>CM060978.1:135765658-136338158 GCA_030765065.1 Deroplatys truncata
GTCCAGAGGTATAAATACAACCAGAAGGTGCTGCAACTACTGAATGTATTTTAGTCAAGAGTAATAAATACAACCAACATGTTTTGCAACTACTGAATGTACTTTAGTCCAGAGTAACAAATACAACCAGCTGATGCTACAACTTCTGCATGTACTTTAGTTCAAAGCAATAAATACAACCAGCAGTTGCTGCAACTACTGAATGTACTTTAGTCCAAAGTAATAAATACAACCAGCTGGTGCTGCAACTACTGCTTGTACTTTAGTCCAGAGTAATAAATACAACCAGCAGGTACTGCAACTACTGCTTGTACTTTAGTCCAAAGTAATAAATACAACCAGCTGGTGCTGCAACTACAGCTTGTACTTTAGTCCAAAGTAATAAATATAACCAGCTGGTGCTGCAACTACTGCTTGTAGTTTAGTCAAAAGTAATAAATACAACCAGCAGGTGCTGCAACTACTGAATGTACTTTAGTCCAGAGTAATAAATACATCCAGCAGATGCTGCAACTACGAAATGTATTTTAGTACAGAGTAATAAATACAATCAGCAGGTGCTGCAACTACTGCATGTACTTTAGTTCAAAGTAATAAAAACAACCTGCAGGTGCTGCAACTACTGCATGTACTTTACTCCAGAGTAATAAGTACAACCAGCAGGTGCTGCAACTACTGAATGTAGTTTAGTCCAGAGTAATAAATACAACCAGTAGGAGCTGCAACTACGGAATGTACTTTAGTCCACAGTAATAAATACAACCAGCTGGTGCTGCAACTACTACTTGTACTTTAGTCCAGAGTAATAAATACAACCAGCAGGTGCTGCAACTACTGAATTACTTAGGTCCAAAGTAGTAAATACAACCAGCAGGTACTGCAACTACTGCTTGTACTTTAGTTCAGAGTAATAAATACAAGCAGCTGGTGCGGCAACTACTGCTTGTACTTAAGTCCAGAGTAATAAACACAACCAGCATGTGCTGCAACTACTGAATGTATTTTAGTCCCGATTAATAAATACAACCAGCAGGTGCTGCAACTACTGAATGTACTTTAGTCCAGAGTAAAAAATACAACCAGCAGGTGCTGCAACTACTGAATGTACTTTAGTCCAGAGTAATAAATACAACCAGCAGGTGTTACAAATATTAATTGTACTTTAGTCCAGAGTAATAAATACAACCAGCAGGTGCTGTAACTATTGAATGTATTTTAGTCCAGAGTAATACATACAACCAGCAGGTGCTGCAACTACTGAATGTACTTTAGTCCAGAGTAATAAATACATCCAGCAGATGCTGCAACTACGAAATGTATTTTAGTACAGAGTAATAAATACAACCAGCAGGTGCTGCAACTACTGAATGTACTTTAGTCCAAAGAAATAAATACAACCAGCAGGTGCTGCAACTACTGCATGTACTTTAGTCCAAGGTAATAAATACAACCAGCAGGTGCTGCAACTACTGCATGTACTTTAGTCCACAGTAATAAAAAATACCAGCAGGTGCCGCAACTAATGCATGTACTTTAGTCCAGAGTAATAAATACAACCAGCAGGTCCTGCAACTGCTGTATGTATTTTAGACCAAAGTAATAAATACAACCAGCAGATACTGCAACTACTGAATGTACTTTAGACCAGAGTAATAAATGCAACCAGCATATGCTGCAACTACTGTTTGTATTTTAATCCAGAGTAAGAGTTACAACCAGCAGATGTTGCAACTACTGCATGTACTTTAGTCCAGAGTAATAAATACAACCAGCAGGTGCTGCAACTACTGATTGTACTTTAGTACAGAGCAATAAATACAACCAGCAGGTGCTGCAACTACTGCTTTTATTTTAGCCCAGAGGAATAAATACAACCAGAAAATGCTGCAACTACTGAATGTACTTTAGTCCAGAGTAATAAATACAACCAGCAGGTGATGCAACTACTGCTTGTACTTTAGTCCATAGTAATAAATACAAACAGCAGATGCTGAAACTACTGCTTGTACTTTAGTCCAGAGTAATAAATACAAACTGCAGGTGCTGCAACTACTGAATGTACGTTAGACCAGAGTGATAAATACAACCAGCATGTGCTACAACTACTGAATGTACTTTAGTCCAGAGTAATAACACAACCAGCAGGTGCTGCAACTACTGCTTTTTCTTTAGTCCAAAGTAATAAATACAACCAGCTGGTGCTGCAACTGCTGCTTGTACTTTAGTCCAAAGTAATAAATATAAGCAGCTGGTGCTGCAACTACTGCTTGTACTTTAGTCAAAAGTAATAAATACAACTAGCAGGTGCTGCAACTACTGCTTGTACTTTAGTCCAGAGTAATAAATACAACCAGCTGGTTCTGCAACTACTGCTTGTACTTTAGTCCAAAGTAATAAATACAACCAGCAGGTGCTGCAACTACTGCTTGTACTTTAGTCCAAAGTAATAAATACAACCAGCAGGTGCTGCAACTACTACTTGTACTTTAGTCCAAAGTAATAAATATAACCAGCAGGTGCTGCAACTACAGCTTGTACTTTAGTCCAAAGTAATAAATACAACCAGCACGTGCTGCAAATACTGCTTGTACTTTAGTCAAAAGTAATAAAAACAACCAGCAGGTGCTGCAACTACTGATTGTACATTAGTCCAAAGTAATAAATACAACCAGCTTGTGCTGCAACTACTGCTTGCACTTTAGTCCAAAGTAATTAATACAACCAGCATGTGCCCTCAACTACTGAATGTACTTTAGTCCAAAGTAATAAATACAGCCAGCTGGTGCTGCAACTACTGCTTGTACTTTAGTCCAGAGTAATAAATACAACCAGCAGGTGCTGCAACTACTGAATGTACTTTAGACCAAAGTAGTAAATACAACCAGCAGTTGCTGCAACTACTGCTTGTACTTTAGTTCAGAGTAATGAATACAACCAGCTGGTGCTGGAACTGCTGCTTGTATTTTAGTCAGAGTAATAAATACAACCAGCAGATGCTGCAACTACTGAATGTACTTTAGTCCAATGTAACAAATACAACCAGCAGATGCTACAACTACTGCATGTACTTTAGTTCTAAGCAATTAATACAACCAGCAGCTGCTACAGCTACTGAATGTACTTTAGTCCAAAGTAATAAATACAACCAGCTGGTGCTGCAACTATTGCTGGTACTCTGGTCCAGCGTAATAAATACAACCAGCAGGTGCTGCAACTACTGCTTGTACTTTAGTCCAAAGTAATAAATACAAACAGCTGGTGCTGTAACTACTGCTTGTACTTTAGTCCAAAGTAATAAATATAACCAGCTGGTGCTGCAACTAATGCTTGCACTTTTGTCGAAAGTAATAAATACCACCAGTAGGTGCTGCAACTACTGCTTGTACTTTAGTCCAAAGTAATAAATACAACCAGCTGGTGCTGCAACTACTGCTTGTACTTTAGTCCAAAGTAATAAAAACAACCAGCAGGTGCTGCAACTACTGCTTGTACTTTAGTCCAAAGTAATAAATACAACCAGGAGGTGCTGCCACTACTGCTTGTACTTTAGTCCAAAGTAATAAATACATCCAGCAGATGCTGCAGCTACGAAATGTATTTTAGTACAGAGTAATAAATACAACCAGCAGGTGCTGCTACTACTGCATGTACTTTAGTCCAAAGTAATAAATACAACCAGGAGGTGCTGCAACTACTGAATGTACTTTAGTCCAAAGAAATAAATACAACCAGCAGGTGCTGCAACCACTGCATGTACTTTAGTCCAAAGTAATAAATACAACCAGCAGGTGCTGCAACTACTGCATGTACTTTAGTCCAAAGTTATAAAAAAAACCAGCAGGCGCCGCAACTAATGCATGTACTTTAGTCCAGAGTAATAAATACAACCAGCAGGTCCTGCAACTGCTGTATGTATTTTAGACCAAAGTAATAAATACAACCAGCAGATACTGCAACTACTGAATGTACTTTAGACCAGAGTAATAAATACAACCAGCATATGCTGCACCTACTGTTTGTATTTTAGTCCAGAGTAAGAGTTACAACCAGCAGATGTTGCAACTACTGCTTGTACTTTAGTCCAGAGTAGAAAATACAACCAGGAGGTGCTGCAACTACTGATTGTACTTTAGTACAGAGCAATAAATACAACCAGCAGGTGCTGCAACTACTGCTTTTATTTTAGCCCAGAGGAATAAATACAACCAGCAAATGCTGCAACTACTGAATGTACTTTAGTCCAGAGTAATAAATACAACCAGCAGGTGATGCAACTACTGCTTGTACTTTAGTCCATAGTAATAAATACAAACAGCAGATGCTGAAACTACTGCTTGTACTTTAGTCCAGAGTAATAAATTCAACCAGCAGGTGCTGCAACTACTGAATGTACGTTAGACCAGAGTGATAAATACAACCAGCATGTGCTGCAACTACTGAATGTACTTTAGTCTAGAGTAATAAACACAACCAGCAGGTGCTGCAACTACTGAATGTACTTTAGTCCAAAAAATAAATACAACCAGCTGATGCTGCAACTACTGCTTGTACTTTAGTCTAGAGTAATAAATACAACCAGCAGGTGCTGCAAATACTACTTGTACTTTAGTCCAAAGTAATAAATACAACCAGCTGGTGCTGCAACTGCTGCTTGTACTTTAGTCCAAAGTAATAAATATAACCAGCTGGTGCTGCAACTACTGCTTGTACATTAGTCACAAGTAATAAATACAACTAGCAGGTGCTGCAACTACTGCTTGTACTTTAGTCCAGAGTAATAAATACAACCAGCTGGTTCTGCAACTACTGCTTGTACTTTAGTCCAAAGTAATAAATACAACCAGCAGGTGCTGCAACTACTGCTTGTACTTTAGTCCAAAGTAATAAATACAACCAGCAGGTGCTGCAACTACTACTTGTACTTTAGTCCAAAGTAATAAATACAACCAACAGGTGCTGCAACTACAGCTTGTACTTTAGTCCAAAGTAATAAATACAACCAGCAGGTGCTGCAACTACTGATTGTACTTTAGTCAAAAGTAATAAATACAACCAGCAGGTGCTGCAACTACTGATTGTACTTTAGTCCAAAGTAATAAATACAACCAGGTTGTGCTGCAACTACAGCTTGCCCTTTAGTCCAAAGTAATTAATACAACCAGCATGTTCCCTCAACTACTGAATGTACTTTAGTCCAAAGTAATAAATACAGCCAGCTGGTGCTGCAACTACTGCTTGTACTTTAGTCCAGAGTAATAAATACAACCAGCAGGTGCTGCAACTACTGAATGAACTTTAGACCAAAGTAGTAAATACAACCAGCAGTTGCTGCATATACTGCTTGTACTTTAGTTCAGAGTAATGAATACAACCAGCTGGTGCTGCAACTGCTGCTTGTATTTTAGTCAGAGTAATAAATACAACCAGCAGATGCTGCAACTACTGAATATACTTTAGTCCAATGTAACAAATACAACCAGCAGATGCTGCAGCTACTGCATGTACTTTAGTTCTAAGCAATAAATACAACCAGCAGCTGCTACAGCTACTGAATGTACTTTAGTCCAAAGTAATAAATACAACCAGCTGGTGCTGCAACTATTGCTTGTACTTTAGTCCAGCGTAATAAATACAACCAGCAGGTGCTGCAACTACTGCTTGTACTTTAGTCCAGAGCAATAAATACAAGCAGCTGGTGCTGCAACTACTGCTTGTACTTAAGTCCGGAGTAATAAACACAACCAGCAGGTGCTGCAACTACTGCTTGTATTTTAGTCAGAGTAATAAATACAACCAGCAGATGCTGCAACTACTGAATGTACTTTAGACCAAAGCAATAATTACAACCAGCAGGTGCTGCAACTACTGAATGTACTTTAGTCCAAAGTAATAAATGCAACCAGCAGGTGCTGCAACTACTGCATGTACTTTAGTCCAAAGTAATAAAAACAACCTGCAGGTGCTGCAACTACTGCACGTACTTTAGTCCAGAGTAATAAGTACAACCAGCAGGTGCTGCAACTACTGAATGTAGTTTAGTCCAGAGTAATAAATACAACCGGTAGGAGCTGCAACTACCGAATGTACTTTAGTCCACAGTAATAAATACAACCAGCTGGTGCTGCAACTACTGCTTGTACTTTAGTCCAGAGTAATAAATACAACTCGCAGCTGCTGCAACTACTGAATTACTTAGGTCCAAAGTAGTAAATACAACCAGCAGGTACTGCAACTACTGCTTGTACTTTAGTTCAGAGTAATAAATACAAGCAGCTGGTGCTGCAAATACTGAATGTATTTTAGTCCCGAGTAATAAATACAACCAGCAGGTGCTGCAACTACTGAATGTACTTTAGTCCAGAGTAAAAAATACAACCAGCAGGTGCTGCAACTACTGAATGTACTTTAGGCCAGAGTAATAAATACAACCAGCAGGTGTTACAAATATTGAATGTACTTCAGTCCAGAGTAATAAATACAACCAGCAGGTGCTGCAACTATTGAATGTATTTTAGTCCAGAGTAATACATACAACCAGCAGGTGATGCAACTACTGAATGTACTTTAGTCCAGAGTAATAAATACAACCAGCAGGTGCTGCAACTACTGCTTGTACTTTAGTCCAAAGTAATAAATACAACCAGCAGGTGCTGCAACTACTACTTGTACTTTAGTCCAAAGTAATAAATACAACCAACAGGTGCTGCAACTACAGCTTGTACTTTAGTCCAAAGTAATAAATACAACCAGCAGGTGCTGCAACTACTGATTGTACTTTAGTCAAAAGTAATAAATACAACCAGCAGGTGCTGCAACTACTGATTGTACTTTAGTCCAAAGTAATAAATACAACCAGGTTGTGCTGCAACTACAGCTTGCCCTTAAGTCCAAAGTAATTAATACAACCAGCATGTTCCCTCAACTACTGAATGTACTTTAGTCCAAAGTAATAAATACAGCCAGCTGGTGCTGCAACTACTGCTTGTACTTTAGTCCAGAGTAATAAATACAACCAGCAGGTGCTGCAACTACTGAATGAACTTTAGACCAAAGTAGTAAATACAACCAGCAGTTGCTGCATATACTGCTTGTACTTTAGTTCAGAGTAATGAATACAACCAGCTGGTGCTGCAACTGCTGCTTGTATTTTAGTCAGAGTAATAAATACAACCAGCAGATGCTGCAACTACTGAATATACTTTAGTCCAATGTAACAAATACAACCAGCAGATGCTGCAGCTACTGCATGTACTTTAGTTCTAAGCAATAAATACAACCAGCAGCTGCTACAGCTACTGAATGTACTTTAGTCCAAAGTAATAAATACAACCAGCTGGTGCTGCAACTATTGCTTGTACTTTAGTCCAGCGTAATAAATACAACCAGCAGGTGCTGCAACTACTGCTTGTACTTTAGTCCAGAGCAATAAATACAAGCAGCTGGTGCTGCAACTACTGCTTGTACTTAAGTCCGGAGTAATAAACACAACCAGCAGGTGCTGCAACTACTGCTTGTATTTTAGTCAGAGTAATAAATACAACCAGCAGATGCTGCAACTACTGAATGTACTTTAGACCAAAGCAATAATTACAACCAGCAGGTGCTGCAACTACTGAATGTACTTTAGTCCAAAGTAATAAATGCAACCAGCAGGTGCTGCAACTACTGCATGTACTTTAGTCCAAAGTAATAAAAACAACCTGCAGGTGCTGCAACTACTGCACGTACTTTAGTCCAGAGTAATAAGTACAACCAGCAGGTGCTGCAACTACTGAATGTAGTTTAGTCCAGAGTAATAAATACAACCAGTAGGAGCTGCAACTACCGAATGTACTTTAGTCCACAGTAATAAATACAACCAGCTGGTGCTGCAACTACTGCTTGTACTTTAGTCCAGAGTAATAAATACAACTCGCAGCTGCTGCAACTACTGAATTACTTAGGTCCAAAGTAGTAAATACAACCAGCAGGTACTGCAACTACTGCTTGTACTTTAGTTCAGAGTAATAAATACAAGCAGCTGGTGCTGCAAATACTGAGTGTATTTTAGTCCCGAGTAATAAATACAACCAGCAGGTGCTGCAACTACTGAATGTACTTTAGTCCAGAGTAAAAAATACAACCAGCAGGTGCTGCAACTACTGAATGTACTTTAGGCCAGAGTAATAAATACAACCAGCAGGTGTTACAAATATTGAATGTACTTCAGTCCAGAGTAATAAATACAACCAGCAGGTGCTGCAACTATTGAATGTATTTTAGTCCAGAGTAATACATACAACCAGCAGGTGATGCAACTACTGAATGTACTTTAGTCCAGAGTAATAAATACATCCAGCAGGTGCTGCAACTACTGAATGTACATTAGTCCAGAGTAAAAAATACAACCAGCAGGTGCTGCAACTACCGAATGTACTTTAGTCCACAGTAATAAATACAACCAGCTGGTGCTGCAACTACTGCTTGTACTTTAGTCCAGAGTAATAAATACAACTCGCAGCTGCTGCAACTACTGAATTACTTAGGTCCAAAGTAGTAAATACAACCAGCAGGTACTGCAACTACTGCTTGTACTTTAGTTCAGAGTAATAAATACAAGCAGCTGGTGCTGCAACTACTGCTTGTACTTAAGTCCAGAGTAATAAACACAACCAGCATGTGCTGCAAATACTGAATGTATTTTAGTCCCGAGCAATAAATACAACCAGCAGGTGCTGCAACTACTGAATGTACTTTAGTCCAGAGTAAAAAATACAACCAGCAGGTGCTGCAACTACTGAATGTACTTTAGTCCAGAGTAATAAATACAACCAGCAGGTGTTACAAATATTAAATGTACTTTAGTCCAGAGTAATAAATACAACCAGCAGGTGCTGCAACTATTGAATGTATTTTAGTCCAGAGTAATACATACAACCAGCAGGTGCTGCAACTACTGAATGTACTTTAGTCCAGAGTAATAAATACATCCAGCAGATGCTGCAACTACGAAATGTATTTTAGTACAGAGTAATAAATACAACCAGCAGGTGCTGCAACTACTGCATGTACTTTAGTCCAAAGTAATAAATACAACCAGGAGGTGCTGCAACTACTGAATGTACTTTAGTCCAAAGAAATAAATACAACCAGCAGGTGCTGCAACCACTGCATGTACTTTAGTCCAAAGTAATAAATACAACCAGCAGGTGCTGCAACTACTGCATGTACTTTAGTCCACAGTTATAAAAAAAACCAGCAGGCGCCGCAACTAATGCATGTACTTTAGTCCAGAGTAATAAATACAACCAGCAGGTCCTGCAACTGCTGTATGTATTTTAGACCAAAGTAATAAATACAACCAGCAGATACTGCAACTACTGAATGTACTTTAGACCAGAGTAATAAATACAACCAGCATATGCTGCACCTACTGTTTGTATTTTAGTCCAGAGTAAGAGTTACAACCAGCAGATGTTGCAACTACTGCTTGTACTTTAGTCCAGAGTAGAAAATACAACCAGGAGGTGCTGCAACTACTGATTGTACTTTAGTACAGAGCAATAAATACAACCAGCAGGTGCTGCAACTACTGCTTTTATTTTAGCCCAGAGGAATAAATACAACCAGCAAATGCTGCAACTACTGAATGTACTTTAGTCCAGAGTAATAAATACAACCAGCAGGTGATGCAACTACTGCTTGTACTTTAGTCCATAGTAATAAATACAAACAGCAGATGCTGAAACTACTGCTTGTACTTTAGTCCAGAGTAATAAATTCAACCAGCAGGTGCTGCAACTACTGAATGTACGTTAGACCAGAGTGATAAATACAACCAGCATGTGCTGCAACTACTGAATGTACTTTAGTCTAGAGTAATAAACACAACCAGCAGGTGCTGCAACTACTGAATGTACTTTAGTCCAAAAAATAAATACAACCAGCTGATGCTGCAACTACTGCTTGTATTTTAGTCTAGAGTAATAAATACAACCAGCAGGTGCTGCAAATACTACTTGTACTTTAGTCCAAAGTAATAAATACAACCAGCTGGTGCTGCAACTGCTGCTTGTACTTTAGTCCAAAGTAATAAATATAACCAGCTGGTGCTGCAACTACTGCTTGTACATTAGTCACAAGTAATAAATACAACTAGCAGGTGCTGCAACTACTGCTTGTACTTTAGTCCAGAGTAATAAATACAACCAGCTGGTTCTGCAACTACTGCTTGTACTTTAGTCCAAAGTAATAAATACAACCAGCAGGTGCTGCAACTACTGCTTGTACTTTAGTCCAAAGTAATAAATACAACCAGCAGGTGCTGCAACTACTACTTGTACTTTAGTCCAAAGTAATAAATACAACCAACAGGTGCTGCAACTACAGCTTGTACTTTAGTCCAAAGTAATAAATACAACCAGCAGGTGCTGCAACTACTGATTGTACTTTAGTCCAAAGTAATAAATACAACCAGGTTGTGCTGCAACTACAGCTTGCCCTTTAGTCCAAAGTAATTAATACAACCAGCATGTTCCCTCAACTAATGAATGTACTTTAGTCCAAAGTAATAAATACAGCCAGCTGGTGCTGCAACTACTGCTTGTACTTTAGTCCAGAGTAGTAAATACAACCAGCAGGTGCTGCAACTACTGAATGTACTTTAGACCAAAGTAGTAAATACAACCAGCAGTTGCTGCATATACTGCTTGTACTTTAGTTCAGAGTAATGAATACAACCAGCTGGTGCTGCAACTGCTGCTTGTATTTTAGTCAGAGTAATAAATACAACCAGCAGATGCTGCAACTACTGAATATACTTTAGTCCAATGTAACAAATACAACCAGCAGATGCTGCAGCTACTGCATGTACTTTAGTTCTAAGCAATAAATACAACCAGCAGCTGCTACAGCTACTGAATGTACTTTAGTCCAAAGTAATAAATACAACCAGCTGGTGCTGCAACTATTGCTTGTACTTTAGTCCAGCGTAATAAATACAACCAGCAGGTGCTGCAACTACTGCTTGTACTTTAGTCCAAAGTAATAAATACAAACAGCTGGAGCTGTAACTACTGCTTGTAGTTTAGTCCAAAGTAATAAATATAACCAGCTGGTGCTGCAACTAATGCTTGCACTTTAGTCGAAAGTAATAAATGCAACCAGTAGGTGCTGCAACTACTGCTTGTACTTTAGTCCAAAGTAATAAATACAACCAGCTGGTGCTGCAACTACTGCTTGTACTTTAGTCCAAAGTAATAAATACAACCAGCTGGTGCTGCAACTACTGCTTGTACTTTAGTCCAAAGTAATAGAAACAACCAGCAGGTGCTGCAACTACTGCTTGTACTTTAGTCCAAAGTAATAAGTACAACCAGCAGGTGCTGCCAATACTGCTTGTAGATTAGTCCAAAGTAATAAATACAACCAGCAGGTGCTGCAACTACTGCTTGTACTTTAGTCCAAAGTAATAAATACAACCAGCAGCTGCTGCAACTACTGCTTGTACTTTAGTCCATTGTAATAAATACAACCAGCAGATGCTGCAACTACTGAATGTACTTTAGTCCAATGTAACAAATACAACAGGCAGATGCTACAACTACTGCATGTACTTTAGTTCTAAGCAATAAATACAACCAGCAGCTGCTACAGCTACTGAATGTACTTTAGTTCAAAGTAATAAATACAACCAGCTGGTGCTGCAACTATTGCTTGTACTTTAGTCCAGCGTAATAAATACAACCAGCAGGTGCTGCAACTACTGCTTGTACTTTAGTCCAAAGTAATAAATACAAACAGCTGGTGCTGTAACTAATGCTTGTACTTTAGTCCAAAGTAATAAATATACCCAGCTGGTGCTGCAACTACTGCTTGTACTTTAGTCCGAAGTAATAAATACAACCAGCAGGTGCTGCAACTAATGCTTGTACTTTAGTCCATTGTAATAAATAGAACCAGCATGTGCTACAACTACTGAATGTACTTTAGTCCAAAGTAATAAATACAACCAGCAGGTGCTGCAACTACTGAATGTACTTTAGTCCAGAGTAATAAATACAACCAGCAAGTGCTGCAACTACTGAATGTACTTTAGTCCAAAGTAGCAAATACAACCAGCTGGTGCTACAACTACTGCTTGTACTTTAGTCCAGAGTAATGAATACAACCAGCTGGTGCTGCAACTACTGCTTGTACTTAAGTCCAGAGTAATAAATACAACCAGCAGGTGCTGCAACTACTTAATGTACTCTAGTCCAGAGTAACAAATACAACAAGCAGATGCTACAACTACTGCATGTACTTTAGTTCAAAGCAATAAATACAACCAGCAGGTGCTGCAACTCCTGCTTGTACTTTAGTCCAAAGTAATAAATACAACCAGCAGGTGCAGCAACTACTGCATGTACTTTTAGTCTAAAGTAATAAAAACAACCAGCAGGTGCTTCAACTACTGAATGTGCTTTAGTCCAGAGTAAAAAATACAACCAGCTGGAGCTATAACTACTGCTTGCACTTTAGTCCAGAGTAATAAATACAACCAGCAGGTGCTTCCACTACTGAATGTACTTTAGTGCAAAGTAATAAATCCAACCAGCAGGTGATGCAACTACTGGTTGTACTTTAGTCCAGAGTAATAAATACAACCAGCAGGAGCTGCAACTACTGAATGTATTTTAGTCCAGAGTAATAAATACTACCAGCAGGTGCTGCAACTACTGAATGTATTTTAGTCCAGAGGTATAAATACAACCAGAAGGTGCTGCAACTACTGAATGTATTTTAGTCAAGAGTAATAAATACAACCAACATGTTTTGCAACTACTGAATGTACTTTAGTCCAGAGTAACAAATACAACCAGCTGATGCTACAACTTCTGCATGTACTTTAGTTCAAAGCAATAAATACAACCAGCAGTTGCTGCAACTACTGAATGTACTTTAGTCCAAAGTAATAAATACAACCAGCTGGTGCTGCAACTACTGCTTGTACTTTAGTCCAGAGTAATAAATACAACCAGCAGGTACTGCAACTACTGCTTGTACTTTAGTCCAAAGTAATAAATACAACCAGCTGGTGCTGCAACTACAGCTTGTACTTTAGTCCAAAGTAATAAATATAACCAGCTGGTGCTGCAACTACTGCTTGTAGTTTAGTCAAAAGTAATAAATACAACCAGCAGGTGCTGCAACTACTGAATGTACTTTAGTCCAGAGTAATAAATACATCCAGCAGATGCTGCAACTACGAAATGTATTTTAGTACAGAGTAATAAATACAATCAGCAGGTGCTGCAACTACTGCATGTACTTTAGTTCAAAGTAATAAAAACAACCTGCAGGTGCTGCAACTACTGCATGTACTTTACTCCAGAGTAATAAGTACAACCAGCAGGTGCTGCAACTACTGAATGTAGTTTAGTCCAGAGTAATAAATACAACCAGTAGGAGCTGCAACTACGGAATGTACTTTAGTCCACAGTAATAAATACAACCAGCTGGTGCTGCAACTACTACTTGTACTTTAGTCCAGAGTAATAAATACAACCAGCAGGTGCTGCAACTACTGAATTACTTAGGTCCAAAGTAGTAAATACAACCAGCAGGTACTGCAACTACTGCTTGTACTTTAGTTCAGAGTAATAAATACAAGCAGCTGGTGCGGCAACTACTGCTTGTACTTAAGTCCAGAGTAATAAACACAACCAGCATGTGCTGCAACTACTGAATGTATTTTAGTCCCGATTAATAAATACAACCAGCAGGTGCTGCAACTACTGAATGTACTTTAGTCCAGAGTAAAAAATACAACCAGCAGGTGCTGCAACTACTGAATGTACTTTAGTCCAGAGTAATAAATACAACCAGCAGGTGTTACAAATATTGATTGTACTTTAGTCCAGAGTAATAAATACAACCAGCAGGTGCTGTAACTATTGAATGTATTTTAGTCCAGAGTAATACATACAACCAGCAGGTGCTGCAACTACTGAATGTACTTTAGTCCAGAGTAATAAATACATCCAGCAGATGCTGCAACTACGAAATGTATTTTAGTACAGAGTAATAAATACAACCAGCAGGTGCTGCAACTACTGAATGTACTTTAGTCCAAAGAAATAAATACAACCAGCAGGTGCTGCAACTACTGCATGTACTTTAGTCCAAGGTAATAAATACAACCAGCAGGTGCTGCAACTACTGCATGTACTTTAGTCCACAGTAATAAAAAATACCAGCAGGTGCCGCAACTAATGCATGTACTTTAGTCCAGAGTAATAAATACAACCAGCAGGTCCTGCAACTGCTGTATGTATTTTAGACCAAAGTAATAAATACAACCAGCAGATACTGCAACTACTGAATGTACTTTAGACCAGAGTAATAAATGCAACCAGCATATGCTGCAACTACTGTTTGTATTTTAATCCAGAGTAAGAGTTACAACCAGCAGATGTTGCAACTACTGCATGTACTTTACTCCAGAGTAATAAATACAACCAGCAGGTGCTGCAACTACTGATTGTACTTTAGTACAGAGCAATAAATACAACCAGCAGGTGCTGCAACTACTGCTTTTATTTTAGCCCAGAGGAATAAATACAACCAGAAAATGCTGCAACTACTGAATGTACTTTAGTCCAGAGTAATAAATACAACCAGCAGGTGATGCAACTACTGCTTGTACTTTAGTCCATAGTAATAAATACAAACAGCAGATGCTGAAACTACTGCTTGTACTTTAGTCCAGAGTAATAAATACAAACTGCAGGTGCTGCAACTACTGAATGTACGTTAGACCAGAGTGATAAATACAACCAGCATGTGCTACAACTACTGAATGTACTTTAGTCCAGAGTAATAACACAACCAGCAGGTGCTGCAACTACTGCTTTTTCTTTAGTCCAAAGTAATAAATACAACCAGCTGGTGCTGCAACTGCTGCTTGTACTTTAGTCCAAAGTAATAAATATAAGCAGCTGGTGCTGCAACTACTGCTTGTACTTTAGTCAAAAGTAATAAATACAACTAGCAGGTGCTGCAACTACTGCTTGTACTTTAGTCCAGAGTAATAAATACAACCAGCTGGTTCTGCAACTACTGCTTGTACTTTAGTCCAAAGTAATAAATACAACCAGCAGGTGCTGCAACTACTGCTTGTACTTTAGTCCAAAGTAATAAATACAACCAGCAGGTGCTGCAACTACTACTTGTACTTTAGTCCAAAGTAATAAATATAACCAGCAGGTGCTGCAACTACAGCTTGTACTTTAGTCCAAAGTAATAAATACAACCAGCACGTGCTGCAAATACTGCTTGTACTTTAGTCAAAAGTAATAAAAACAACCAGCAGGTGCTGCAACTACTGATTGTACATTAGTCCAAAGTAATAAATACAACCAGCTTGTGCTGCAACTACTGCTTGCACTTTAGTCCAAAGTAATTAATACAACCAGCATGTGCCCTCAACTACTGAATGTACTTTAGTCCAAAGTAATAAATACAGCCAGCTGGTGCTGCAACTACTGCTTGTACTTTAGTCCAGAGTAATAAATACAACCAGCAGGTGCTGCAACTACTGAATGTACTTTAGACCAAAGTAGTAAATACAACCAGCAGTTGCTGCAACTACTGCTTGTACTTTAGTTCAGAGTAATGAATACAACCAGCTGGTGCTGGAACTGCTGCTTGTATTTTAGTCAGAGTAATAAATACAACCAGCAGATGCTGCAACTACTGAATGTACTTTAGTCCAATGTAACAAATACAACCAGCAGATGCTACAACTACTGCATGTACTTTAGTTCTAAGCAATTAATACAACCAGCAGCTGCTACAGCTACTGAATGTACTTTAGTCCAAAGTAATAAATACAACCAGCTGGTGCTGCAACTATTGCTGGTACTCTGGTCCAGCGTAATAAATACAACCAGCAGGTGCTGCAACTACTGCTTGTACTTTAGTCCAAAGTAATAAATACAAACAGCTGGTGCTGTAACTACTGCTTGTACTTTAGTCCAAAGTAATAAATATAACCAGCTGGTGCTGCAACTAATGCTTGCACTTTTGTCGAAAGTAATAAATACCACCAGTAGGTGCTGCAACTACTGCTTGTACTTTAGTCCAAAGTAATAAATACAACCAGCTGGTGCTGCAACTACTGCTTGTACTTTAGTCCAAAGTAATAAAAACAACCAGCAGGTGCTGCAACTACTGCTTGTACTTTAGTCCAAAGTAATAAATACAACCAGGAGGTGCTGCCACTACTGCTTGTACTTTAGTCCAAAGTAATAAATACATCCAGCAGATGCTGCAGCTACGAAATGTATTTTAGTACAGAGTAATAAATACAACCAGCAGGTGCTGCTACTACTGCATGTACTTTAGTCCAAAGTAATAAATACAACCAGGAGGTGCTGCAACTACTGAATGTACTTTAGTCCAAAGAAATAAATACAACCAGCAGGTGCTGCAACCACTGCATGTACTTTAGTCCAAAGTAATAAATACAACCAGCAGGTGCTGCAACTACTGCATGTACTTTAGTCCAAAGTTATAAAAAAAACCAGCAGGCGCCGCAACTAATGCATGTACTTTAGTCCAGAGTAATAAATACAACCAGCAGGTCCTGCAACTGCTGTATGTATTTTAGACCAAAGTAATAAATACAACCAGCAGATACTGCAACTACTGAATGTACTTTAGACCAGAGTAATAAATACAACCAGCATATGCTGCACCTACTGTTTGTATTTTAGTCCAGAGTAAGAGTTACAACCAGCAGATGTTGCAACTACTGCTTGTACTTTAGTCCAGAGTAGAAAATACAACCAGGAGGTGCTGCAACTACTGATTGTACTTTAGTACAGAGCAATAAATACAACCAGCAGGTGCTGCAACTACTGCTTTTATTTTAGCCCAGAGGAATAAATACAACCAGCAAATGCTGCAACTACTGAATGTACTTTAGTCCAGAGTAATAAATACAACCAGCAGGTGATGCAACTACTGCTTGTACTTTAGTCCATAGTAATAAATACAAACAGCAGATGCTGAAACTACTGCTTGTACTTTAGTCCAGAGTAATAAATTCAACCAGCAGGTGCTGCAACTACTGAATGTACGTTAGACCAGAGTGATAAATACAACCAGCATGTGCTGCAACTACTGAATGTACTTTAGTCTAGAGTAATAAACACAACCAGCAGGTGCTGCAACTACTGAATGTACTTTAGTCCAAAAAATAAATACAACCAGCTGATGCTGCAACTACTGCTTGTACTTTAGTCTAGAGTAATAAATACAACCAGCAGGTGCTGCAAATACTACTTGTACTTTAGTCCAAAGTAATAAATACAACCAGCTGGTGCTGCAACTGCTGCTTGTACTTTAGTCCAAAGTAATAAATATAACCAGCTGGTGCTGCAACTACTGCTTGTACATTAGTCACAAGTAATAAATACAACTAGCAGGTGCTGCAACTACTGCTTGTACTTTAGTCCAGAGTAATAAATACAACCAGCTGGTTCTGCAACTACTGCTTGTACTTTAGTCCAAAGTAATAAATACAACCAGCAGGTGCTGCAACTACTGCTTGTACTTTAGTCCAAAGTAATAAATACAACCAGCAGGTGCTGCAACTACTACTTGTACTTTAGTCCAAAGTAATAAATACAACCAACAGGTGCTGCAACTACAGCTTGTACTTTAGTCCAAAGTAATAAATACAACCAGCAGGTGCTGCAACTACTGATTGTACTTTAGTCAAAAGTAATAAATACAACCAGCAGGTGCTGCAACTACTGATTGTACTTTAGTCCAAAGTAATAAATACAACCAGGTTGTGCTGCAACTACAGCTTGCCCTTTAGTCCAAAGTAATTAATACAACCAGCATGTTCCCTCAACTACTGAATGTACTTTAGTCCAAAGTAATAAATACAGCCAGCTGGTGCTGCAACTACTGCTTGTACTTTAGTCCAGAGTAATAAATACAACCAGCAGGTGCTGCAACTACTGAATGAACTTTAGACCAAAGTAGTAAATACAACCAGCAGTTGCTGCATATACTGCTTGTACTTTAGTTCATAGTAATGAATACAACCAGCTGGTGCTGCAACTGCTGCTTGTATTTTAGTCAGAGTAATAAATACAACCAGCAGATGCTGCAACTACTGATTGTACTTTAGTCCAATGTAACAAATACAACCAGCAGATGCTGCAGCTACTGCATGTACTTTAGTTCTAAGCAATAAATACAACCAGCAGCTGCTACAGCTACTGAATGTACTTTAGTCCAAAGTAATAAATACAACCAGCTGGTGCTGCAACTATTGCTTGTACTTTAGTCCAGCGTAATAAATACAACCAGCAGGTGCTGCAACTACTGCTTGTACTTTAGTCCAGAGCAATAAATACAAGCAGCTGGTGCTGCAACTACTGCTTGTACTTAAGTCCGGAGTAATAAACACAACCAGCAGGTGCTGCAACTACTGCTTGTATTTTAGTCAGAGTAATAAATACAACCAGCAGATGCTGCAACTACTGAATGTACTTTAGACCAAAGCAATAATTACAACCAGCAGGTGCTGCAACTACTGAATGTACTTTAGTCCAAAGTAATAAATGCAACCAGCAGGTGCTGCAACTACTGCATGTACTTTAGTCCAAAGTAATAAAAACAACCTGCAGGTGCTGCAACTACTGCACGTACTTTAGTCCAGAGTAATAAGTACAACCAGCAGGTGCTGCAACTACTGAATGTAGTTTAGTCCAGAGTAATAAATACAACCGGTAGGAGCTGCAACTACCGAATGTACTTTAGTCCACAGTAATAAATACAACCAGCTGGTGCTGCAACTACTGCTTGTACTTTAGTCCAGAGTAATAAATACAACTCGCAGCTGCTGCAACTACTGAATTACTTAGGTCCAAAGTAGTAAATACAACCAGCAGGTACTGCAACTACTGCTTGTACTTTAGTTCAGAGTAATAAATACAAGCAGCTGGTGCTGCAAATACTGAATGTATTTTAGTCCCGAGTAATAAATACAACCAGCAGGTGCTGCAACTACTGAATGTACTTTAGTCCAGAGTAAAAAATACAACCAGCAGGTGCTGCAACTACTGAATGTACTTTAGGCCAGAGTAATAAATACAACCAGCAGGTGTTACAAATATTGAATGTACTTCAGTCCAGAGTAATAAATACAACCAGCAGGTGCTGCAACTATTGAATGTATTTTAGTCCAGAGTAATACATACAACCAGCAGGTGATGCAACTACTGAATGTACTTTAGTCCAGAGTAATAAATACATCCAGCAGGTGCTGCAACTACTGAATGTACTTTAGTCCAGAGTAAAAAATACAACCAGCAGGTGCTGCAACTACCGAATGTACTTTAGTCCACAGTAATAAATACAACCAGCTGGTGCTGCAACTACTGCTTGTACTTTAGTCCAGAGTAATAAATACAACTCGCAGCTGCTGCAACTACTGAATTACTTAGGTCCAAAGTAGTAAATACAACCAGCAGGTACTGCAACTACTGCTTGTACTTTAGTTCAGAGTAATAAATACAAGCAGCTGGTGCTGCAACTACTGCTTGTACTTAAGTCCAGAGTAATAAACACAACCAGCATGTGCTGCAAATACTGAATGTATTTTAGTCCCGAGCAATAAATACAACCAGCAGGTGCTGCAACTACTGAATGTACTTTAGTCCAGAGTAAAAAATACAACCAGCAGGTGCTGCAACTACTGAATGTACTTTAGTCCAGAGTAATAAATACAACCAGCAGGTGTTACAAATATTAAATGTACTTTAGTCCAGAGTAATAAATACAACCAGCAGGTGCTGCAACTATTGAATGTATTTTAGTCCAGAGTAATACATACAACCAGCAGGTGCTGCAACTACTGAATGTACTTTAGTCCAGAGTAATAAATACATCCAGCAGATGCTGCAACTACGAAATGTATTTTAGTACAGAGTAATAAATACAACCAGCAGGTGCTGCAACTACTGCATGTACTTTAGTCCAAAGTAATAAATACAACCAGGAGGTGCTGCAACTACTGAATGTACTTTAGTCCAAAGAAATAAATACAACCAGCAGGTGCTGCAACCACTGCATGTACTTTAGTCCAAAGTAATAAATACAACCAGCAGGTGCTGCAACTACTGCATGTACTTTAGTCCACAGTTATAAAAAAAACCAGCAGGCGCCGCAACTAATGCATGTACTTTAGTCCAGAGTAATAAATACAACCAGCAGGTCCTGCAACTGCTGTATGTATTTTAGACCAAAGTAATAAATACAACCAGCAGATACTGCAACTACTGAATGTACTTTAGACCAGAGTAATAAATACAACCAGCATATGCTGCACCTACTGTTTGTATTTTAGTCCAGAGTAAGAGTTACAACCAGCAGATGTTGCAACTACTGCTTGTACTTTAGTCCAGAGTAGAAAATACATCCAGGAGGTGCTGCAACTACTGATTGTACTTTAGTACAGAGCAATAAATACAACCAGCAGGTGCTGCAACTACTGCTTTTATTTTAGCCCAGAGGAATAAATACAACCAGCAAATGCTGCAACTACTGAATGTACTTTAGTCCAGAGTAATAAATACAACCAGCAGGTGATGCAACTACTGCTTGTACTTTAGTCCATAGTAATAAATACAAACAGCAGATGCTGAAACTACTGCTTGTACTTTAGTCCAGAGTAATAAATTCAACCAGCAGGTGCTGCAACTACTGAATGTACGTTAGACCAGAGTGATAAATACAACCAGCATGTGCTGCAACTACTGAATGTACTTTAGTCTAGAGTAATAAACACAACCAGCAGGTGCTGCAACTACTGAATGTACTTTAGTCCAAAAAATAAATACAACCAGCTGATGCTGCAACTACTGCTTGTATTTTAGTCTAGAGTAATAAATACAACCAGCAGGTGCTGCAAATACTACTTGTACTTTAGTCCAAAGTAATAAATACAACCAGCTGGTGCTGCAACTGCTGCTTGTACTTTAGTCCAAAGTAATAAATATAACCAGCTGGTGCTGCAACTACTGCTTGTACATTAGTCACAAGTAATAAATACAACTAGCAGGTGCTGCAACTACTGCTTGTACTTTAGTCCAGAGTAATAAATACAACCAGCTGGTTCTGCAACTACTGCTTGTACTTTAGTCCAAAGTAATAAATACAACCAGCAGGTGCTGCAACTACTGCTTGTACTTTAGTCCAAAGTAATAAATACAACCAGCAGGTGCTGCAACTACTACTTGTACTTTAGTCCAAAGTAATAAATACAACCAACAGGTGCTGCAACTACAGCTTGTACTTTAGTCCAAAGTAATAAATACAACCAGCAGGTGCTGCAACTACTGATTGTACTTTAGTCCAAAGTAATAAATACAACCAGGTTGTGCTGCAACTACAGCTTGCCCTTTAGTCCAAAGTAATTAATACAACCAGCATGTTCCCTCAACTAATGAATGTACTTTAGTCCAAAGTAATAAATACAGCCAGCTGGTGCTGCAACTACTGCTTGTACTTTAGTCCAGAGTAGTAAATACAACCAGCAGGTGCTGCAACTACTGAATGTACTTTAGACCAAAGTAGTAAATACAACCAGCAGTTGCTGCATATACTGCTTGTACTTTAGTTCAGAGTAATGAATACAACCAGCTGGTGCTGCAACTGCTGCTTGTATTTTAGTCAGAGTAATAAATACAACCAGCAGATGCTGCAACTACTGAATATACTTTAGTCCAATGTAACAAATACAACCAGCAGATGCTGCAGCTACTGCATGTACTTTAGTTCTAAGCAATAAATACAACCAGCAGCTGCTACAGCTACTGAATGTACTTTAGTCCAAAGTAATAAATACAACCAGCTGGTGCTGCAACTATTGCTTGTACTTTAGTCCAGCGTAATAAATACAACCAGCAGGTGCTGCAACTACTGCTTGTACTTTAGTCCAAAGTAATAAATACAAACAGCTGGAGCTGTAACTACTGCTTGTAGTTTAGTCCAAAGTAATAAATATAACCAGCTGGTGCTGCAACTAATGCTTGCACTTTAGTCGAAAGTAATAAATGCAACCAGTAGGTGCTGCAACTACTGCTTGTACTTTAGTCCAAAGTAATAAATACAACCAGCTGGTGCTGCAACTACTGCTTGTACTTTAGTCCAAAGTAATAAATACAACCAGCTGGTGCTGCAACTACTGCTTGTACTTTAGTCCAAAGTAATAGAAACAACCAGCAGGTGCTGCAACTACTGCTTGTACTTTAGTCCAAAGTAATAAGTACAACCAGCAGGTGCTGCCAATACTGCTTGTAGATTAGTCCAAAGTAATAAATACAACCAGCAGGTGCTGCAACTACTGCTTGTACTTTAGTCCAAAGTAATAAATACAACCAGCAGCTGCTGCAACTACTGCTTGTACTTTAGTCCATTGTAATAAATACAACCAGCAGATGCTGCAACTACTGAATGTACTTTAGTCCAATGTAACAAATACAACAGGCAGATGCTACAACTACTGCATGTACTTTAGTTCTAAGCAATAAATACAACCAGCAGCTGCTACAGCTACTGAATGTACTTCAGTTCAAAGTAATAAATACAACCAGCTGGTGCTGCAACTATTGCTTGTACTTTAGTCCAGCGTAATAAATACAACCAGCAGGTGCTGCAACTACTGCTTGTACTTTAGTCCAAAGTAATAAATACAAACAGCTGGTGCTGTAACTAATGCTTGTACTTTAGTCCAAAGTAATAAATATACCCAGCTGGTGCTGCAACTACTGCTTGTACTTTAGTCCGAAGTAATAAATACAACCAGCAGGTGCTGCAACTACTGCTTGTACTTTAGTCCATTGTAATAAATAGAACCAGCATGTGCTACAACTACTGAATGTACTTTAGTCCAAAGTAATAAATACAACCAGCAGGTGCTGCAACTACTGAATGTACTTTAGTCCAGAGTAATAAATACAACCAGCAAGTGCTGCAACTACTGAATGTACTTTAGTCCAAAGTAGCAAATACAACCAGCTGGTGCTACAACTACTGCTTGTACTTTAGTCCAGAGTAATGAATACAACCAGCTGGTGCTGCAACTACTGCTTGTACTTAAGTCCAGAGTAATAAATACAACCAGCAGGTGCTGCAACTACTTAATGTACTTTAGTCCAGAGTAACAAATACAACAAGCAGATGCTACAACTACTGCATGTACTTTAGTTCAAAGCAATAAATACAACCAGCAGGTGCTGCAACTCCTGCTTGTACTTTAGTCCAAAGTAATAAATACAACCAGCAGGTGCAGCAACTACTGCATGTACTTTTAGTCTAAAGTAATAAAAACAACCAGCAGGTGCTTCAACTACTGAATGTGCTTTAGTCCAGAGTAATAAATACAACCAGCTGGAGCTATAACTACTGCTTGCACTTTAGTCCAGAGTAATAAATACAACCAGCAGGTGCTTCCACTACTGAATGTACTTTAGTGCAAAGTAATAAATCCAACCAGCAGGTGATGCAACTACTGGTTGTACTTTAGTCCAGAGTAATAAATACAACCAGCAGGAGCTGCAACTACTGAATGTATTTTAGTCCAGAGTAATAAATACTACCAGCAGGTGCTGCAACTACTGAATGTATTTTAGTCCAGAGGTATAAATACAACCAGAAGGTGCTGCAACTACTGAATGTATTTTAGTCCAGAGTAATAAATACAACCAACATGTTTTGCAACTACTGAATGTACTTTAGTCCAGAGTAACAAATACAACCAGCTGATGCTACAACTTCTGCATGTACTTTAGTTCAAAGCAATAAATACAACCAGCAGTTGCTGCAACTACTGAATGTACTTTAGTCCAAAGTAATAAATACAACCAGCTGGTGCTGCAACTACTGCTTGTACTTTAGTCCAGAGTAATAAATACAACCAGCAGGTACTGCAACTACTGCTTGTACTTTAGTCCAAAGTAATAAATACAACCAGCTGGTGCTGCAACTACAGCTTGTACTTTAGTCCAAAGTAATAAATATAACCAGCTGGTGCTGCAACTACTGCTTGTAGTTTAGTCAAAAGTAATAAATACAACCAGCAGGTGCTGCAACTACTGAATGTACTTTAGTCCAGAGTAATAAATACATCCAGCAGATGCTGCAACTACGAAATGTATTTTAGTACAGAGTAATAAATACAATCAGCAGGTGCTGCAACTACTGCATGTACTTTAGTTCAAAGTAATAAAAACAACCTGCAGGTGCTGCAACTACTGCATGTACTTTACTCCAGAGTAATAAGTACAACCAGCAGGTGCTGCAACTACTGAATGTAGTTTAGTCCAGAGTAATAAATACAACCAGTAGGAGCTGCAACTACGGAATGTACTTTAGTCCACAGTAATAAATACAACCAGCTGGTGCTGCAACTACTACTTGTACTTTAGTCCAGAGTAATAAATACAACCAGCAGGTGCTGCAACTACTGAATTACTTAGGTCCAAAGTAGTAAATACAACCAGCAGGTACTGCAACTACTGCTTGTACTTTAGTTCAGAGTAATAAATACAAGCAGCTGGTGCGGCAACTACTGCTTGTACTTAAGTCCAGAGTAATAAACACAACCAGCATGTGCTGCAACTACTGAATGTATTTTAGTCCCGATTAATAAATACAACCAGCAGGTGCTGCAACTACTGAATGTACTTTAGTCCAGAGTAAAAAATACAACCAGCAGGTGCTGCAACTACTGAATGTACTTTAGTCCAGAGTAATAAATACAACCAGCAGGTGTTACAAATATTGATTGTACTTTAGTCCAGAGTAATAAATACAACCAGCAGGTGCTGTAACTATTGAATGTATTTTAGTCCAGAGTAATACATACAACCAGCAGGTGCTGCAACTACTGAATGTACTTTAGTCCAGAGTAATAAATACATCCAGCAGATGCTGCAACTACGAAATGTATTTTAGTACAGAGTAATAAATACAACCAGCAGGTGCTGCAACTACTGAATGTACTTTAGTCCAAAGAAATAAATACAACCAGCAGGTGCTGCAACTACTGCATGTACTTTAGTCCAAGGTAATAAATACAACCAGCAGGTGCTGCAACTACTGCATGTACTTTAGTCCACAGTAATAAAAAATACCAGCAGGTGCCGCAACTAATGCATGTACTTTAGTCCAGAGTAATAAATACAACCAGCAGGTCCTGCAACTGCTGTATGTATTTTAGACCAAAGTAATAAATACAACCAGCAGATACTGCAACTACTGAATGTACTTTAGACCAGAGTAATAAATGCAACCAGCATATGCTGCAACTACTGTTTGTTTTTTAATCCAGAGTAAGAGTTACAACCAGCAGATGTTGCAACTACTGCATGTACTTTAGTCCAGAGTAATAAATACAACCAGCAGGTGCTGCAACTACTGATTGTACTTTAGTACAGAGCAATAAATACAACCAGCAGGTGCTGCAACTACTGCTTTTATTTTAGCCCAGAGGAATAAATACAACCAGAAAATGCTGCAACTACTGAATGTACTTTAGTCCAGAGTAATAAATACAACCAGCAGGTGATGCAACTACTGCTTGTACTTTAGTCCATAGTAATAAATACAAACAGCAGATGCTGAAACTACTGCTTGTACTTTAGTCCAGAGTAATAAATACAAACTGCAGGTGCTGCAACTACTGAATGTACGTTAGACCAGAGTGATAAATACAACCAGCATGTGCTACAACTACTGAATGTACTTTAGTCCAGAGTAATAACACAACCAGCAGGTGCTGCAACTACTGCTTTTTCTTTAGTCCAAAGTAATAAATACAACCAGCTGGTGCTGCAACTGCTGCTTGTACTTTAGTCCAAAGTAATAAATATAAGCAGCTGGTGCTGCAACTACTGCTTGTACTTTAGTCAAAAGTAATAAATACAACTAGCAGGTGCTGCAACTACTGCTTGTACTTTAGTCCAGAGTAATAAATACAACCAGCTGGTTCTGCAACTACTGCTTGTACTTTAGTCCAAAGTAATAAATACAACCAGCAGGTGCTGCAACTACTGCTTGTACTTTAGTCCAAAGTAATAAATACAACCAGCAGGTGCTGCAACTACTACTTGTACTTTAGTCCAAAGTAATAAATATAACCAGCAGGTGCTGCAACTACAGCTTGTACTTTAGTCCAAAGTAATAAATACAACCAGCAGGTGCTGCAAATACTGCTTGTACTTTAGTCAAAAGTAATAAAAACAACCAGCAGGTGCTGCAACTACTGATTGTACATTAGTCCAAAGTAATAAATACAACCAGCTTGTGCTGCAACTACTGCTTGCACTTTAGTCCAAAGTAATTAATACAACCAGCATGTGCCCTCAACTACTGAATGTACTTTAGTCCAAAGTAATAAATACAGCCAGCTGGTGCTGCAACTACTGCTTGTACTTTAGTCCAGAGTAATAAATACAACCAGCAGGTGCTGCAACTACTGAATGTACTTTAGACCAAAGTAGTAAATACAACCAGCAGTTGCTGCAACTACTGCTTGTACTTTAGTTCAGAGTAATGAATACAACCAGCTGGTGCTGGAACTGCTGCTTGTATTTTAGTCAGAGTAATAAATACAACCAGCAGATGCTGCAACTACTGAATGTACTTTAGTCCAATGTAACAAATACAACCAGCAGATGCTACAACTACTGCATGTACTTTAGTTCTAAGCAATTAATACAACCAGCAGCTGCTACAGCTACTGAATGTACTTTAGTCCAAAGTAATAAATACAACCAGCTGGTGCTGCAACTATTGCTGGTACTCTGGTCCAGCGTAATAAATACAACCAGCAGGTGCTGCAACTACTGCTTGTACTTTAGTCCAAAGTAATAAATACAAACAGCTGGTGCTGTAACTACTGCTTGTACTTTAGTCCAAAGTAATAAATATAACCAGCTGGTGCTGCAACTAATGCTTGCACTTTTGTCGAAAGTAATAAATACCACCAGTAGGTGCTGCAACTACTGCTTGTACTTTAGTCCAAAGTAATAAATACAACCAGCTGGTGCTGCAACTACTGCTTGTACTTTAGTCCAAAGTAATAAAAACAACCAGCAGGTGCTGCAACTACTGCTTGTACTTTAGTCCAAAGTAATAAATACAACCAGGAGGTGCTGCCACTACTGCTTGTACTTTAGTCCAAAGTAATAAATACAACCAGCTGGTGCTGCAACTACTGCTTGTACTTTAGTCCAAAGTAATAAATACAACCAGCAGGTGCTGCAACTAATGCTTGTACTTTAGTCCATTGTAATGAATACAACCAGCATGTGCTACAACTACTGAATGTACTTTAGTCCAAAGTAATAAATACAACCAGCAGGTGCTGCAACTATTGAATGTACTTTAGTCCAGAGTAATAAATACAACCAGCAAGTGCTGCAACTACTGAATGTACTTTAGTCCAAAGTAGCAAATACAACCAGCTGGTGCTGCAACTACTGCTTGTACTTTAGTCCAGAGTAATGAATACAACCAGCTGGTGCTGCAACTGCTGCTTGTACTTAAGTCTAGAGTAATAAATACAACCAGCAGGTGCTGCAACTACTGAATCTAGTTTAGTCCAGAGTAATAAATACAACCAGTAGAAGCTGCAACTACTTAATGTACTTTAGTCCAGAGTAACAAATACAACCAGCAGATGCTACAACTACTGCATGTACTTTAGTTCAAAGCAATAAATACAACCAGCAGGTGCTGCAACTCCTGCTTGTACTTTAGTCCAAAGTAATAAATACAACCAGCAGGTGCAGCAACTACTGCATGTACTTTTAGTCTAAAGTAATAAAAACAACCTGCAGGTGCTGCAACTACTGCATGTACTTTAGTCCAGAGTAATAAGTACAACCAGCAGGTGCTGCAACTACTGAATCTAGTTTAGTCCAGAGTAATAAATACAACCAGTAGAAGCTGCAACTACTGAATGTACTTTAGTCCAGTGTAATGAATACAACCAGCAGGTGCTTCAACTACTGAATGTACTTTAGCGCAAAGTAATAAATACAACCAGCAGGTGATGCAACTACTGGTTGTAATTTAGTCCAGAGTAATAAATACAACCATCAGGAGCTGCAACTACTGAATGTATTTTAGTCCAGAGTAATAAATACTACCAGCAGGTGCTGCAGCTACTGAATGTATTTTAGTCCAGAGTAATAAATACAACCAGAAGGTGCTGCAACTACTGAATGTATTTTAGTCCAGAGTAATAAATACAACCAGCAGGTGCTGCAACTACTGAATGTACTTTAGTCCAGAGTAATAAATACAACCAGCAGGTGCTGCTACTACTGATTATACTTTAGTCCAAAGTAATAAATACAAGCAGCAGGTGCTGCAACTACTGAATGTGCTTTAGTCCAGAGTAATAAATACAACCAGATGGAGCTGCAACTAGTGCTTGCACTTTAGTCCAGAGTAATAAATACAACCAGCAGGTGCTTCCACTACTGAATGTACTTTAGTGCAAAGTAATAAATACAACCAGCAGGTGATGCAACTACTTGTTGTACTTTAGTCCAGAGTAATATATACTACCAGCAGGTGCTGCAACTACTGAATGTATTTTAGTCCAGAGGTATAAATACAACCAGAAGGAGCTGCAACTACTGAATGTATTTTAGTCCAGAGTAATAAATACAACCAGCATGTGTTGCAACTACTGAATGTACTTTAGTCCAGAGTAATAAATACAACCAGCAGGTGCTGCTACTACTGGTTGTACTTTAGTCCAAAGTAATATATACAACCAGCAGGTGCTGCAACTACTGAATGTGCTTTAGTCCAGAGTAATAAATACAACCAGCTGGAGCTGCAACTACTGCTTGCACTTTAGTCCAGGGTAATAAATATAACCAGCATGTGCTACAACTACTAAATGTACTTTAGTCCAAAGTAATAAATACAACCAGCTGTTGCTGCAAGTACTGCTTGTACTTTAGTTCAGAGTAATGAATACAACCAGCTGGTGCTGCAATTACTGCTTGTACTTAAGTCCAGAGTAATAAATACAACCAGCAGGTGCTGCAACTACTGCTTGTATTTTAGTCAGTTTAATAAATACAACCAGCAGTTGCTGCAACTACTGAATGTACTTTAGTTCAGAGTAACAAATACAACCAGCAGATGCTACAACTTCTGCTTGTACTTTAGTTCAAAGCAATAAATACAACCAGCAGGTGCTGCAACTACTGAATGTACTTTAGTCCAAAGTAATAAATACAACCAGCAGGTGCTGCAACTACTGCTTGTACTTTAGTCCAAAGTAATAAATACAACCAGCTGGTGCTGCAACTACTGCTTGTAGTTTAGTCAAAAGTAATAAATACAACCAGCAGGTGCTGCAACTACTGAATGTACTTTAGTCCAGAGTAATAAATACATCCAGCAGATGCTGCAACTACGAAATGTATTTTAGTACAGAGTAATAAATACAATCAGCAGGTGCTGCAACTACTGAATGTACTTTAGTCCAGAGTAATAAACACAACCAGCAGGTGCTGCAACTGCTGCTTGTATTTTAGTCCAGAGTAATAAATACAACCAGCAGATGCTGCAACTACTGAATATAGTTTAGTCCAAAGCACTAAATACAACGGGCAAGCCAGACGCGATGGTTTAGGCGGTAGTCTTTGGCTCCCATCGGCGACTCAGGAGTTTAAAATGCGTGTGCTGGGAGTTCTTTAATTTTTTCTACTTTGTGATTCGCCTCAGTTGTCAGATAAATGCCGCATTGGATATTTAATACCATGAGCCAAAATTCCATTTGCAGAGCAAAAGAAACAGCTGCAAAAAAATCTGAAGCTTTACATTTCATTACATTCTCTACCCCTATCGTTTACTTTTATTCAGCTTCTACAAACTATTCTTACAAAAGTTTATTTTTCTATCTACTTTATGTTAATCGGGATAAACAGTTGCACAAACAACTTCATTACGCTTTTTGTCGTAGGTACAAGACAGATACAGGTGGCTGAAGTGATAGTCAAATGTTTAAAAAGCGAGTCGCTGTATGTAAGCTTTGGAATTTCTGTGCCTGACGTCAAAAGAAACAAAAGAATGGTGAATTAGATTTAGAATCATTTGAAAGTGTTGAGAACTTCGTAGAGTGTTAAATTGAAAATTAGTTATAGTTTTCTTCGTGTCCAGTAGTATTAAGTGTAGTAAGTTTTGTCCAGAAGGGTCAATCGGTGTAGAACTGTACGTACGAAGTTGTAAATAAGCGAAGGATATGCCGTTGGAAGTTTTAGGATAGTCTCTCTCTCTCTCTCTTTGTGATTTAGCACAAGTGTCCGTACTTTTCTTCAAAACACACCTAAATAATTAACCAATAACAGTGTTCAAAGGATCAGAGGGTAATTCATGATATGAACATGGCAGAATCTCAACATTTAAATTTTATACATTCTAAGCCTCTCCTTTAGCACTTGGGGCTAGAGTACCGCAAAAGATCTACCACATTAACATTAAAGGAACTGAACCATTGGATTGGATTGTGAAGCGGAGGGGATTCGGCACCGATCCAGGAATGAGAATATTGTAGCGACTCCTCGAGGGGCGCCCCCGGGAGGAAGAGATGAGGTGAAGGGAGAACACCGGGCGGCTGGAACCAGGAGCGACGGCACATCAATGACAGGGTCCCTATATTTTCCAGATTGAGACGCCCTAGCAGTTGCACAGGCAGACCGGGTACCCCGCCCCACACAGGATCCAACACCCGCCAAGGGACGGTCCTTATACCGCGACAACTAGTCGAAGGCCGAGGGACTGAGAAAGTTCACAGAGCGCATCCTTTCTCCCGGCCACGCTGCACCGAAACACCATCGTCGACACTTACAACTTGAAAGAGACCAAACGAGATGAAAGATGAATGAAATGATCAATGAAACGAAATGGGGGGACAGGAAATTCGGGGTATGAAAGCTTTCGTCTGACAACCTGGGAAAACCCCGAAAAAAACATGGGGCAAGAGTGGGCGGTCGCTGGGGATCGAACCCATCGACACCGTCTAGGCCACCCCGCTCTGTAACTGAACCATTCTGCAATATTAACATCTGACGAAACAAAAAATAAATTGGGTGATAATTGTTTAATTTTTTATACATTTTTGAAATTATTTGTAACAATGTCCGCGACTATTCTGGGCATGCAGACGTATGCAAGCGTATAAACACATACACACAAACGCGTGCGCTACGCATATTTTCTCTGCTTTGTAGTAGAATAGTGCTTACGTAATATTTGTAGCGGAATTATTAATGTTTACGTAAATTATTAGAACTTGAAGATCTTATGTTGTGCTGCTTTTGTTTTGTTTGGTTACATAATTTTAACTGCCCCATGTTGTGGTAGCCAATTTGTGACGGTATTACTTACAAACAAATGTTATTACTTGTGATGATTGTGTATGTGTGTTTACTTCATGTGAAGCCATCTTGTGACGTCATTCATTTGTCCGGTTTGTAGCTCCATCTTGTGTTAGCAATTTGCATCAGTGTTAGTGTTCGAAAGAATTTTAAGTTTGTTTATTGTCCTCCGGCTAGCTATTATCTTATCTTGGGTCGAACATGTGTCTTGATCAGGGTTGTGTAAACGGAAAGGAATCTTTTATCCAAAAAGAACACTGATGAAGAAATTTGTTTTATAATTTTTATTGTCGAACACGTTCACTATCACTTTTGCATATTGATCTAGATACTCGCCAAACTGAAACTGTTATAATAACTTCTTACTGATCACTTTTAATCCACGTACTTCAACCTTTTGTATAATTAACTTTACCATATTTTAGATCTTTCATAATTCTGCTGCGCGTAACTTGTGAATCTATATCCGATGTATGACGAACTGACTGACTGAAGACGACGTGTAGTGTACACAGATTTTTGATGAACTGCTCTAAATACGACGTGTAATGTATGAATGCTTTCGGCGAACTGAAGGACTGACTGACTTTACCTCAAACTTACCCTATTTATACTCCTGCAATCAGATACACCTGAAGATTATAACTGAATTACTATTGGCTAATAAAACGCGCCAACATTAGCGTCAATTTTAATATCCAATGAAAACCACGAATACATATGCTTTTAGGGAGAAAACATTCCAGAAGTTTCTACCGAAAACGCGTCAACATTACGTAACTTCCTTGTTTCCAATAATGATAAACAGCTCACCCCCTCGCTGCATTATTGCGCTATTATTGACAGTTTCAGTAAAGCCTTATAAATTTACTTTCCAACAATATTTACAATCAATAAACATCTGAAATCAATGTCACATAAAAATGCATATTCATATTACAATCATTATTTACATTTAAGTAATTTATGATACAAATTACTGCATCATATGCCCCACTAGAAACATAATTATAAATATTTACAACTTGTTTGGAAATTTTATAATTGTGTTTTTAGTCTCCTAAATCTTGGAACACACGCTATCACTTTCACTTAACACTTCACACGCATTTAACACACGACATATTTTTTTTTTATCTCGCCACTACTTACTGGCTCTGGTTTAATTTGTTTAGACATTAATCTGACATTACAATTTTTTTATAGCAAATACTGTACCCTGAAGTACTTAATGACTGTTTCAAAATTGCTTACTTTCTTATATTGTTAACAAAAATTTATCATTTCAAGAATTTTTTTGTTATTCTTAAACATATTTACCAAAAATATTCAACCTTTACATAAATATATTGATATCTCTTAAATCTAGACAATGTTTCACCTTTTCTGTTTGCTACATAAATATTTGTTTTTAATTATATTTACCAATTTTTGTTATTTTGTACTTTATCTTAACAATACTCTTGGAATAGTATTTACGTACTTTTAATTTAATATCATATTAAGTTTCAATCTTTGCATTCTTAATTTTCAAATGTTGTTGCAGTTACTAAACATTTAATTTTTTTTTAAACATTTCTCTCTTTTTTTTGTAATTTATTTCTCTTTTCAAATGACATATAAATAATTAACCCTCTTACGTTCCAATACATTTCTCTGCAAGTCATCTTTAACTATCCAGCATTTACTTTACATCTCATTGCTATTTACCCTCCTGGATCAAATTGTGTGTGGCTAAACATTACTCGTAGCCGTATCCTAACCTTCAAATTTTTGTTCATGAATAACCTCTTGTATTCATTTGAAATTTCATCACATGATAACATTTGAAAACAATCTGAAGTTTCCTGAACTACACATCTTTTAACAACTGTCATTTTCAATTCTTCTACTATCTCTTTAATTTGATAATACTCTGACAAATCTTTACTAAACTGTACTGGACTGGAGTTTTCATTCTGAACATCTTGATACTTGTTAATTTCAGAAATTAGCTTTTGATTATTTACAGGCAAAACTTTAACTACTTCGTACAATTTGTTCCTTTGCATTTCTGATTCTTTCGGAATTTCAGATATCTCCCCACTGAAATTAACTTGCGCCTGATTCTCATCTACATTCTTAACCTCTTTCATCTCTCTTATCTCACTTGAAATGTTACTCATTCTACTACCTGACTCTGTACATTCTACATCAACATGTTCACTTTTAGTATTAACCTCACTTTCTTTGTTACCTATTTCCCTGCTCATGTATAACATTTTCTTTGAAACTTCTCCTATCTCACTTGCTATTATTTCCTTTTCATCACTCATTTTTGGCATACTACCATCTAGCTCCATAGATTTCTTTTCAATTTCTTCCCTGCTTTGATCTACTTTTTGCCCTAATATCTCATTACTCCTACCAATATCTTCAATTGATTTCCTATGATCTTTTTTATATCTTCTCTCAATTCCTCAAAACTCTGATCTACTTTTTGTTCTAAACTCCTATCAATGTCTTCTCTTAATTCCCTATTATTCTTTTGCATATCTTCCCTTAATTTCTCATTACTCTGAGTTAATTTTTCTAATTTCTCATTATTCTTTTGCATATCTTCCCTGTTTTGATCTATTTTCTTTTCTAATTTCTCATTATTCTTACCAATATCTTCCCTTAATTTCTCATTACTCTTAACAATATCTTTCAGCATTTCCATCATCATACTAACATCAAAATTAACATTTCCGGCTATTCTATTCTGACTTTCTGCATTAACATTTCCTCCATCAAATACTACATTGTTTAAGCTATTTTCTGTATCCTGTATTGAATTACAGCTAACTGTTACATTATCTCCCTCCATAATTATTTCTTCTGTATTATTAGTAGCCATTGGTTTCTTTATCCTACCGCTCCTAAGTACATTTGAAGGTTACAATTTTGTTTTCTAAAAAAAAAAAAATTACGATACTCTGACCTTTGTGATGCTGTCTGTTGCTGTTACTTTGATGTCCAGCTTCCTGCCCCTCTCTCCTAGGTTATATGTCGCTTCTGCGTTGTGTTATGATGAATCTCGTTGTCTCGATGTTTTTGTAGTTGAATTACCCTGTTGCCTTGTAATCTCGGAATTACGATGTCCAATCATCCGTGTAGTCTGTCGTTCCTTTTGTTGTTTCTGGAATCTGCGTCTTGTAGTTCAGTTCACTTCTCCATTCGCCTCTTTGGTCATCTCACTTCTTCCTGGTTAATTCTGATCCTTTCCTGGTCATCGTGTTCCTTTCCTGGTTACTCTGCCTCTTTCCTGGTCATCGTGTTCCTTTCCTGGTTATCGTGCCCCACGTTCTGGGTGCCAGTTTGTAGTAGAATAGTGCTTACGTAATATTTGTAGCGGAATTATTAATGTTTACGTAAATTATTAGAACTTGAAGATCTTATGTTGTGCTGCTTTTGTTTTGTTTGGTTACATAATTTTAACTGCCCCACGTTGTGGTAGCCAATTTGTGACGGTATTACTTACAAATGTTATTACTTGTGATGATTGTGTATGTGTGTTTACTTCATGTGAAGCCATCTTGTGACGTCATTCATTTGTTCGGTGTGTAGCTCCATCTTGTGTTAGCAATTTGCATCAGTGTTAGTGTTCGAAAGAATTTTAAGTTTGTTTATTGTCCTCCGGCTAGCTATTATCTTATCTTGGGTCGAACATGTGTCTTGATCAGGGTTGTGTAAACGGAAAGGAATCTTTTATCCAAAAAGAACACTGATGAAGAAATTTGTTTTATAATTTTTATTGTCGAACATGTTCACTATCACTTTTGCATATTGATCTAGATACTCGCCAAACTGAAACTGTTATAATAACTTCTTACTGATCACTTTTAATCCACGTACTTCAACCTTTTGTATAATTAACTTTACCATATTTTAGATCTTTCATAATTCTGCTGCGCGTAACTTGTGAATCTATATCCGATGTATGACGAACTGACTGACTGAAGACGACGTGTAGTGTACACAGATTTTTGATGAACTGCTCTAAATACGACGTGTAATGTATGAATGCTTTCGGCGAACTGAAGGACTGACTGACTTTACCTCAAACTTACCCTATTTATACTCCTGCAATCAGATACATCATTATTTACATTTAAGTAATTTATGATACAAATTATGCATCAGCTTGTAATATTAGTGTACGTTTCCGTATAAGAATGCAAAATTGTTGTGCTCTAAGAACTACTTTCGTATCCTTTTTGTAGCTTCTTGTTTAAATATTAAACTTAAATCCACGTTGTGAAAACGAAAGAAAATGAAGATGATCAGACGGAAGACATAGCAAAATAGCTTTAAAGGCTATGTATGTTTGCTATTGATTTCAATAAATGTATACTCATTTATTTGATGAAAAGCAAGTAAAAATCATCGTAAAGATTCTTCTGATTATAGTTTGAAGGACATGCTAAAGCGTTGGGGCCTTTTTATTTTTTACCCCCCCCCCCCCGAGTGTTTTATTTCCAAAGCTTCAGCATGCATGGAAGAGTTGGTCGGTGTGCTGAAGTGACAACAAATACCTATGTGCCGGACAACTGTATCCATTATTGTTGCAACAGGTCTTCCTCACACACATGTAGGCGTAGCTTATAGACGCTTTCCTCTGCTACAGCAAGCGTTACACTAATAAGCGACCGTCACAGGTAACCCAAAGCTGTTGAAAAAAGAGTACTATTTTGATACACATTTGCAATACAGTGGTTCGCTAACCATCTCGAAGAGCTGAAATCATGCACTCAGAGCGCCGTGTTCTGTAGGCAGCATGTAGGAGTAGGAGTAGAACTAGGTACGCAGGGAGACTTAGCACCGCGACCTACAAGATCTTTTGTGCCTAAGCCCCTGACAGGGCGCCCCCGGGAGGAAGGGGTGAGGTGAGAGGAGACAGAGCACGACAGGGCACAGGACAGAGCCCCTACCTTTTACAGATTGAAACTCCCCGGCAACCGACTCTCCTCCCTCCTGCAGTCTTGCACATCCCACTGCGTGGCCCGGGACTCGGAAACCGCCCCCTTCCGGGGACGAAGGGTTGCATAGAACATCCTTTTGCCCTGCCATGTAACGCCGACACTTTCAACCCTGAAACAGCCGGGCAGATGAAAGATGAAGTGAAACGAGGATGGAGGTGAAATGGAGACACAGGAATTTCAGAGAAAGTAATGAATCTTCCCAGCTTTGCGTAGCGACCCGGGGTAACCCCGAAAAAAACCCATGGGTCGGGAAGGTCGCCGGTGGGAATCCAGCCCATGACCTCCCGAATGCGGGCCGTTTAGACTTTACCGCCTGCGCCATCCCGCTCGGTAGCATAAGCTCTTAAGTGATGTAGGTAACAAACCCTGACCAGTTGATAAAGTCTTCGAATCTGTTGCAAACATAATGAGGCAGGTTCTAGAAGCATAAGACACACCACTCTGCCTGCAGTTTCCACTTTGTCAAGCGTGTTAGATTACCGTGAAGGAACCTGCATATCAGCTTTCAGGGTGATCTATATCCGTAGGTATAACAATTTGCACACCCACATCGATAATAGATTGACCGCGCAGGGATTTGCAGGCTTCGAGTTATTAGACCATGGCATTTCCCTGACCTTTGACTTAATTAACATACTACACATTTTGTATGCCACAGGGTCAATCACTTACTGTGTTTGAATTCAGTCTTGGTTTTCCAACCCTAGAGGATTTTCTCTATAGCTTACCTAAGGTAGGGAAAGTGCCACATTTGACTGAAGAATTACAATTCGAGGTTTCATTGGACATATAATTTTTTGAAGACCCTTGAACCTCTATCATTATTTATTTTTACCAGAACGTTTGCATGTGTTTCTGTAAGATGTGTGTGTGCGCGCGCATGTGTTTGTGAACAGCATAATTCAAAACCAAAAAGCCAGATAGGTATCAAGTACTAAGGTCAAAATATGCTTTTCAAGTCACGGGTAATGAACATCCTTTAAATGGTGCCTGACTTAAGTATAAAGTTTGATACATATCCACCATTTTATTTTTGAGTTATACTGCTCTCTCTCTCTCTCTCTCTCCCCTACACACACACACACACACACACACACACACACACACACACGTCCATGCACTCACGCACTTTGCTTGCTAGTGCGCGCGTGCGAGACCAATTTCTAAAGATGCTCTTTTTTCTGATTCAGGGGATTTCAAGTATGCATTTCTGTTGAAATCTCGATATAGAATGTTTTGTTAAAATGCAATACTTCCTCTACCTTAGGCACCTTATATATAAAATACTCTAAAAAGTCATATAAAATAACTTTATATACACCACACATGAAAAATTAAAAAATCTGATGTGTTACACTCAGATGACCTTCTCTACTCTTGTACAAACTCTTATTCTCCAGCTATTTTATATTAATGGAGATAAACATTTGCAGAAACGATCTCATTGCTAATTCTCTTGTAGGTGCAAGGGGAATATGGTAGGCTTTAACGATAGTCAAATCTTTTAAGAGTTGGTTGCTATGTGGAGCATTCCATTTTCTTTGCATGCCCAGGACATACAAAAAGAAAAGAAAGAAAACCAAAACGAGTAACGAATTCCCATTTGAGAAAAAGTATTGTAAAATTCAAACAAATAACAAGGAATATGTCAGAAATGGTTCACTGCACACAAAAAATGTATATGAAATAAATTGTGTGTTTTGTGGTAAAATTTTGTCTATCTCTTACGGTTTACCACTTATGCAAAATTCATTCAGAATGAAGACGACTTTTGGGGACATTCCCAGAAAATTCTAGATATGCCTTTCATTTGCCATGAAAGTGTCTTAAAACATGATATTTTGCTCAAAATCGTTAGTGCCATTTCTGAGAGAAAAAAACTTCGAAAAATGTTCCATGTAAAGGGTAGTCTGGAATGGGGGATTTTCTTGAAAATCTTCGTGTCGCATCTTTTAAAGATACTGCACCTAAATACCAAGTTTGGTATTTATCCGACTTTTCGTTTTTGAGTTACAATGTTCACAAACACACACACGGGCCTTTCTTTAAATATGCTTTTTTTGCATTATGGTGCTTCAAAACATGTATTTCCGGTGAAATCACAATATCGAATTTTTAGGTGAAATGCAATATTTCTACTTACTATACGTATTATAGAAAGTGATAAGCTTAAGTAAAAATACTTTGTATACCCACTAATAAACGATAGAGGGTAGGGAAAGTAATGTGAATGTATCACGTCTAAAATTTTTTTCTAGTTTACTGTTTTGCTGGAAACACGTGCTGCCTCACTTGTGCGTCAATTTTAGCCTTATCCGAGTGCACTTCCGCTCGTTTATAATCACACCTTGCTTTATCCACACACCTCAGTACTTCCGTTGCTATATAATCATATCTTGCTCTGTATTTCGGTTTTCGGTATCCTTGCTTGTATTACAAATATCATTTTGACTTTATTACGTTCTCATTTCTCTTACGCCCACAGAATGTTTTTTTTTTATATATATGTTTTTGACATGCAAAGAGAATTACATTTTACACATAGCGACCAGTCCTAAAAATATTTGACTATCGCTTAAGGTGTACTATGTTCCCTTTGTTTTGTATTTGCAAGGGCACTATAGAAATACAGTAGCCTTTAAGCATAGACATAACTCTTAATAGCTGGTTGCTATGTGCAGCACCATTCTCTTTGCCACAGATTAATACTCTTTGCATATCCAAGTCAAAAAAATGAATAACGAATTCCCATTTGAGAAAAATTATAAGTATTGGAAAATTTAAGGGAATAGCAAGCAATATCTCGAAAATGGTTCACTCAACAAAAAATGTACATGACAAAAGTTGTGTATTTTAACGCGATCTACATTTTTTGTGTAGTAAAATTTTGTCTATCTCTTATAGTTTACCAGTTATGCAAAAGTCGTTCACAATGAAGAATACTTCTGGAGACATTCCCAGAAAATTCGAGATATACAATTCATTTGCCATAAAAATGTCTTAAACTTATGGTATTTTATTCAAAATCGTTAGAGCCATTTTTGAGAAAATTAAAATTTTCGAAAAATGTTCCATGTAAAGGGTGATCTGGATTGGGGGGAATTTTCTTGAAAACCTTCGTGTCGCATCTCTGGAAGATACTGAACCTAAATACCAAGTTTGGTGTTTATCCGACTGTTCATTTCTGAGTTATGCTGTTCACAGACACACAGACACACTCATGCACATGTTTCCAAAAATACTTTTTTTTGGATTTAGGAGGCCTCAAAACATGTATTTCCGATGAAATCTCGGTATTGAATCTTTTAGTGGAATTCAATACTTCCCCTACTTTCTCTACGTAGTAGGGAAGGTAAAAATCGGTGCGATTTACAAAAAGTTATAAAACCAATTAAAAGAACAATCCGAGAAAATGCCAGGTTGTATATGGTAATATCCAGGCTAAGAATTCGGGACAAGTTAGCAACCAATGTATGTGTAAGCTTACTATAGAGTTCCGTAAACATAGTAATTTTGACGTAAACAAAGACGCCAATGTGCTGCCTTATTTGCTACTGTAAACAGTACATTCTAGTGATAGGGAAAAATGAAATAGGGTACACACATCGGAAGAGACAGAAGTGTATTGTGCCTCTAATAACGAAGCGGATTGTACACCGTTTGACAGGTAAACAAACCCAATGCGCTACCTCACTCCAGCCCCAGTTTAATAGATTTACTAACATGTAAAAGAACTCCTGCGGGGCGAAATTGCGGCATACCTGCGGCGCGCTAATATGATCCTGGCAATTGACAGCGTCTTTAACAAACAAAACGTTTTGATGCACAGAATACTTCACTTCACTCTTAAGTTATTTCGGATCCTTAGCTTTGTAATATCGTTTGTTCTTTCTGCATGCAGAGATGTGAATTTACTTTCTCTACGGAGTGCTGTATGCATTTTATACAGGCATTACTTGCCTCGTTTACATATGTCGATAACTGGTACCTCTGTTGAATGTTGACATGACATTTCTTTCTGCGAAGACAGGACAGGACAAACATGTGTGCACCGGCAATACGTTGCTGTCCTGCATGCCCTGTTTGTCCAACCTATTCACAGAAATCCAATAAGAGCGTGCAAACATTCAGCGGAGCTTGCAGCTTATCAACAGATGTAAAGAGACAAGCAATATAAAGGTGAGGACTGTAATAGACGGAAATCGTTCATTATAAAACGAACAAAGTTCGCGCGGCCGACTAGTTTCGCGTGATCACTAGTTGCGATCGCTGGTAACGCAGTAGTGAAAGTGTTAAATTCTATTTCTAGCAGAATTTTGGACAAATTCAGATATTTGTATTGGATTACATTTTCATAAGAAATGCTTTCGGCTAAAGTATTATAGTAACTAATCTGATTCTTAAAGATTATTTGAGTAAATTATGTCAAATGTAACAACTGTATAATCATTCCGTAACGTTTTAACCAGTAGTCTTAAAGGCACGTTAGTATAAAAGTGGTATAAATCTGTTCACAAAATCAAATGCCAGTTTTGACTGTATTTGCCTTAAACAAGTAAATGGTTCATGGTTTACTCAACATCTATTTAATTTCAGAAAAGTTTATTACAATCTTATCTTTAAGATAACTTCAATAAACATACCTCTTAAAATGTACGGATTTTAGAAATATTTCCCTAAATGTCCACTAAGTAGCAGAATTCAAGGCACATACTTTGCGAACGCAACTGAAACGTAAAGATATGCACTTATAAAAATAAAATTATAACTCCAATTATTCATGTATAATAAAATTTATATAGCCATAATATAATCCTCGTCCAATATGAAAATAAATGCAGATGCTCTTGTTTTAAGTTTTTTTATCATATTTTTTACTTTAACTGTCGCTTATCTATAATAGGTGGGAAAAGTATTGTATACTACCCGAAAAATTCATAGTCGAAACATCATTGGAAATATGCATTTGGAGGTCCAGCGACCTGCCCCCAAAGGGGAAAACATTATAAAACCAATAAAAAGAACTATTTGGAAAAATGCCAGGTTTTAAACGGTAATATAGATTAAAAGTTACATACAAGTGAAAGTGCGAAAATGAGGAATAAGGTCACACTGGGAAAGTGTGACCCTAATTATGCTTCGGGAATAAACTGTTTACGTATTTATCTACATCAATAGACACTCACCAACTTTTGTTAACGTTGTTAGCTTAGCCTCTCTGCTTGTGCTATATACATGTATTATTTAAAGAACACCAGTATAATTGATATAAAGTAATTTCTTTGCCTCAGTGGTCTGTGTATTTGATATCTGTATTTCCAGCAGCAGACCAATATTCTTTGGATTCCAGTACAAGAGCATGAACGATAACAAAGAAGCATAACAAAATTATATTTGAGTTGCGTACATTTTATGCAATCCTAATATTATAAACACATATATATATTACATTTATACACAACTTGACTTTCGAACAGCTATGGTAAATATGTGGATTAGTAACACGTGACATCACTATTTCCAAGACTGTAATTTTTTATTACAATTAATGAAAAGCGAACCTGGATATATATTGTTTGTTTATTGGATAAATTCGTTCAGCATTAGAAATGCTATTCAGAACCAGGATAAAATACATAACAATAATATAAACTAATCTAAGGTCACACTGTGAAATCTTTATTTGTGGGTAGGCACTTCAAGCTTGCATTTTCCACTAGTTATTTATTCAACAAAGAACTGAAGGATTGTAGAAGAGCAAATTGTTCTTAGCCTATATTGATAGTCGGGATGAGCATTAAACTTACTGAAATTGTCATGAACGAAAAGTTGGATAGCCCCTTGTATTGGGACATCAAGCTATCGTAAGCGCTGCCAGTCAGAAGGAATCAAAAGTGTGTTTTTACAGAAGGTTCTATAATTTTTGAGCCTAAGAAGTTAGAATGGATCAGAATCATATTCGTTACAATATATGTCCTACTACATCATATTATCTAGACGATATTCAAGACATGCATGCAGTAAAGAGCCAACGTGTACATCTGACCATCATTACAGTTTACAATCTGTTTATAATAAAATATGAGTTTTTTAATTGAAACTGTGCCATCTTATCCTAAACATTATTAAGGGATACTGAATTTCGCCACTATCATATAAGTTTAACGTTAATAGCCACTAACTTTTAAGGACAACAGACATTCAAGAACAAGTTTTATATGAAGGGATGTGTCCATTAAAATAATACATTCATAGCTGAAAGCCAATGCGATGCAATAGAAACCTTACTTTTACTGCTGAAATGGCTTGCGAACTCGCGTCTCTTTCAATTGCATTTTTCGATTCGTTGGTGAATAGCCTGAATTTCCAGGGATAGGTCATTAGGTATATTGCGTCATCACCATGCTGTATCCATAAATAAATCTTACCTGTAACGAACGCTACCTTTGCTCTCCCCACCCCATTGCGAAGCGCGATTATTGACTACATTTACCTCATGTGCTTACGCCATGTTTATATGCCTCTACCATTGTACGCATGTGCAATGAATCTAACTGTAGGCGAACGTCAGGGCTTTAATTCTTAGAACGTTCATTTGCGAATACACGGTGTTTAAATTACAGCTAACGTAAAATAAATACTGCACAAACAAAGTTTTGAAAATCTGAAATTGCGGTCGGGGTTTAAATCACAGATCAGGGCAGCGATCCCAATTTTTCGAATTTGAAATTTGGTTCCATCCTTTACTTTCCCTCGCTATGAACGAACAATTTAAACTATAAAATCGAAAAGAATAAAAAGTAAATAAAAAAGCAAATATGGATATGTTTTTTCTGGTTTGAAATAGTTCAGTTTTTCCTAATTTCTTCACTGTATTATTTACTCAGTTTGTCAAATATATGCTAACATAATAAGCATATAATATTTTAAATTATTGCATTAGTGACTCTTAGGCAGGGGAGAAAATCAAATGCATACAGCGTTTTGAACAATACTAACATAATACTTTCCGAATAAATTACTAAGATTATTTTCTTTACGATTTTGTTTCTTGTTTTCGTGAAATGATTTAATAGAAACTTTCGACAGCAAAACGCTTTTAAAAAACAAAAATATGAATGATACATCTCTGAAAATTATGCCATTTGTAACCTTTATGATACAAATGCTATAAAAAGGTAATTTATGCAGGTGAACAGCATTACCTGATACCTATGGGACTGCATATATTTGTGCAATCCTGGTATTATAAAATTATGTTAAGCTGGTCAAAATAGTGTATAAGAGTTCTTTACGTTATGTGTGCGGAGTTGAGATTTTCTACATAAGAGCTTGAAGTTAATTTGACACTGCACTTCAAATTTTGTTAAGGGTAAGCTTTAAGCAAACCGCTGATACACAAGAAGTTAAAGCAAAATTTATAATTTTTGTTTTAAATTTATAGAAAACTAAGTATAGTACAGGTAATATTTAGTTTCATTTTAGCTTCACTGCATTTCTGTATCAGAATGTAAAATATTAAAATATTTATTTTTTAATTTTGTAAATATTTATTACTGCCTCAGGGAATGTGAGCCAAGTATTCTGTGGATTATCGACCAAGCTTTTGGCCATCTTTACTAACATTCTGAGAGTAATAAAGCTGCAGCATCAAGAAAGTTTTACATCATTACTTGCACAATATTTATTGCAAATATGTTATGAGTGATTGGATAATTGTTATTTAAGACCATTATTTGCAAGGTGGATTCACAACTATTTCTGATAATTAACTAGATGTTGAGTAAATCGTGGGTCATTTACTTATTTAAGGCGAATACAATAAAACGGGCATTTGATCTGGTGAACAGATTTATACAATTTTTACTTTCTCTACCACGTATAGTAAGTTGGGGAAGTATTGCATTCCATCCAAAAATTCGATACAGAGACTTCAATGGAAATGCATGTTTTGAGGCTCCCTGAATCCATAAAAAATCATTTTTAGAAAAAAGTTCATGTGTGTGACTGTGAACAGCACAACTCAAAAACGAAAAGTTGGATAAATACCAAACTTGGCATTTAGGTTTAGTATCTATAAAAGATGCGACACGAAGATTTTCAAGAAAATCCCCCCACCCCAGACAACCCTTTACATGGAACATTTTTCGAAACTTTTATTTTCTCAAAAATGGCTATAACGAGTTTGATTAAAATGCCATATTTTAAAGATATTTGTATGGCTAATTAAATGTATGTAAATCTTCTCTGAATCACCTTTGAAGTCCTTTTCATTCTGAATGATTTCGTAAAAATATTTTGTATAACTGTGAACCATAACAATACACAGAATCCTACTGTAAAAAATGTGCAACTCATGAAACATAAAAGTTATATCAAATAACTTTCCTGTAGCTTAGCCGTTTTCGAAATATTTGTTTCTGTATATTTAAGTTTTCTCAGATTGAACCGTGAAGTGATAAGATCCGCCCGAATGATATGAACAATAATAATAACCATAATAAGAATATTAATAAGCATCTAATCAAAATAATAAGGACGGGAATACCAACATGAGGGAAGAATAAAAGAGAATATTAAGGATTAGAAAAGGGGGGAATAAAATCATAACGAGAGAAATAAAGTAAAGAGCAGATACGAATAAATAATCAGAACGTGAAATAAAATGTAGAAAACGTGTATTTTAGAATGAAGAGACTTGGCGAAAACTGTAAAAGGATGGAAGGCTTAGGAACGTACAGGAAAAGACACATTAGCAAACGTTTAAGTCCTATAGAAAACTGGTGGAACTCACAGGAAGCGAAGACAAGGGAACGGAAATCGAATTCAGTCAAGCGCACAGAAAATTCAGTCAAGCGAACATAAGGTGTAAATGGCAGACGCAGACGAGGTCAGAGCGACGATATTAAGAGCCAATGTAAAACGGGGAAAAATTTAGATAGCTGACCAAGAAGAAATGATAAAAGTCACGTGCATAGTAAACAGATAGATCGAAACTAGAAAAGAGGCGTGAAATAGAAAATTATCTGTGACGGAGAGCAATTTTCAGACGTGTGTAAAATGCTTCATTTCGTGTCGTACTTTGAGGAAGAGTAGTTGACTTCGTGTCGTACTTTGGTGAAGAAGAGTTGACTTCGTGTCGTACTTTGGTGAAGAAGAGTTGACTTCGTGTCGTACTTTGGTGAAGAAGAGATGACTTCGTGTCGTGACGTGAGGGAAGAAGTAGAAATGTTAACGTAAATCACTTCGTGTCGGACTAGGAAGCAGTAGAGATGTTAACGTAAATCACTTCGTGTCGCTCAGGATAGCAAGATAGATGTAGAAAGTCAAAGCATTTTACATAAGAGAGGGAAACAGTGTAGATGTCTAAAACTTAAGTGTTTATGTAATTGAAAATTGGTGTAAAGTAAAAGTGAGTAAAGGGTAGCTGGAAATAACAAAAGTCAAGTCAACGTCGTAACATGTTTCAACTTCTAAAGGTACTTAAGAAAGGGTAAAGCACGTAAACGATAGCAGGGGCTGATAGGCAGAATCGCGTCTTGTATGAAGGGTATTCGGACGAGGACAACAGTGTGGATATTCAATAAAACGGCCCATCTGAGAGAACAGTGAACATCATTCATCTCCCATCCACACTCCCTGAGGTAAGAGTCCCACAACCAACATTCCTCTACCTGAGTAGCCGGCAGCAATAACAATCCTTCCGAATAACACCAAGAACCAACCCATTATCCATATAGCCCCGCCACAACCGTCATGCGGCATGTATAAAGCATTTTATGATTCTTCTTTTTACCCGCAAGGGTTCATTACCAACAAAAATCTTATGTGTTGCATTCATATGATCTTCTCCACACATTCTCCTATAAACCATTGTTGTATATACTTCTTGTTAATACAGATAAACCGTCATTACACGTTTACACTTTTCGTTGTAGGTAGAGGATAGGCTCAGTAAGCTTAAGAGATAATCATATCTTTTCAAAGCCAGACGCTACGTGATGGCTGTAAAATTCCGTTCTCTTTGCATGAACACGAAAAACAAAGCGTTACATTCACGTGGCTTTCTCTACCCATTCTCCAACAAACTATTATTACAAAATTTTATTCTTCTGTGTACTTCGTGTTAATCGAAATATACATCTTATTGTCTTATGCATATCTCCTTGTAGGTAGAAGGAGATTAGTGGAATTCAGTAGGCTTTAACCGACAGTCAAACCTTTTAAGAACGGGTCGCTATGTGATGGCTTTGAAAGTCCGTTCTCTTTGCATGGGGAAAAAAAAGCTTTCCTTTTGAGAAAAGTATAAATATTTAACAATTCAAACAATTAACAAATAATATCTCGGAAAAGGTTAGCCACAAAATAATTTATTTGATATAAATTGTGTGTTTTAACGAGATCTACGTTTTTTTATGCAGTGAGATATTGTCTATCTCTTACGGTTACAAGTTATGCGAAATTCATTCAGAGTGAAGAGGATTTTAGAAAGTATTCCCAGAAAATCAAGGCATACATTTAGTTTATCATTAAAATGTAAAAAACATATAGTATTTTAATAAAAATCGTTAGAGCCATTTTTGAGGGAATCAAAATTTGCGTAAAATGCTCCATGCAAAAGGTAATTTCGGGTGGGGGATTTTCTCAAAAATCTATATCGCATCCTTAAGTTAAATACCAAGTTTTATATTTAACCGGCTTTTCGTTTTTGAGCTATGCTGTTCATAGACATACACACACACACACTGACCTTTTTCGGAAAATATGATGTGATACACATGACTTTTTCTATCCTATATCGCTTATTTGTGGGTATAGAAGCTATTCTTTCTAAACCTTCTTATTCTATCTACTACATTTTAATCCAAATAAACCTTTGCAGAAATAGCTACATTATACATTCCGTTATAGATACTAAGAGAACAGCGATAGTTAAATGTTTAAGAACTGCACGCTATATTGTGACGTATGCAAGCATTGTTAAGTGCGTACGTGACCTTGGCCGCCTGGATCGGGGATTACGTAAGAGTGGTGGGGGTAAGCAAGCTTAGATAGCGTCCCACGCTGAAGTAGCGTGGCTTGGCAGTCAATGAGTAGAGCAGCTAGCAGGCAGGTTGTGTTGTTACGCGCTCCCCATACACGAAGATGTATGGCGTCCTCGACGAGTGGACATGAAGTCAAGGAGGTAATGTACCCACTTTTAGCAATATAACATCTTACCATCCAAGTCTTCCCTGTTTAATTTACCATAGTATAAATCTCCTTTCTTCCATTCTGAACCATGTAGGAATCCTTTTATCAGATATTCTATAATATTTTTCATTTTCATTTAGCTGCGTCCCTTGTCGTGGCCTCGCCTTATTTAAAATTGTGAACTTCCTGGTACCTTATTAGCGAGTCGCCCTACCTCCCATTGAGTATTTGTTTTAGAGGTCACGACATCTTGGCGGAGGCGCCGAGCATCTTGGTGGAGGGCCGGATATTTTTGAGATTTTTAAGTACAACTTTTTTTTCTCACTAAAATGTAACGTTTTTGGTCCTCCACGTGTTAGTTAAAAACGTAAATCTTTTTCTTGGCTTAAGGGTAAGGGTTTTGGTTGTATAATTTGTGGTTTCTTTCTTCTAAATTCCTTTTGTATTGTTTCCTGAAAGTCCCGTGTTTAAATTTCAATTTTAAGTTCATTTTTAAATTTTTCCCATTGTCTGTCGGTGGCGTGACGCTAAAACTTTTGGCTCCATTTTTCCCCTTACCAGCACAATATGCTGGCCTTAAAATTGCATACTGTTTCCATGCAATCGTGAGAAATAACTGAATGTTCACGGGGTTCAAAAGAATGAAGTAATGAAAAATTCGAACCTTTAATAACGGATATCTTAGAAATGGCTTATGTCACACAAAAAACTTATTTGAAATAAATTGTGTGTTTTAAATAGATCTACATTCTTTTTGTGAATCGCTTAACGTTTACCAGTTATACAAGAAAATCCCAGAAAAATTGAAGATATACGTTTTATTTGTCATGTAAATATGTTTAATATATGGTAGTTTAATCAAAATCGTTAGAGCTATTTACTATAAAATCAAGCATTTTAAAAAAATCTTGCATTAAAGGGTAGTTTAGGATGGGGAAGTTTTCTTTTAAAATCTTCGTGTCGCATCTTTGAAGGTAATGAAACTAAATACCAAGTTGGTGTTATCCGACTTTTCATCATTAACTTGTGCTGTTCACACACACACACACACACACACACACACACACACACACACACACACACACACACACACACACGGACCTTTTTCTAAAAATGCATTTCTGGATTCAGGGGGCCTCAAAAACATGTATTTCCGGTAAAACCTCGATATGGAATTTTTGGGTGAGAAACTAAAAATTGTTCGTGAGTAGCATAACGTGAATAGAATCGCTCTTTTTATGAATGCCACAATTTATAGGAGATTACATGAAGTTATAATGGATAGATAACGTGGTGTCTTCTGACATATCAAATATTTTAATTCTAAGTTTGATTAATTTAATATTTGTAAGTGAGGAAATTGCTGAAAAATGTTTGTATTCTATCCATTAAAGTGCACATTTTAAATATGAAATGTGGTAGTTATTCGACTTTTCATTTTTAAGTTTTTCTGCTCCCTGTCTCTCACCTGATTTTTCTCTCTCTCACATACACAGAGCTTTTCTTAAAAATTTCTAAAACAGCTTAGCACTGCGTTGGTCTTTCGAAGCGGTAGACTAAATGCATGATATAAGTAGAAAAGTTACATGCAGGCAACGCTATGTCGCCTTAATCCGGCATTCACTCTTTCAGGGCAAGGGGAAAATACCTCCAAGGCAAACTGTCCCGATCGGTAATCGAACCAGAACTTTCTGAACCGCAAGCATACTCACTACTGGTTTCACCACATAGTGGGTATATTTGCTAATGACTATGACCGAGATTTGCAGGTTAAAGTCATTAAATATGCACATACGCGCTCTGTATCAGAATTGCTTTCTAATTTTGCCCAATAAACAACCCAACTTACATTAGTATATTGGGTAGGTAAAGCTAGCGGTTTAATGTGTCGCTAGTGAAAATGCTCCTGTTACTTCGTATAGATACAGCATTGAAGTGTACAAAATACTTTCAAAAATATAAATTTGGGATACCGCGTATACGCCGATGTTTTCCTTAGAATGGCATTTTTAAGTTCGGATTAATAAAACTTCACAAAAACTTCGTTTGCTGTTGCTGTTTCAAATATGACCATTAAAAATCTCAAAATTGAATTTCTTTCATAATAAAGTAATATTGCCTTAAACTTTAAATCAACATATCGCTTTCTCCTGGGACACTCAAGCCCACCATGTGACCTTTTAAATGAACAGGCACGTGGTTCTATTAGTTACTCCTTGAAATTCTATTTTCTCGCATTTTTTTTTTTTTTTGCGTTAGTACTCTAGGAAGTTGAAAATTTCCTACACGACTCAACTTTTTACTAAGTTTTTCCAACTTTAAATAATTTCTGAGAAATCCATCAAAGGGAATGAATGGTATTACTTGATAAAATTGTGTAATTTCCATTAAAATACGAATATTCTCAAAATTAAAAAGGTTAGCTAACTTTGCAGCTTATATAAAAAAAACTTTTATAGAAATGAACGTTTTAGAAAAAAAATTCAGTAAAGCAGAACATTTTCTGAATTTAATATAATAATAATAATAATAATAATAATAATAGCTTAATTAGAACTTTTAAACAACTTGATGGCATGGGGCATCTTGATTACATTAGTTAGCATATAGTATTAATAGCAAACCAGGTTTGATATCCAGTAAAAAACAATAGTCATTGTGTGTGGGAACTCCTGTAAATTTCAGCAAATCAGTGCGGCCAGAAGTTCCATATTTCCATTTAGTCCCAGAAAAACTCTATACATTGAATAATTTCATGTATAAAATATAAAATCTTGTTTGCATAATATTTGCACCACTACGATCATGCGCTATCAAGCTGATGTTACGATGTAATTATATGCTGTGTAATGATATAACAAACGGTGCAACTTTCAGTCCCCAAGTTCTTACATCATATATTACTAGAATTTTAGAAATTGCGCACCAATAAAAACGGACAGTTGGCCTTTGGGTGCTAAGGCTTTAGGCGAAGCGACGTGAACGAACGAATCAAGTGAATTAACACAGCCACTGCGGCCAGACTGTTTAGGGAAATTTTTAAGCGAACAGCGCAGTCTTCAGTTCAAGCCCGGCAGAATTGCATGGAACGGGGACAAGTGGCCCGAAATTTACCGACTGACCATAACACTTAGTAGCACTGAACAAAGGAACAAAATTCAGCAGACATGTCATAGCTATTCAGTAAGGGCAATATATTAATCTAAAATTGGTAAACAAAGCAACAAAACGCTGTTCCAATCATTGCTCTCTGATAATTATATTTTGAGGCAGTATTTTTAACACTTAAATAATATCAGTCTAATTATATAATAAAAATATAATAACAGCCCGTCTTAAAAGCAATATGTGTATATAAATAATATATAAAGTGTATGTAACAGTAATTGTATTAATGTTTATATTATGTACATGTATAATAATGTTATGTGAATGTATTACGTAATTTAACAATGTAGGAGCTGTGAGAATAGAAGCCGAAAGTTGCTAACAATGAAGCAACCTTGAGGCAATAATGAATTTGAAAGTTTAATAATGCTACTGGTAATTCTTGGAACAATAATGTAGTCTTTAAAACATTTTTAATAAATAGCCAATCAAAAACTAGAAAAACTTTTAAGTTAAATAAAAGTATTCTATTGGAGTAGGATTAGCCAATCAGAGACTTGAAATAGACAAATTTACAATTTTAAGCGGTAGACGGCAGATGCTAGAAGGCAACGTTCCTGAGCAGTTCGCTCGGTACGTATTCAGTGTGAGACATATAAAATTCATTACCACGTGAATAATATAAAGTTTACGTGTTAAAAAGTACAATTAACAATAATCTCACAGCTCTACAGTAGGATATATCTGTGAAGTGTTATTTAATCGTGTGAAAGATTAATAAAACGAAATTAAATACCATTATAAGTTGTGTAAGCCTTCATTCTTTACCCGTTCCAATCCTGCTAATAGATACATGTTTCTGCAAAATAATACTGACGCAGTCGAGGCATACATATATAATATTTAAATAAACATTAAAAATTACAAAGTTGATTTTTTAACCGTGGGGGCGAAGGGCACCGGAAAAGTGAACTTGGGGCGAAGGCCACCAGAAAAGTGAACTTGGGACGAAGGCCATCGGAAAAGTGAACTTGAGGTGAAGGCCACCGGAAACTTAGTGGGGCGAACACTCCAAGAAACAATCTCCCACAAGTTTAGCATCCATTACATGCGTGGTCTAAAACCTACTTCAATTTCCCTTACAGCTACAAACATTGCGCGCCCTCCACTTGGGATGATTTATATAAAATTATATGAGAATAATTCTTAGTTAAGATAATGTCGTTTACTACTATATGCAGTATTACGGCAGGGAAAATTATTTGTTCACACGAAGTTCTACATTTCAGAACTTAAAGTCGTCTTTTTTAGGAACTGTGATCTGGTGGCCCTAAGCCAGATACTGTAGATTTTCCAAATTTCACAAATACGTCTTAAATAAATAATATACAATAATATAAAAACACTAGCAAAGAAAAACATTTTGGCTTACATTATCTTATTAAGTGCGCCGATGTGCCACCTCCCTCTTTCCAACCGCTACCCCCCTCTCTCTCTGTTCACGTAAAGTTACAAGATCAGTAATGAAGTTGTGGTAAAACCAGAAACATACCTAACTTATATTAAAATCTTTTTAAGGAAAAAATAAGAATGTAATAAAATGTCACGACGTTTGTTCTGCAGAGGCGGCATAGATGTTTATGTATATAACAAATCAAATATATTGAAACTTAAAGCATCCTAACCTTAAATATTTCATATTATTGCTAAAAATATTTCATTCAGCACTATAAAAAACAAAATGAAAGTACAAAGTTTATCCCAGTAGTGTATTCACACCTATATTGTTGTATAGCAAAGACAATAATAACGAGGAAAAATTAGCGTAACTCAATATTCATGCTATCGGCATTTTCTAAATAGGACCACCATTTTATGTATTTTTCCACGAAAATAAATAACAAATGAGATATTTGGAGCTTTTTTCTTCGTACTCAATTATAACTTTCCTTTTTGGAAGATAGTTAAATGGCCTATATCCTTTTTCCAAAGTATTGCCTGGCAGTCATAACAAAATAGCATAACAATACGTTCATTCGTTATTAAATCATGGAGTATCACATATGCACATGTACATGGACCTATCCAAATATTAGCTCCATGTACTGAAGTTGTCAGACAGTTGCAACTCACAGACGACGCCTGGCACCACAGCACGGTCCCCACATACCTTTCAGGCACCTCCGCACATATTAGATCGTTTCTACCTATCTATAGCTTGGTGCTCTTCCATTGATGGTATCACAGTGGTGCTATTGCATTTGGTGACACCATAGAGTGATTCTCTTTCTTCACGAAACAGAGTTCACCTCTCATACGGAAGAAGTTATTGAAAAAAATATCCAATGGAGTCATAAACCAACCTAATACTGCAGAATCATTTCCTCGGAAGTGGGATAGACGTATATGGTCACTTGAGTCATCTGTTCGCAAGTGCAGGTGATAGATCAATCTTGCGAAGCCCACTATCAGGTCTCTTTATAGGAAAGCGCTTAAGAAGCAAGCGAGGGAGCGAAGACTAGCCATGGAATTTTATGAGAATGCAGTAGACGTTGTTTTGTAAGCGGGAGAGCGGAGAGAGCATGATACGGGCTCTCAGGCTTGTTAAAGAGAGGTTTCAGAGGATGCAGAAAAATGATCAGGGTACACACCTGTTAGTCGACATATTCGCTAAATTTTGGATGACGCACGTCTTTCCTTTTTCCAGATGGCGAAGAAACGCATACCTTCATCAAATCCGTTCTGGTGAGCAGGACGTACTGTCAATTTTAAAGGGGTTTCGGAAATATTCCCAGCTTTGCTTTTCGCAAGAGTCGCTCATAAAAGCCTTATCGTAGTAGCAAGTATACAAGTTCAATTTGCACTTCAAACAGCAGCTGCTCTGGTACGACTGATCACGGAGAAGGAAGTCATTCAGATATTATCCATACACAAACGCACTGTGCATCCTGTTTGGATGCTATCCCATATGCCTTTTACTTACAACATTGGAAATGCATTGGACCAGCTTTCACTAGTGTTTAAAAATATCCTGCCCACCACATCTTGTCATGAAGACTTCATGGGCGGCATTAAAAATTCTTCTTCCAAAAATATTCTCTCTAAAATGTGCGATAGATTATCGGCCTATTACCTTATGAAATACAGACTACTAATGTTGGCGGAAAAACTCGTTAACCGCCTGAAACCAGTTCTCGCCAAAGTTTTGTACAATTCATAGACTACAACTGCACCTAATTGCTCTGTCGTACATTCCTTTGTGGAGCTCAGTATGAAATATGCCCTGTTCAGGGGGTACCAAGGAAACTGGTGCTAGAGTTAGCCTTGACTCTCTAAAAGCCTTTGATAGTGTCCGTCATAGTTGTAGGTGAGAAACGCTTGCTACTATTCGTTTGCCAGAGGTTTCTAAGTGTATGGTTCAGAACCTTTGTAGTGGAGCGACGTCACACATATTGTGTAATGGCTTTCTGTCTTCTCCTGTGAAAACTGACAATGAGTGGTCGGTGAGCCAAGGATATAGGTACACTCTCGATGGGAGTGTTGGTATCAGTTGATTTGTACCCTGAAGGATCAGTTAGATAGTGTTATGCTTCGAGGGAGTTGAGTGTTTTTGGCTCCATAAACATTAAATAAGTAATGTCTCACACCACAAGTCTAAGTAATGCCTCACACCACATGTCTAAATAATAATAATAATAATAATAATAATAATAATAATAATAATAATAATAATAATAATAAATGACAATTATATACATATTAATTAATATTTCTTGCATTTTATTGTTTACGTAATAGCAACAGTGTTTATGTAGGGTTTAAGATAAAAGATTATATATTGTAACGAGGTGTACACCCAGTTATCTGTTGTGTAGACCAATTAGAGAAGAAGTTTGTGTGAGCCAGACAAAACCCATTGAATTTTATAGTTTTGGGGAAGATTTTGGTCATGACCACAAAACAAATAGAAGGAAAGGAGAAACGAACGTACTCGAGCTTGTGTTATGTAAATTTGTCATGTGATATTTGAAGTAGTTAATAGAATAGTATGGAGGTATATTTAAAATATTAAGGTTAGCCAACCAGAAGCGCGTAAGGGTAAACTTTAAAATCTTGCATGTAAGGTAGAGGAACCACGCTAAGATTTCTCAGCTGAATAAACTTGCAGCATAGATATCAACGAGGGCGGATCGTGTGAGTTGTAATCGATTATAGTGCGTACGTAATTACCGCTAATTATGTAGGAAAGCCGAGTTAAGTAGTAGAAAGTGTTAGGGGATGACTGCAGGCTCCGACGGATCTCAGTAAAGTATAAAGACAGTACTTAGACATTTTGTGAATCAACACCTTAATAAGTCCAACAGCTTTCTCTCAAACACAAGTAATGGTCAGATGACAAGTATATTAAAGGCATTAGCAGAAACATTACTTTCAGCTGTGTTATAATTTCAAAGTTATGCTTATATTTCATTCCTATCACGCTTCACTACCAGCAAGGGATACTTGCTCGACCATAGCCATTAGCTGGCCGGAACAATGAAAAAAATATCAAATGCCAATGCCTTCAATACAAGTGCAATCTCTTGCTTTCTGTTTATAATGGTTATAAACTGTGGCGTGCAACAATCAAATCACAATAATTATGTAGACACTAAAGTTACAAAAACAATTACTTAGACACAAGAAAATATCGGCGCAGAATAAAGTGGCAATGATGGTATATAGAGATGAATTAACGTGTTTGTTAAATGCCTTCAATATATTTATTGCTTAAACCATATTGCCATTGCTTATTATCTGGAGAGTGGTGTAAAAATTAAACTTGTGCAAATCGTAATTAATGCTGTTAGGCCACTGACTCCAACCTCCTGCTCCTGAACGTATACCAATCGCTTACCATACGAAGATTTTAGGAATCCTGTTTTACAATAAGGCGGCGCCGTGGCCGAGTGGTTAGACCACTCGCCTCCCACCGAGGCGGCCCGGGTTCAATCCCAGGGACCTGCATGTGGGATTTGTGGTGGACGAAGCGGCGTCTGGGCGGATTTTCTCCGGGTTCTCCGGTTTCCCCCGCCATTCATTCCACCAACTGCTCCATCATCACCTTTCCTTTCATCCATTTCACCAACATTTCTTTCATCTACTCCCTTCATCCCATACCAGGCATCGGGCTGATCACCCATCCTGGATGCTCTGTCTGATCCATGAGTGTCTGCTCCTCGACGGGCCTCTGACCCCAGGCACCCGCTTGTAAGTCCTGGGAGGTGTAAGTCCTACATAAGAGGAGGGTAAACAGATAATGAATGAATGAAACCGTTCTAACCAGTAAACCGACAAACTTAATGGACTGCACCAAGCACCTTAAACTAAGGGAAAACGGCCAAAGGACAAGGTCAGCATACTCGATGCATACTGGCGGGCGTCGTGAGGGAGTTCTTTATTCGAGTGCATCAGCAGCGGACACATGTAACTAGAATATGGGTCTGCTTATGGATTACAGTATTGGAATGGCAACTTCTCAAAGCGTGGCTACCTCATCTAGGCCTTGACCATCATCCCCATATATTAGTCGGCCACGACACGAGTGCGCTTGGATGAGGGTACCACTGTTTTTGTTGACAATGCGTAACGTCATCAATGCTAGTGATCAGAGGGGAGTGAGGGACAAGGCGATAGGGAATGTGCAGTTGCACAATGAAAATAGTACTACATTTGCAGGCTTAAGCCTCCCTAGTAAATGCAACTCCGAACTACGGATGCTTTCTTTGCCTGGCTGTCCTTCTGATGCCCCACCTACTCGTTCCATAACTGTTTAGTTGCTCTTCCCACTGAACGCACTCATATCGTGGCCGACTAGTACTAGTCCCTTTCTCTCTACTTGGGTAATATAGGTGATGCAGTTAAATGTTTATTGTGCGGTAAGGTTGTTTCAGACAATTAAAAAAGCATAATTTACAAAGACACTACACTGCTCATAGCAGAGAATACGACAAGTGTAAAGGAGTGGAACATAATATGATGATTAAGGAGCTTATAGAAACCATTACTACTGAAATGAGGATCAGGACCATATTATTAGTGAGACGGCTGTATGTCTTGGCTTTAAAACATCACTTGAAATCGCTAGACAACTTAGGCCATTTAAATACGGCGAGTTTGCTAAAGATTGTTTACGTATGGTGGTCGAAGAAGTGTCTCTGCACGTATACCTCGAATGCGAGGCTACCAGTCTATTTTTTTCCACTGTTATGCGGTGTATTGTAGATCTTGCTAACAATGTTGAACGGTTTGTGGAGAAATCTAAGCAATTTCTGCAGGTCCCCAACCAGAACTCATGCATGTTCAGAATTTTTTTCACAGTTTGAGAACATTATAATCAGATGATAATCTGAACTTTCTCTTACCACTGTTTTCGGAATGAGTATTTACAAACCTATTTTGTAGAATCATTTGTTGGAGTTTTCCTATTTACATTAATATTTATCCTTGTTGATGGTGAAGCTGTAACATCTATTTCATATTTCACTGCAGAATTACCACTATTCCTGTCAATGTTTATACTTGTGTCTAAGTTACCTACTATTTATACCACTTGTTTTTTAACCGCAATTCATATCTTTCCATAATACTTTCACTTGCTAAATATTTTATCCACAGACATGTTAAGGAATTTCGTAGCTTAACTATCTGCTCAGTATTACAAGAGAAGACAGTATCACAACAAAGAACTCAGTTTATCCTGTATTTTGAAGTTTGAAAGTGCACTCACAAAATATGAACCTCTCAAAGTTCTTGAAATATGGCCGAATAAAATGTCTTCAAAGAGGAAAAGGAAGCATATAAAAATAGCTTCTGTTTAGTTTTGGAAATAATTATGATGCTTTAAATGGCATGTGCCAGTTGTTATGACCACATCTCTTTTTGAAATTGTAAAAACCAACAAATCTACATTTTATTCAAATAAGGTAAAAGTTCTCTCGATAAAGTTAACAAATATTCTATCCATTTTGACTAGTTTAGAAGGATACATTATGAACCAATGATCATTCGTATGAAAAATAATGCTTTGTATATGGTATTTTGCAGTAAACATTATCAGAGAAGTGGAAATGAGGGATTATCTATTCCCGCTTTCCTCTGCTGGCCAATAATAATTAAGTAGAGAGTGAAAATCATTAGCAACACTGTAGCTCAAAATGATTCATGTTACCTGACTTGCATTCTGTTACAAAAAGTGAGTAAACCAGATATTTTATTAAATTCCTAACATCCTTAAACTTTTCTGACGCATGTGCGAATTTTGATATTAATCCCACGTTTCGTTTTTGAGTTTTGCTGTCCACAAATATACCCATAGACCAATTATGGGTATAGGTATGAAACAATAAGACAGCTCAGAGAATACAATGGATGTACAAAGGATGATAGCCGAAAACGTAGGAAGGTCTGGAAACGTAGTCCACAAAAAGGGTGATCCAAAACAGGGGGGGATGGGAAGAAGATGTATCTGTGTGCTTCCATAACAAGTATGAAACCTAATCCTTTAGCTTGGGGAGGCCGAGGAAGAACTTATGACACCAGAACAGCTTATAGGACTACTCTTGGTTTGACTGAAGAGGAAATAAGCTTTTGTTACTAAATTCTTTCTGTTCAGGGCTTTGAAGCTTTCAAATAGTATAGCTATACATTTATTTTTGGTTTAATAAATGGAACAGGGTTTTACAACATTCTGTTATAAGCGTTCATAAACACCACGACTTTCCTGGCATTGTTTTCTGCAATAATTGGAATTTGGTTCAGAAGCAGAATAGAATCTCTGTACCGCGGTCAAGGCTGGCATTATTGTGCCTACTAAACCTCCGGAGGGAAGGGATAGAGACGACTGGGTACAAACGCTGTCGAGATGAAGGTGCCCGGCAGCCTCTTTAATGCCCCTAATGCTCAAGACAATTTCGGGCAGAAGATTACGTGCGACGAAAGAAACAGTTCACTCCCCAAAGAACATCCACTGCATATGCCGCACATCATTGTCCACGCACCTAATTCTTTTACCCTGGAAGATAAAAGGAAAAGAAATTAGAGGGAATGTCTGAGTCATCCCATTCAGTTACTGCAACAGCAATAATAATAATAATAATAATAATAATAATAATAATAATAATAATAATAGTAATAGTAATAATAGTCCCATTGTTATCTGTCAGTCACCATATACCTCCTCATGGTAACCCTACTAGAAGGGGTCATTCAAAACTACCCGGAAATAAATTAACAAACTGGTTTCAATATCTATGTTGCTGACTCTTTAATAATGCCTTATTCTGCAGAAACAAAGCCAGTAAATTAATTTAAGAAATTATGGATAATTTTCCTATTGATAAATTCTATTTTCAGAACGATTAGATGAAGAAACGCCTCAAAGATAATGCCCGTGATTAAGCTAGCTAAAAGAATCGTAAATACGAAATAAGTAACATAACATCGACTGCACATGTTTCACATAGAATAATCAAAGGAAAATTATAATGCAGAACGTTCACGTGACTGTCAATGGACTTTTGAATGACCCAGATTCTGCCTGAGAGCTCATTCAATACCTCCCACACGACACGACTGCGAGCTTAGCTGACTAACAAAGAGGAACGAACAACTGAATCAGTCACCTGTGTAGCAGAATATACTTATCATACCAAAGGGAAATTCATTCTTCAGCTTAGGAGTATATTGCGTCAGCATACCTTTGTTATTTTAACCACCTGTGTCAACTTAGGTATACAATTTCATTTTATGTTTCCCTTCCATTGATGAACGGTTCTCATTTCCAGCAATGTTCTTTTTGTGAGCTTGCCCTACATTTGAATAACACGTAACACCACTATACTCTACAATAGCTTACATTGTAGTCAGCGGTTTGACAATTATTATTGATCAGTAATCAATAACTATCTATGCTGAGCTCAAAGACTGGTATTGTTGCATTCATAAATGGACTTGACGTGCCAACCAACGAATATGTGCTATTTCAGGGGTCTGTTTCATAAAGCTTAGAAAAAATGCAATTCAAAAACTGTGAATTCATAAGTTACAAATCACAACTTGGATTAGTATCTGTTACATAAAGAAAATGTCGGGGCTTATGATTTATATGACTTTGGAAATATTTTTAAAAAGTCAGTCTCCGAATGAAATAATCTCGTTTCGGGATGGGATTAACTTGTATACACCAATACATTAAGAAAACCAACAGAATGGGTAGAAGAATATCCTGCTACATACATAATATGTATGGAATGATAACCTAAAGGAGCAATCAGAAATTTGGATAAAACAGGACAGAAAAATCATTGAAGTGAAATGTGAATGTACACTCGAAATTCTTGTGAAACACATATTTTAAATGTTAGATACTAACGGTTTATAACTCATAAATATTTTAAAATACGATCCCAGCATTCACATGACTTTCCCTACCCAAAAAATCACAACTTCCGTCACGTTCTAGTATTCATAAAAAAGTAATTGTTTTCTATCCATGTCATTCAGATAGTTTTTGCATAGGAACGACTTCAAATTAAGCAATAAGTGCTTAATAACCTACAACATTCGAAAACAGCATACATATGTTTAGAAGTGGTAAGGAGCTTTTACGATGAAAATAGCTAAAGAAGAATCGCAAACTTTCAGGCATGTACGTCGGATGACATACTTGGGAAGGTAAAAACATGCGTCTGGAATATTTCGGAAATACTAAAACGTTAGGAAAAAAATATTTGTGCAAAAGTTGAGTATCTTAATGAGTTGTGCATTTTTCCTGCAGCAAGTTTTGGTGTTTCTCCTATGATATCCTAATTACAGAAAATTGCAAAAAGCTGAATCTATATGAAGAAGGTTTCACGGCTTTTACATATAAAATTAATTATGTATATACATTTTATAAGTCATGCAGGTGTCTTACACTTACAGTATCTTAATCCAAATCGTTACAGCCATTTTTGAGAAAATGAAAAATAAGGACAATTTTTCCATGTAAGGGGTAGTTTGGGATGTGAAAATTTCCTGAAAATGTTTACCCAAAATGCTTCAATGGTTTCTGACCGCAGAATGAATTTAGGTATTTATCCGACTTTTCTTTTTTCTTTATGCTGTATACGCAGAAGACAGGTGCGCGCGTGCTCACACACACACACACACACACACACACACACACACACACACACACACACACACACACACACACCGACGTTTCTCTAATATATATATATATATATATATATATATATATATATATGGGTTCACTGGTTCTCAAAATTTCCGGTGAAATCTTATATGTAAATGTTGCGTAGAATACATTTCCTTTACAACTATAGGTAAATGTAGATAAAGTAAAAATATTAAATTCTTAGGCTAAGGAAAGCAGCTTACTTTAAATTATGACACAATTGTTATTCTTGGTTTGAGGAGGCTTGAAAACTACAAAAAAGCCAAAAAATAACTAAATAAATCGTATTTTCCTTAGATTTAGCCGGGGGCTACTTGAATTTCAGCCATTTTAAATAATGTTTCAAGTCATAATCTCAAATTAGAACGAGAAGAACGAATTAATTTCCTACAAAATGTATACCTCTAATCAAACTTCGTAAATAATCGCCATTAGACAAAACTACAATTAGTGGTGACCGTGATCTATTGGTTAGTATGAACTTAGTATTATAAAGTTCACATAAGTTCTATATTTGAAGTTTATTTATTTTTTATCATTAATCGTTTCATTCAACGATTAGTGTAGACTTATGTCCATTGCCAGAAACTAAAACCACTAAACTATGATTTGTAGCACAACTACGAATATCACATTATTTGTTCACAAGGTCCTGTGAGGTAAGCCTCATAAAATGAAACTGGAAATTTCTTTATAGATATGCACGTGTGATTTGTAAGAATTGACTTGTGATTTGTGACTTATGTTTAAAATTCTATAGAACACTACAGGCTTGCAATTTGTAGTGCGTACAGACGGATTTGTATGTTTTATGAATAAGGCACAGGGATGCTCGCTGGCAACAGCAGGAACGCTACAAGTCAGTGATGCGTAGAGCCGCTCTAAAATCTTTGGTGGTACTTAAGCCTTCCACAGTTCCCAGGACATGGAAAGTGCTTATATTTTTGTGAATGAACAAGGAACTCCAGATTCGAAAATAGTTATTTATGATAAAACAGCTGTTAAAAGTGGAGTTGTACTTTGCGAGTAGGAATGTTTGTGGAACGAGCCTGAAAGTCGAGTGTAGGAATTCTACGAGTGTGTGTCATATACTATTTAGTCAGCCCTGAATAATAAATTATAAACAATCCAGTTGAAATTTGTGTGGAAATAGCAGTATACATTCGGAAATGTGCAATGGTGAGCTCTATTACTCTGTTGTTGTTGGCCTTCGTAGCAACAGTCAGTCTCCTAACTCACAGCATTATCACTTACACAATCATTGCATTTTATATCTTGCACCATTGAAGAAATCTGTTATATGTAATGTTTTATTGTTTCCTCGACTTCTTTAGTAACAATTCTAACATTATCCTCTCCACTGCTTGCAAAATTTCTTCTGGTTTTGCCGTAACCGTTTCCAACCCATTCAAATAATCGCCATTACATTAATCTATACAAGACCTCCGCTTAATATAGATACATATAATTCCCATCGCAAGAAACAGGGGTGGTAACAATGGAGTGTTAAACAAATTATTTGCCATCTTCCATTTCTAGTATGAGTTGATCGTGTTAAAAGCTTTACATTTTGTGCCAGCTGCATAAAGATATATGTGCATGGAATTGTCTACTCTTTAAATGTTTGGAATGTGGATGTGTGGATACTACATTATATCCTTTCTCCATCTGGAGGTTATAATGCTCGCTCAATTAAATATAAAAAGATAGCGAACGGATTAAAGAGAATAGAAAGGGAAATGGAATGCTAAATAAGACAAGAAAAAACAAAATACGCTAAACAATTGCAATAAAAAGTGAACTAATTAATTAAACAGAATAATATTAATTCTATACCCATGCAGCAAATATTGTGAATAAGAGAAGTAAAATTTATTAAGTTTGAACCAATATTCTGTTGAGGACTGCAGGTGTTTAGACATCGAATGGCTTACAGTGACAAAATATTGCAAGCGAGGAGAAAAGTGCAGGCCCGGATGCATAGAACAATACGGGGAAAATTCAGGTGTCTAAATATCAGGCAAACGCAGAGTAAATGTAATCAGGCGAGAATAATGTGATAATTGCAGGCGCAAGAAGCATGGACTTTCTACATAAAACAGGAAAACCAATAAACTTAGGTTAGAATCTATCACGGTGTCAATTGTCAATAAAATCAATAAAAAATCAATCGACTAGAACAAGAAACTCCAGGAAACTATAAAATGCAAGTGAAATAGAAATGTATCTACGCCAGGAGCTCAGTTTCGAACGGTAACATCGATACTTCGTGTGATAGCGTTGTCGTGACGGGTCATAATTTCGTGTCCTAGTGTTGCCGGGCGATAGAAGTCGGCGTGCCAATTTGACGACTAAGTTGAGTATAGGGGAAACGCCTAGGATACGGGAACAAGGTTGAAAGAGTTTGTTTTTTTAATTTGGATTTTAAGATATAAATTCTTTTAACGACATCCATTCGGCTTCTTTTTCCCCCTCTTGACACTTTTTTTTCTTTATTAAGTTCCCTTCCTTACCAGTTTATGAGTACTATGTTTTACTGTTTATTTTACCGCTTATTGCCGCAAGTACACATACAACACACACAAACAGCTCAAACCTCACCTTAGCGGAATACGCTCCAGCGACCACGGCTACGAGGGCCGGCAGTTTAAAGCATAGGAAATAGAACTAACTTCCATAATTTTCGTTTGATCGGTTGACATGGCAAACTTAAAATCTTGTGCGAAGGGCGCGAGGGAAAGTTGTTTTTAGTGTGGAGCAACATAAAAAGGGGCAGTTAAGGAGTATACTAGACATTGCCTACTCGATATTACAAGCTGGCGTATTCTCGTTTCTGAAAGAGTCCCTGGACGTATTTGCACTTACTGCCACTAAGAACGCTCGATCACACCCTAAAGTCGGGAAAGCTGTCATTGGTGTGCATTACCTAACTGCCAAAGTGGGTGAGTGCGTAATTACGAGTTGTAGCTTCGTTGTAACTTAAAAACTAATAGAGAGTATCTTTGGTTTTTCTAGGATTACTAATCACGTTAAGACAAAATACCTTCGTGAGGTCTTATAGCTGTAATTTATAATGGACTCAACACATATTTGGAGGTTAAAGCAGCTTACAAACAGTTCTAATAAATTATATGCAGAACATGGAAGTTATTAAGAAAAGATTATATCGATTTTATTTTAACGTTATTAACCTTATTCGAAAATTCTGGAGTTAGTGATGTATAATGGTGCCATATAAGTGACAATTAGATGTTAAAGATTGTAAGCTTTGCTTATAACCCCTAATTCTAACACTATATATACAGCAATAAAATATGCAGACATCGAAAATCGTGTTATGCGCTCGTGCTCACTGAAGAATTAAGCAATGGTGCTTGTTCCACCCTGTAGCCCACCCATTTATCGTAAATTTGACATTATGGAGGACAATTTTGCCAAGAATGATTTGGAACAGAAAGAAAATGGAGATGAATTTCCCATTTCAGTGTTTTGTTTTCTTTAGTTTCCGCATCTTGAAGCTTGAACACTTTTTATGTAGTAGGAAACCTTCAAACATTGATGGCACAACTGTAGGAAGTAGGCACTTTGTAGATGTGCTGATGCTGTAATCACTTTGTTTGAAATGCCTACTACATACGCAGACTTAGGCTCCGGTACGCAAAGAGAGCCCAGTTTGTCTCCTTGGCGAGAAATTACTATGCAGCATTTGTTTTTTAGTTCGTTGACTTTAGGGAATGCATGGAATGACAACCCACGTTCTTTTTCTTGCATTGACTTACAGTAAGGTACATAGCAGTAAACCATTTTTATTCAATTATCGACTAAATGCAAATATTATCTACACTCAGTCTAGAGAGCCTTAGCACACATACATACCGCATACAGACATGCACACTGCAAAAACTATTACTTATCTGAAAGGTGTTACTTGTAATGAAATGTTACTTACTGGAAACCCCTCCGAATCAGCGATGTTCAATACACCTACCTGGATCAGTATAGTAGGGAGAAAGTTACTGGGGTGGATCCCCATATGTATATTTACGTTATATTTTATAACAACTGAAGTATCAACCATTTATTATTGTATAATTCGAATCTAACACCAATAACGGTTTATCTAAGTGTTATATAGCATCATGAACATTAAATATATAAACAATATTTGAAATAAGTCGTCAAGACTTCATTGTCATTATTGCGGTATGCTAGAATTTTAGGGAGCAGTTGAGCGCCTCTGTCGGCAAAACCTGACATTGCACAGGAACCTCTTTTATTATTAATTCTCACGCCGATGCGCCAAATCATAATATCTAGTAAGTAATGAAGTACAGTAGAGCACCGGTAATTCGAGCTAATTGGGTCTGAGGCTACCTCGAATTACAAAAAACTCGGATTATACGGAAATATCACATCAATGGGTAAATCATGAATAAATGTTTGAGCACAAAAATGGTATAATGGTTAAAAAATAAATAAAAATCAATTTAGTACATACCTGTGTTATATGTACGAGGGCGGAACGACAAGTAACGCACACTATTTTTTTTTTACAAAAAGGTTTAATAGTTAAAAAGACAAAAGAAATCACAAATTAACTTCACCTTTTACCTACTTTTCGACATAGTTACCAAGTTTCTCAACATATTTCTCCCATCGTGATACCAGTTTCAATATGCCCCTGTTCGTAAAAGTCCGTTTCCTTGGAGTATAGCCATCTGCGGGCTGGATAGTGTGGTCTAACCAGATTCACTCCCATACAGCTGCAATCGTGCAGCATTTTTGTAAAAACTGAGTTGGGGGACTCTATAATGCCCAACATATTCTCCCGTTATGTCGCACTGAGAGTTTGTTTCCTTAAGAGCCCGAAAATTCCCAAAAAGGTGGAAGGAACATTGTGGCAGTGATAGGCCGGTGGCTACACCTGATGGTGTGCGGTACCTTCCATTTTTTATTTTGTTTATAGTGTTTAACCCCTGTTCTTACTACATAAGGTGGTGGTCACTGGTGATATATGAAATGCAATGATAATTGGGAAAGTAAATTTAAGAAGGAAACGTTCCAGGCCTAAGTTTAGGGTACCTCCCCGGATTTGCCAGTTATGAGAACTGAGGAAAGTCTAGAGAAAGCCTCAGTCATCAGGTAAGACGGTCCTGGCGGGGTTTGAACACGTGCCTCGCGTTCACGCACCTACTAGTTTAATACTAAAAAGAGTGTAAGACATGCACGGATACTATATGGAGAACATAGAGGACAGGTAGTATTAGGTAGCAAGAATATAATTACTAAACTGTGCTGCGCTCGTAATCACAGAGTGAGAGAGAAAATGAGCAGAAATTAGAGGAAAGCCGTATACACTCGACGAATATAAGAACCACTTCAACAGATGAAAACCGTTTTGGACGAAAGAGTGTATCAGCTAGAGTTGGGCGAGGGGTTGAGGAAATTGCCTTGTTAGCTGTGCTAGCCCGCAGCTTGGAAGTGGCGCTGTTCAGTGAGGGATCAACAGGTCACATGGAGAGGTTTGACCTACATATGCCCAGGTGGGGTCACAACTCGAGTTTTCGCTTTCTTAATGCTCCTTCCTCTCGTGTTTCTCCTTTTTATCCACAGTTAAGTAATCGCTACAAATATGGTGCTGTTTAAAATGTCATCTGTGCCAGTGATTTTCACTCATTGATAACCATCCCGTTCCTATTTTTGCACACCATGTACAAGTCTCCGGAAATCAATGGCGAAGTCTCATATGGTTATAGTTTTTTTTAATTTTATTTATAGATGGTCTTTAACTACTGTGGTTCTTGGCGTCCCATTCTATATTGGGCGTGAAAGACCTGAAACTTTGCTTAGGGGCCTCTTTATCAGGCTAGAGGTTCTTTTACGTGCCATAAGTCTACGACACGGGGACCATGGGATTTACTTCCTTTCCGAAGGAAGCCGTGCTAAGGATGTTTACGCCCGAAAAAATCTATCAGCCTCCGCCGTGTATGAACCCGCGAGCTCGGAAACTAGAGGCTAGCAGTACCCCTAGTCCACGGAGAACGACATACGGTTGCAGTGATGCATTTATTATATAAATATAATAGTCTGAAAGTGTTTTCACGAGGAGGTTTCATTATACAACACCCTACAGTTTTTCATAATAAATTAAAGTTTTTAAAATTTGTTGACAGTACTTCTTCTCACACTAATTTTCCACAAAGTCCCCATCAACTTGTACGTACAATTGTGAAGGAAATGCACTCATTCCTTGATTACACCAATTTGTCCTGCTCGTGTAGCCACCTTTTCGTTTCATTAACCACGCTGTCGTTGATTTTAAAAATGAGTTCCACGCCAAGCACCTTTAAGAGGAGGAAGTCTGAGGGTGCCACTTAGGCTGTCGGGTGTAAGGAGTAGCACAGCATATTCTACCCAACTTGGGGATATGTTGTTGGGTTCTCAGACTTTTGTGGGACTGTGCATTAGTATGAGGTAACAACTCTGCTGGGTTCCTGTCAGGCCGAACTCGCCGGAAGCATTTCGTTTCTTAAGTTTGTTCAGGGTCAGGCATCTGAGTTAGACCTAGGAATATCCTACAGACTGCTATTTTGCTGTGTGCCACTTTGCGGATATAACACCAAAGAATAATTCTACTGCGAAATATACTAATAAATTGTATTCCTCCATTCAACCACTTCATTTAAAACACTCAATATCTTGAAATCTTTACTAAACAAATTAAAATATGAAGAATGGAGTATCTGTTCTGATCTTAATTTGCTTAGTGTTCTTCTGGCCACCGAGCGGGATGGCTCAGATGGTTACGTCTGTGGCCCGCATTCGGGAGGTCCCGGGATCATCCCCGGCGACCGCCCACTCTGACCCATTTGTTTTTTCGAGGGTTTTCCCGGGTCGTCAGGCGAATGCTGGAGTGGTTTCTTTCATCCCGCTGGACTCTTTCAGGCTCGGAAGTGTCGGAGATGGTGTTTCGGTGCGACGTGGCAGGGGGAAAAGGGTGTTCTTTGTGACTCTCTCCGTCCCTCGGCTTTAGGCTGCTGCCAGCGTATCCGAACCCCCTTGAGGGGCATTGAACCTCCTCTGTGTGGGGTGGGTTCCCGGTCTGCCTGTTCATCTGCCGGGGTGTCTCTATCTGGAAACTTAGGGACCCTATCGTTGCTGTACCGTCGCTCTTGGTTCCGGCCGCCTGGTGTCCCCTCTCGCCTCATCCTTCCTCCCAGGGATGCCTCCTCGTGGGGTGTAGGTACAATACCCAATCTGGATCTGTACCGAGTCCCCTCCGTAGTCAATCCAATCCATTTCATTTCAAGCCAATCCAATCTGGGTCAGTACTCAGAGTCTACAAAATATTCTTGGTTCTACTACAGTAGAACAAAACGTACCGGAAAATATTGACTTAAAAGGAACAATGTAGTTTCTGGCAAAAACAATGAAATGTGAAATGTAAACCTTTGGTTTCTCCTAATTTTTTTTCTCTCACCTTTTCATATCTAGTTTTCACTTTCTAAATTTCCACAGAAAAACCAAAACTGCAGGTAATTTTTATTGATGCAAATTCGTGAACTCATATAGGATGAAACCTTCCCTCAATCGACTTCTGAAACAGATGTCGGAAAGGCTGTCATATAAAAACTATGACTAAAACCTTCTGGAATACTACAAGTAGGTAAAGGAATATAACGAAATGGCGTAGGGCATGTTAAAGTGCTCTGTAATATACAGAAAGTGCATTAAAACTGCATTTCTTAACAGCCACATTCGCTGGAGTATTTGGCTTCGGCACTCTGTGGCGCAAAGGGTTCGTGAGTTCAGATCCCACCATGGGTATGAGTGTTTGTGCCCGTTAGCTCCCATACTGGGTATAAGAGACAGCACAAAAGACTTCTAATGGTCGAGGTGCGAGGGTATCTGCACCCTCCAACGTTCCTTAAGCTACACTACACTAACAGCGACATGCTTTACTCTCCAAGGGTGTACAGACCCAGCATGAGAAATACATAATGGCGGTACTGAGGATAGAGTTACAGTGACTCCTGAAAATACTCGCCTCACTTTAAAAACAAATTTCTAATAGCCAAATTAATGGAGAGAAAATTCTCATTTTTATATATAGGGAAAAAAAGAGGAACTACTTTAGAGTTTATGTGTTCTGGAATTTTCTGGATGTTTTTATTTTATAAGTTTTAGAACATTGCACCTATTTCTTCCAACCTTTACGTGTGTGATGTTCACAAAATTATTTTACGTGCATTTAGTAGTGCATATTATACCTGGAAACTTCACCGGAATATATTGAAACTTACAGAGAAACCCGTGAGTCGTAAAAATTGAGGTGCAAATGAAGAAGTGCATTAAAAACGTTTATTATTTCCGGCTTTGAATTTTTTTTCTCCGTTAAATAAAACTCATTCTCACCCAGTTTCTGGTATTATACCAAACATTTATCTACTAAGTGCATGTAAAATGCTTATGTAAAGACCACATACGAAAAAGCTGAAAATAGGTGCAATTTTCCAAAAAATTATAAAACTAATTAAATTAAAAATCTTCAAAAATTTCGAAAATTGTAACATCGTTTGTTTATTCTGCATATTAAACATTAGAATCTTATCTCCGTTAGTTTGGCCGCTATAAGTTTTTAAAGTGGAGTCGAATTCTTTCTGGAGTCACTGTGCGTGAGCAACACTATCACATTACTACTGGGAGGTCGGGACTTGGATGTGGACGGAAAGAACAGTTGCAATGACTTGAAATAACTAGCTAAAAAATCACAACGAAATCGGAAAAAAAACCATGTTTAGTGCCTCCATATTTGCTCTGACATGTAAGATATCTTTCACGTAGGTTATTTCAGTACAATTAAACCCATGCAGTTGTTTTGGGTTATTTATGGAGCTTGGAAAAGTACAGCAAGGTGAAGTCTCTGTCAATAGAGTCACTGAGCGTGACAAGCCAACAGCCTGCATACGACTGACAAATATACTATGCATTTGGTAGTATGTATATGTATGTGGCTTATTATCTATACTAGTATTATAAATAGAGAATATGCGTCGGTGTGCGTGCGTGCGTGCGCGCGCTCGTGTGTGTAAAGTAATCTCAAACACCACTCAACCGTTTTGATAATTCTTTTACAATTGGAAAGCTCCATTCTTCCAGTCGAATATACGCTATACAATATTTTTAAAAAAATTAAAACTAGGAGATTTTACGGTGAGTTCTGACATTCATATCACCAATTTCCAGTCACGTTTCGTTGAACTGAATATCAGATAACACTTTTAGCACTTTATTGCGAACATGGTATATGTGCCATGACTTCCAACCCAAAGGACTAAAAGGGGAGGCTTCAAATCTTTAAAATTGGGTTATTGGAGCGGGAGTTGCATATCATGTTCATATCTCTAAATTTCCCTCTAAACATTATCAAGGAGCATTTTGGTATTATTTTGACGGAACAGTAACACTCGAGTTTTAGAAATTGGTAAAAATGATAAGCTGTCCCATTTACAAATCAATACTCGTTGACTCACGTAGATGAAACTTTGTACATCTTTATTATCGAATACAAAGAAAGTTATAAACTACCCTGTAACTCTTTAAAATTACTCCCAACATATTTTAATTCCTTATGCAGAAATTTGTACTATTTAACCCATCCGGTCGAATACTCTATAACTATGCTGTAAGATCTGAAAAAATCCATAGATTATCCTAAAACTTCCAAAAACTACTCCGTTTCTCAACCCTATATTGCCTTAAATTTTTAAAAGCTTTTCTTACTCTTATTTGTAACCCCTTACATATAAAACTGCACCACTTGGCCAATCGGGACACATATTTGTGCTTTTACACTATAGGACTTGGTGAAAATTATGCACTACCTTAAAGCTACTATTCTTCCTCATATTTTCAACCCGTTACGCACAAATCTGCATAATTTGACCCATATGGACTAAACGTCCCATCCTTATTTCCAACTTTTTATTTACAGAATGCATCCGACGGTTAGATCAGCTACTCACGAATAAAAGTGTAACATGCATTTGTATATAAACGTATTATGTTTCAAAAAATGGCCGTGTTATAACTATTCACCAATAACTATTAGCAGAATTACATATCAAGCAATCTTATTCTGTCGTTTTATTCTGTAGAAGATTATTTGAATGACAAATTGACCTCATTATAATATTTATATAACTTTCTAAAAGGTATCTTGCTGTTTTAATGATAAATCATCTGATATATGACTACCTTAGTATTAGTCTAAGCTATTAAATGTATATATTATGTACTGAAGTATTGAAAACGATACTGCCGGTTATAAAGTAATGATAAGATGCACCGACTATAAAAGCACAGTGATAATGTAAAATAAAGATAAGTATTTCATTTATATGTAGCAAAAGTATATTTATGTCTACATATGTAACTGCAGGTAAATATTTGCACATTTTGTTGTTTCTTTAACTGTACGATACATATCGCATATGCTACCTTTCAGTTAATTTACCTTAATTTATTTTAATACGATGTTCTATAGCCATATTTAATGCTTATTTATACATGTATCCAAATTGCAGTTTCCATGGTATGTTCTACATATGTTCACGGGTCTGTAGCCACCAGTGAACTCACAGAACACAAACCAATCTAATCCAATAAAGGAGCAATTCTATTTAATTTCCGTTTGATTGAAAACTCTCGGAGCCGTTTTCATGCAGAGAGATTATTCACAAGTCCCACACATTATTTCCTCACCTAACCGCTGTTCAGAATAAGGCAGCACAGACATCTTCATTTACCTAGGTCAAAAACAGAACTGAATTCAGATTTCCACGGATGGGGAGGAAACTAGCTGCTCGATACCTCACACTCGAGGAGAATAAATTGAGGAAAATCCCTCGGTGGCTTCAACTTTTATCTATGGAAATTCTGTAATTCCAGAAATCCATCTTTTATCATTTATTCTCTCTTCCTGCAATAAGACCAGTGTTTTACGCAGTTTGTACTAGCACCTTGAAGAGCTGAGAACTGAGGCTATACTGGATCTATCCACGTAGACATCCTTGGAAATGAAAAGGCGATGCGTTAGAAAAACTAAACACTATTTCTTCACTAACCAATCCCTCTGTTTACAATACCACAAAGGCACAATGTACTACGGCAGTGAAAATTGGGCAAATCACAATTATTTTATGTTTGGAAGAGGAAAGAGCTGGAGGGGCTATGGTACGGTTGCTAAGTGTTGTTTCTCAAATTAAGTTGAAAAAATGCTTAATAAGACACTTAAGGGATGAAGAAAGCAGAAAATTATAGATTCAGATATAGCTGTTCCATTTAAAAACACACAACTTTGTGTACTACGAATTTCTGGAACTCCGTATACTTCGGCAACTCCAAATCCTAGACTTTCGTGAATATAATGTGAATATACACTATATTAGTGTATGTAATATAACTTTATATGTTATAGTATAGTTTTATAGTATAATATAACTTTCGTGAATATACACTATAATGTAAGTACAAAACTATTTTAGATGCTCTAAAATATGCATTGTGAGAGTGTCCTAAAGGCTTATGGGACACGCGGATATCTATTTTCACATTGGGCTATGCATTCTTGTTCATTTTAGTTTGTTTATTTGATAAGTTGAAAATCAGAAAGTTGACATCAACTGTAATAAGACTATTTCGGCGAAATTACAATAAATTGCCATGGTTGGTCGAAATCTAAGCCGTTTCTTAGAATGGATTGGTCAGTATCAAATATCTAACATTTCTACGAGATAGGCAGTAGTAATACCAAGAATGGTTTTCATTTTGCAGACAATTTCCCTAGTGCTTACGCGAGTGCAATGTTCTAAGTGGCTAACACCGCGGAAGTATTTGCTTAGACTATTATCGAATTAAATTTCATAAACAGTATTGAGGTATAATCTGTATTATTATTCAGTTTAACGTACTTACAAATCCGGTTTCAGGTAGGGGTACGAGTTGCCCTCTATTTCAGTTTGTTTACTAGCTACGAACACTTGAACATCAGATGCGATAATTTCATAGAAAGTTGACAATTAAGTGCGACAATTCTACAAGACATCAGTGATTGGACGTGACTGGTTGAAACTGAAGCCATTCTTAGGCTGGACTGGACAATCTCAAATGCCTGGTATGTGAAGGCAATTATCATAGCTAATATTACATCAGATTTTGAGATTATCGCACTCGCAAACTTATCCGATTAAACTCAAAATCGAGAGTCATATAACTAAAAATAATGCTATCATATTTTCCCCACTGTTGTAGCAACTGGAATAAATACTTTCATGAATTAATTGTTAAAACTAACAATTTTACATCTGTATGCCGTATTCACAGACTTAAAAATAGTTTTACAGAAAGACAGATTCATTTGTGACTACGCTGTCTTATTGTTTTTGCAGTCTTGCCTTTAACGCCATTCTTTATTTCCGTCAGCTGATTGAGAGAGAGAATGCTGTCAGCATTCGAACGGAAACAGAACTATTATGGCTGAGTGAAGGACGGATAACAATAATCAGATGCCACACATATTTTTGGATATTTTTCATAGGAAACAGAGCAGCACAGTTACTGGATGCGGCAAACGATAATTCAGCCTCGAAAGAAGCTTTTACCATATTCCCTTTCTGGTTGAGTAGGTGTTGACTTGACCTAGATTTGTGTAGCATTAACGTAACAGGCAGGCAGCTCGTGTCGGTGAATTATGCATCTGCGTGAGGTTAAGCGCCTCGGACATATATATTAATGGAACTAATTTCATTCATGTCTTGTCAGGTATGGGTTTATGAGTCACTCAATAGGTCACCAAGCGCTTGCTTTTCTTCCCCCATTCACGAATGGGGCGAAACCTCCGCGCCAGCCGCCTGCTGCATTGGATCAATGTGTTATCGATCCGAGCAGTGGCGTTTCCTCCAGTTGACGCTTAAAACACTCGTGGAAATGAATACAGCCGACATTATTAACTTAATGATCTGCATTTTAAGCAGTTGTTAGCAAAGATGTGATTAGTTACTTGTGTGTTTAAACAATAGAAATGCGACAACTCTGAGAAATTAACAGCCACTGGTGGTAATGCTATGGGCGTGGAAGCGAGGGGGGAAAAACAACCTCTCATTCATTTCACAAAATCGAGGGAAACTCTTTCATTGTAGAGCGTGTCAGGTGCCCATTCTTGTCTTTTGGATATACGATTTAGGGTAACAACCTACGTAATTGAAGAATGGGAGACATTTCTGTATTTTGAGGTACGCAACACAGCTGAATTTGAATTATAAGCTACTTGTTTTTATTCTTTTATAAATACAGAAAGTCTTTCGTTACATAGCTATAATTTTACACTTTTCAACCAGAGAGTTCTGAAAAGAAATTTGTCTATATTATTATTATTATTATTATTATTATTATTATTATTATTATTATTATTATTATTATTATTATTATTATTATTATTATTATTATTATTATTATTATTATTATTATTAGCGATGGGACGACATCACCATTTCTCGATACTTGATACCGATACTGATTTTTGAGCACAATACTCGATACTCACTTTGTAAAAAAGCTGCTTGTTCACTGAATTATGTTCTTATTAGTAGTTTTCTGTGTATAGATGCATGTAACCAGTTTTGTATTTATATGCTAATTCCGAAATTGCTCCTCTTTGACATTCTCCAATTAGCAGCAATTTTATCTTGATAATGCCACAGCTTAATATCCCCTATTGTTGGTCAAGTACAATAATAATAACAATTATTATTATAACTGGTACACTTCCCTTTTCATGTAACTATATTTTGTACTGAAATCTTTCCTTTAAAACATTTTCTGTCCATAGAAAAACAAACACTAGCATGAAACTCAAACAACTAAAAATAACCATTCTACCATTTTCACAACTACCACATAACATATGTATTTTTTTCATCCGGTAATAAGTGTATGGCTATATAACACTCGGAAACATTAAGTTTGTGGATTAGGCCTCTCTACTATCCACCCACATACATCCGTATATACATGCTCAATACAAAGGCATATTGGACACAATTAAAATTTTGAAGAAAAAAATAAAGGAAGTACTATATGAAATGCAGTGATATAAAGGAAACAAAGATTTTTGTTTAAGAACACGGGCATTCTTGAGAGAATATATTCATGCACTGTATGTCTAAGTTCTGTTTGATTTCTGCTGGATTCACATATTTTGGTCTCTGGAGTTGGTAAATCTAATGGCAGAGAGTGAGTCAGCAAGCCAGACTATTGCTGAAACGTGATTTACTGCTTCAGCTATATCAGCTTCAATCACAACTAAGTTAACGCTGCATGTACACATGAGTACCTCTACTACTTCCCCCATTGTTTTGCATGTTTTTATTTTAGACTCAAGATTCTATGGAACGTTGCATTCATTCACCCACAGGAAACGCAGTCAAGGTCTATCAAGAACTATAGTCCAGCAACTCTTTGGGGACACGTGCGAGGCAATAACGTGAAGTCTCGACTCCTTTCATTTCTTATCTAGCATAAAGTTAAACGCAACAACTTTCAATAATACAAAACTTAAAAGTGTCGAAAAAGTAACGAAGGTTTATATAAAAGTATTAGACATGCTTCAATACCACCGAGTATCGAGACCGTCGAGGTGTAGATGTCCCATCCCTAATAATAACAATAATAATACTTATTATTATAGTTATTATTATCATTATTTTGCATGATCACATACAAGTTTTAGAGACAAAACTTAGTATACCTACTACTAGGGCTACTAATTAATCTAAAAATATCATTATTTCTGTTTAAACGGGTAGCTCGGTGTATTTGAGATAGTCTTAGTTGTTTGCTGGGTACATGAATCAGATGAGAACATTTAATCGCTTTCGGACATCGGCATGGAAAGTCGAAGATTCGAATCCCGGCTATGGTATTGAATTTTTCAAGACTGATTCAACTTTGATTTCTTGTTGCCTATTGCACATATCAAAATTTCTTAATGTCCCCCACTTCTCGGCACAGCCGTAATTGAAACTACGCCTGGAACCACCATAATATCTTTCTGCTTCTATTTTCACAAAATGACAGTACGGAACGGCCAGCACCTGAGTCAATGGAGCAGAAGCAGAAGCGTGGGTGTGATAATTCGTCCCAAGCAGTCTACCCACAATCATTTTCGCGCAAATCCCGATGGCGGCACTAAAAGCCTTCGGTATCGATTGCAAATATCACTACCTACGTGTGTGCAGTTTACTTGAAGTTTATTGAAGGTTTCACTAATTAGTACTGCAAACACCATTACACTCGTTTATTTGTTTGAACAAAACGCCCATTGAGGAAACAATCGCATTATAGTGTACTGCTATATGCAGGATGTTTCAGAATTCAACCGATTAACTTTAAGGGATTATAGAGGCGTTGGAGGAACAATTGGAGATAGGACACTTACGGTCCCAGAGTGCATAATTTTTTGCAATAAGTCAAAATAAATTTGAGCCAGTACGCCACTGATACTACCTCAATGGTATATGCAACATTTTATGCGCTGCCAAGAAGTGTAGATATATAATTCAGTGGTAAAGTAGGGAGTTCTCAAGCCAATGACACCAAATTCCAAGTTCAAGACCTGCCGAGATTTTTTTTCTATCTCTCTTTTTTTAATTTTCTCTTTTCTTTCCTCAAATTGTTGATTGTGAAGGATATTGAATGCTGCACTGCTCCATTTATTACCGCTGCTGTTAAATGTAATCAAGCAAATCAAACGAATGAATTAAGAACAGAAATGTACAACATAAGATACTGTAATGTTCTAAACATACACATGTAAGCAGAATCCTTTATGGAGGTGACTTTAAAAATCTGATGTGTTACACTCACATGACTTTCTCTACTCTTGTACAAACTATTTTTACAAACGCTTATTCTCCATATGCTTCATGTTAATGGAGATATCGAGATGTCAATCTTATTGATAATTTTCTTGTAGATGCAAGGGGAATATGGTAGGTTTTAAGCGATAGTCAAATATTTTAACGCTGGTTGCTATGTGGCGCATTCCATTCTCTTTGCATGTCCAGGACATAAAAAAAATGAATAACGAATTTGAGAAAAAGTATAAGTGTTGGAAAATTTAAGGGAATAACAAGCAATATCTCGCAAACGGTTCTCTCAACAAAAGAAATGTATATGACATAAATTGTGTATTTTAACGCGATCTACATTTTTCATGTAGTAAAATTTTGTCTATCTCTTATGGTTTACCAGTTATGAAAAAGTCGTTCATATTGAAGAATACTTTTGGAGACATTCCCAGAAAATTCGAGATATACATTTTATTTGTCATGACAATATCTTAAACATATGATATTTTAATCAAAATCGTTAGAGCCGTTTTTGAGAAAATTAAAATTTTCGAAAAATGTTCCATGTAAAGGGTAGTCTGGGGTGGGGGGGTTTTCTTGAAAACCTTCGTGTCGCATCTCTGAAAGATACTGAACCTAAATACCAAGTTTGGTGTTTATCCGACTCTTCGTTTTTGAGTTATGCTGTTCACAGACACACAGACACACAGACACACACACGGACATGTTTCCAAAAATGCTTTTTTTGGATTCAGTGAGTCTCAAAACATGTATTTCCGATGAAATCTCGGTATCGAAATTTTGGGTAGAATACAATACTTCCCCTACTTACTATACGTAGTAGAGAAAGTAAAAATCTGATGTGTTACACTCACATGACTTTCTCTACTCTTGTACAATCTATTTTTACAAACGTCTATTCTCCATATGCTTCATATTAATCGAGATATCGAGATGTCAATCTTATTTGTAATTTTCTTGTAGATGCAAGGGGAATATGGTAGCTTTTAAGCGATAGTCAAATATTTTATCGCTGGTTGCTATGTGGCACATTCCATTCTCTTTGCATGTCCAGGACATAAAAAAATCTGATGTGTTACACTCACATGACTTTCTCTACTCTTGTACAATCTAATTTTACAAACGCCTATTCTCCATATGCTTCATGTTAATCGAGATATCGAAATGTCAATCTTATTGGTAATTTTCTTGTAGATGCAAGGGGAATATGGTAGCTTTTAAGCGATAGTCAAATATTTTAACGCTGGTTGCTATGTGGCGCATTCCATTCTCTTTGCATGTCCAGGACATAAAAAAATGAATAACGAATTTGAGAAAAAGTATAAGTATTGCAAAATTTAAGGAAATAACAAGCAATATCTCGAAAACGGTTCACTCAACAAAAGAAATGTATATGACATAAGTTGTGTATTTTAACGCGATCTATATTTTTTGTGTAGTAAAATTTTGTCTATCTCTTATAGTTTACCAGTTATGCAAAAGTCGTTCAGAATGAAGAATACTTTTGGAGACATTCCCAGAAAATTCGAGATATACATTTCATTTCTCATGATATTATCTTAAACATATGATATTTTCATCAAAATCGTTAGAGCCATTTTTGAGAAAATTAAAATTTTCGAAAAATGTTCCATGTAAAGGGTAGTCTGGGGTGGGGGGATTTTCTTGAAAATCTTCGTGTCGCATCTCTGGAAGATACTGAACCTAAATACCAAGTTTGGTGTTTATCCGACTGTTCGTTTTTGAGTTATGCTGTTCACACACACACAGACACACAGACACACACACACACAGACACACACACACACAGACACACACACGGACATGTTTCCAAAAATGCTTTTTTTGGATTCAGGAGGTCTCAAAACATGTATTTCCGGTGAAATCTCGGTATCGAATTTTTGGGTGGAATGCAATACTTCCCCTACTTACTGTACGTAGTAGAGAAAGTAAAAATGAATAACGAATTTGAGAAAAAGTATAAGTATTGGAAAATTTAAGGAAATAACAAGCAATATCTCGAAAACGGTTCACTCAACAAAAAAATGTATATGATATAAGTTGTGTATTTTAACGCGATCTACATTTTTTGTGTAGTAAAATTTTGTCTATCTCTTATGGTTTACCAGTTATGCAAAAGTCGTTCATAATGAAGAATACTTTTGGAGACATTCCCAGAAATTTCGAGATATACATTTCATTTCTCATGACATTATCTTAAACATATGATATTTTGATAAAAATCGTTAGAGCCATTTTTGAGAAAATTAAAATTTTCGAAAAATGTTCCATGTAAAGGGTAGTCTGGGGTGGGGGGATTTTCTTGAAAATCTTCGTGTCGCATCTCTGGAAGATACTGAACGTAAATACCAAGTTTGGTGTTTATCCGACTGTTAGTTTTTGAGTTATGCTGTTCACAGACACACACACACACAGGCACACACACACACACACACACACACACACAGACACACACACGGACATGTTTCCAAAAATGCTTTTTTTGGATTCAGGAGGTCTCAAAACATGTATTTCCGGTGAAATCTCGGTATCGAATTTTTGGGTGGAATGCAATACTTCCCCTACTTACTATACGTAGTAGAGAAAGTAAAAATGGATTACCATGACCTGAGACTAATACACTGTTGAGCTTACGAATTGAAAGAATGTGCTGTTAGCTCTGTATAAGAAATCACTAGTGTATAAGGTAAATCACAGTCACATTAGAGCTTAAGCTTTATTTATTCACTTCCAGGAACCGTAAAAAAGCGTATTTCTTCTTCAAAAATACGGAAACAGGTAACAGTGAGGATTCCCTTTGTGAACTCTGACTTTGTGAAATATTTTCCTTTTGGGAAGCGCCAGTGAATCACGAGATAGCACTCCTAAACATTTTCAAAAAGTCAAATATTCCTGTGAAAGCACCTGTTGCCACTTGCACGGATAACTTACTCGATAATGTGGTTGACTATAGTGAAATAGTGCTGTGTTCGATTCCCTCCGTAAAAAACTGTTGTTTTTCTTCTTGTATTTAAGATGAGAGGTGCATGCATACGCAAATACCAATAGTAATTTTGATTTCTGAATAATATAGAAGATAAAACATTTAGCTTTAGTGTAATAAAACAATTTCTAAAGAGGGTTTATTATACTGTTTAAATCTATTGCGTACGGACACCTGCAATATTCCTGTTCGCACTGCGGTTGCAATGCTTAGACCCCTGCTCCTTTCTGAAGGTCACTATGGCGATATAGTGCTATTTAGTTAAACGTAGAAGGTAATTAATGATAAAAACGTACAAAAGAAGCGGCAAGAAATGTTCGTTACATGGATATAAGAAATAATCAGGAAATGATATAGCGCATGCGTTTTAAACAAAGTAACTACAATAACACGGCAGTGGTCTAATACAGGTGTGGTGTAAATTTTCGAAAACGAAGTCGAATTATTAAAGATAATGAATGAAAAAAGAAATGTGGCTTTTTAATTTCATAGTAGGCCGGATGAAAAAAATATCATTCGGTAGTCATGCTTGACATGTAAGTAGATTCCAGTACCTAATCATAAAAAGAAGGCGTTAATGGTATCTAATGCATTGATTATTTTGGTATGTAGCCTTGTATACGCCATGAGTAGAGAGAACACATTATGTAAATATTAAGGAGGAAATGTCCCAAAACAGATTACTCTATCCATTCCTCCTTAGGGATGGAGAAATGAAATTGTTAAAGATGAACAACACTGGAAACCATACATACTCAGGTGGCAACAGGTGCTTTCTCTCGTAGAGAAGGAGCGGAGGAAATTTGAAAATGAAAGAGGTAATTAAGAAAATAAGCTTTTTACTCATACCTCAGGCTGAGAAAATTAGGTGTAAACAATAACGAAGAACCAGAAAAATCAAAATTGTTTATCCTCAGAGTGGAGAAAGCTTTTAAAGTGAGGGGGCTGTGTATCCAAGCCTCGGACTGGAGGAAGATCATGGAAAATCAACTTATTTATCTTTAGAGCGAAGGGAACTGGAAAACGTTAAGGACAAATTAGGGAGAAGTACTGTTTATCCACAACTCGTACTGGAGAAACGTTTTAGAAATCACGGGAGATAAAGGAAAATAAAGCTCTTATTTATGCTCGCACTGGATGAAATGAAAAAGATGAAAAATTAGAAGGACAACTGTTTGTTCACACCTCGGTTCGGGGAAAGTTGCAGAAATTGAGGAAGATGACGGAAACTTAAACTTCTTAGTTATTCTTAAACTGGAGAAAAGGGATATGAACTAAGGAAGATAAAGGAAAATTAAAACTTCCTCAGGTTGGAAAAAAATGTGTAAAAATAAGGAAGATCGAGGAAAATTAAAACTACTATTTATCCTGGAAGTGAAGGAAACTTGAAAATTATAAGAAAAAGCAAAGGAAACTAAACATGTTATTCATGCTTTCGTGCAAAAAGCAGTTCAAAGGAATTGTTGAAAGTGGCGTCCTTCAACTTCCAAGCATAGATTGCAACGACGAAGAAATGCATCTGGAACTCTCTCGAAGATTCCTGGAGTGTCGCGGATTGCATCACAGGCAGCCATTATTCTCGCGAGCAATTCCTCTTTTGTTTATTGGGGCATCCCGTACAAGGCTTTTAATGTGATCCCATAAGAAACGCCCCTGTCAAAGTGAGCGAAGCTTCGTCATTCTGGAACCATATATGACGGAGGACAAGAGGAACGTCCTCCAGAAACCTAGGTAGAACATGAATGAAGAAATGGCGATACTTGTGTCCATTTAGCCGAGGTGGAAGAAAATATGGACCAACAAAGGTAATTGGAAATTTCACCAGCCCAAATGTTGACGCCGAACATTACTGACTGCTCCTTTGCACAATGGCATGTGGATTATTATGGTTTCACACATGGCTATTTCTCTGGTTGAGTGCCATTCTATCCCTTGTAAAACAATACTCTTAAGTGAAGAGCACTCGGGAAAATAAATTGGGCTGTTGTTTGTTCAGAGACCCAGTTACAGAATTGCATTCGTCTGCTGGTGTCAAGGACTGTCTGTACCTTCAAAAGATGGAGCGGATGGAGTCGGTCTTCCTGCACCACCCGCCATACACTCGAATGGTGTATGCCCATTGTACGTGCGATAGTACGCGTACTAGCTGAAGGGATCACCTGAAACCTTCTGAGCACGTCTTCCTCAAATACCGGAGTGCGACATGTTCGTCCTGCACGGCGTTTAGTCAATGCACGTCTAGGGATCCAGTTTCCTTTCGACACTGGTGAACAGACAGAAAAGTTGAGGGTATGGATGACGTCTGTTAGAGTATCTTGCTCTGTGAAGTCGCGCAGCTTCATATGTGTTGACTTTAGTTTCCTGCCAACAACGTGCATGTCTGCTACCTCTCAAAACTGTAATCATTAGCCATTGTTCCACTGAATACGATCAACATAACTCAAATGACACAGCAAGACTGGCAGTTGTAGTGTCCTTCAGTGACGCGCATTCGCTTAGGTGTTGCAGCAGCACTGTGCAAACAGGAATATTGCAGGTGTTCCTACGCAATAGATTTAAATAGTGTAATAACCCTTTTTGGAAATGACTTTATTACACTAAATTTATTTTTTCTTCTTCTGGATTATTCAGAAATTAAAATTACTATTGCTATTCGCGTATGCATGCACCTCTCATCTTAAATACAAGAAGAAAAACAACAGTTTTTACAGAGGGACTATGCTTGACTATTTCACTATAGTCAACCATATTATCGAGTAAGCTATACGTGCGAGTGGCAACAGATGCTTTCATAGGAATATTTGACCTTTGCAAATGTTTAGGAGTGCTATCTGGTGATTCCCAAAAGGAAAATATTTCACAAAATCAGAGTTCACAAAGGAAATGCTCACTGTTAGCAGTTTCCGTACATCTGAAGACGAAATACGCTTTTCTACGGTTCCTAGAAGTGAATAAATAAAGCTTAGGCACTAATGTGACTGTGATTTGCCTTGTACACTAGTTATTTCTTATACAGAGCTAACAGCGCGTTTTTTCAATTCGTAAGCTCAACAGTGTTTTAGTCCCAGATCATGGTAATGCCATTTTAAAGTCACCTCCATAAAGGATTCTGCTTACATACAATGTGATCAAAAGTATCCGGACACCCCCACAAACATATGTTTTTCATCTTAGATGCATTGTGCTGCTACCTACTGCCTGGTACTCTTTACCCGCGACCTCATTAGTCATTAGACATCGTGAAACAGTAGAATGGGACGCTCCGTGGAACTCACGGACCTCGAACGTGATCAGGTGATTGAATGTCACTTGTGTCAGATGTCTGTACGCGAGATTTCCACACCCCTAAACATCCCTAGGTCCACTGTTTCTGATATGATAGTGAAGTTGAAATGTGAAGGGACATATGCAGCACAAAAGCGTACAGGCCGACCTCGTTTGTTGACTGACAGAGACCGCCGACATTTGAAGAGGGTCGTAAGGAGTAATAGGCAGACATCTACCCAGACCATCACACAGGAATTCCAAACTGCATCAGGATCCACTCCAAGTACTATGACAGTTAGGCGTGAGCTGAGAAACCTTGGATTCCATGGTCGAGCGGCTGCTGATAAGCCACACATGACGCAGGAAAATGCCAAACGACGCCTCGCTTGGTGTAATTACACAATTGAACAGTGGCAAAACGTTGTGTGGAGTGACGAATCACGGTACACAATGTGGCAATCCGATGGCAGGGTGTGGGTATGGCGAATGCCCGGTGTACGTCATCTGCCAGCGTGTGTAGTGCCAACAGTGAAATTCAGAGGTGGTGGTGTTATGGTGTGGTCGTGTTTTTCCTGGAGGGGGCTTGAACCCCTTACTGTTTTGCATAGCAAGATCTCAGCGCAGACCTACATTGATATTTTAAGCACCATTTTGCTTCCCACTGTTGAAGAGCAATTCGGGGATGGCGATTGCATCTTTCAACACGATCGAGCACCTGTCCATACTGCACGGGCTGTGGCGGAGTGGTTACCACCAATAACATCCCTGTAATAGACTGGCCTGCACAGAGTCCTGACCTGAATCCTATAGAACACCTTTGGGATGTTTTGGAACGCCGACTTCGTGTCAGGTCTCACGACCTACATCGATACCTCTCCTCAGTTCCGCACTCCGTGAAGAATGGGCTGCCATTCCCCAAGAAACCTTCCAGCACCTGATTGAAAGTATGCCTGCGAGAGTGGACGGTGTCATCAAGGCTATGGGTGGGCAAACATCATATTGACTTCCAGTATTACCGATGGAGGGCGCCACAAACTTGTACGTCATTTTCAGCCAGGTGTTCGGATAAGTATGTAAGTGTGTAGTGTATGTAAGTTTAGAACTTTACAGTACCTTATGTTGTACATTTATTCGCTGGGTTTGCTTGATTACTTTAACAGCAGCGGTAATAAATGGAGCATTACAGTATTCAATATCCTTCGCAATCAACAATTTGAAGAAAGCAAAGAGAAAAAAAAAATCTGATGCGATACATTCACATGACTTTCTCTACCCTCTATCTTTATTAGTGGGTATACAAATCCTCCTTACTAAAGCTTATTTTTCGATCTACTTCATTTAAATCCAAATGAACCTTCGCAGAAAAAGTTACATTACACATTTCGTTATAGATGCAAAGGGAACAGCAATAGCCAAATGTTTAAGAATTGGGCGCTAAAGTTACATACTGTTTCCATATAATCGCGAGAAACAATTAAATGTTGAAAGGACTTTAAATGACAAGTAAAGAACAATGCGGACCATTAATAACGGATATTTCGGAAATGGCTGATGCCATATAAAACGTTGTTTGGAATAAATTGTGTGTTTTAAAAAGATCTACATTTCTTGTAAAGTACGTTTTCGTCTATCGCTTAACGTTTCTAGTTACAGAAGATTATACAAAATCCCTTCCGAATGAAGAGGACTACAAAAGCAATTCCCAGAAAATTCAAGATATAATGTTATTTTTCATGCAAATATCTTTAATATGAGGGGTGTCCAATAAGTAAGTTCCCTATTTTATACAAGACATTACACACAATTGATGATGTTGAATTAATTTTATTTATAGTGTACAATCCTTCTGTTACTTTTCTACATAGTGAACATGTTTTTCAAAGCATTTTTGGGGATGTGACACAAGTTTTTTCCAAGTCAGTGTTGTACCAGATCGGTCCTGTGCTCGCAACCAGCTGTTCACTGATTTGACTTCATCATCGGTGTTAAAAGTGCTTACCTTTGAGCTGGAGGAACATGTGAAAATCAGTTGGGGCAAGCTCCTGTGAATACGGAGGATACAAGAAAACTTCCAGGTTGAATTTTGACCCAGGCGGAGCTCAGAAGATTCAACTGGGAAGTTTTCTCGCCTCCTCCATATTCACCAGATCTTTTCCCAAGTGATTTTCACATGTTCCCTGACTCAAAGTTCATAATGGAGGTAAGCACTTTAACACCGTAACAAAGATCAATCAGAAGTGTCCCAGAGCACCCGTATCAGCCGTTTTTCTCTAAAACCACAAGATACTTTTTCGCAAAAACAATTTGATAACCAAAACCTATGTAAAGAATCGATTGGTGGAATTTCCATTTTCCGGAATAAACCAAAAGTAGCGATACTCGTGGTCAACTTTGAAATGTTAAATGGGAACATGGGTTCTTTAAGGTACCATTGAATAGTACTTTTAAAATGAAATAATTTTTACCAAAAGCTTTTTTCTATCTTCTAATGGGTACTTATAAATGAACGATAGACTTCCTCGTCAACATTTTGCACCAGTTGCTTGATGGTGTTCCTCTGGCTGTATGGTTACCGATGTGGCTTCAACAGAACGGCTGTCCGGCTCACTTTTCACTTAGGGCTCGGCAAGTTCTTGACCAGTTGTTTCCTGGACGGTGGATTGGACGAGGAAACCAGCATGTTGGCCGGCCTGATGTCCTGACTGAACACCAAACGACTTCTTCTTATAGGGGAGAATCAAAGCATTGTCTACCAGGTGCGTCCTACAACTAGACAAAATATGAAAGAAAGAATTCGAGCAGCCTGTGCGTCTCTCAGCAGCGATGAACGTCTCCGTGACATGAATGATGTTAGGAGTAGATCACAGCTTGTGTAGCACAGGGTGGTGGACATTTTGAACATTTAGAGTGAGTGTTCACAATCATTACCATCGGTTGTACAGCATTTTTCAGATCGGGTTTAAACCCGACGGAGGACGATGGATTTTTTCGGGCGTAAAAATCCTTAGCATGGCTTCCTTCGGAAGGGAAGTAAAGCCGTTGGTCTTATGTCGTATATTTACGGCACGTAAAAGAACCTCAAGCCTGATAAAGAGACCTCTGAGCTAAATTACCGGTCTTTCACGCCCAATATAGAATGGGACGCTAAGGACCACAGCAGCTAAAGAGCGTCCATAAATAAAACTCAATTTAATTTAATTTTAATCTCAGAAGATATTAATTTGTTTACTTTTTTCTTTCATTTGCGAGTAAATATGAGAAAATATATAACAAAAAAAAATTTAGTAAAAGTTGTTTCATTTTAAAAGTACTATCCAATGATACCCTAAACAACCCATGTTCCCGTTTAAATTTTCAAAGTTGATCACGAGTGCTACCTCTGGTTTGTTCCGGAAAATGGAAATACCACCAATCGATTCTTTACATAGGTTTTGGTTATCACATTGATTTTGCGAACAACGCGTATCTCATAGTTTTAGAGAAAAACGGCTGATACAGGTGCTCTGGAACACCCGGTATATATAGTGCACTTGTCTGCTTTTGCATATAATGTTTCTTTTATTCATGTATATCTATACACATAATAAAACTGATAATTTTCGATTTTGGATAGATAATTCATACTAAGGTGTATGTGGTCCAAAAATCTCCCTGCCCGTTTTAAATGTTGGTTTGTGTGTATATGAGTCATCCTTTCACGAAAGAATTACTGAACCGATTGTTATAAAACCTGATGCACAATGCACTTTTACGACTCAGTCAGGAAATAGGCTTTACGACATCTTTATTACTTGCCCCAAAGAGAGGTCTAATAAGCTCAAAATAAAATAAATCTGTGTTGCATTCACATGACTTTCCCTACTCACCTTTACGAACTATTCTTACAAAAGCTCATTGTTCTATCGTCTTCTTGTTAATCCGATAAACTTTCAAATCACACCTACACATTTCGCTAGAAGATACAGTAAGTCAAGGTAAAGCGGCTGTCAGGTTTTTAAAGAGCCTGTCGCTGTGTGACAGCTTTAAAATTCCATGCCCTTTACATAACCATGCGAAAAAAACCAAACCACTCGACTTACCAGTTGAGAAAAGTATAAACATTTGAAATTTCAGACCAATAACAAGGAATATCTTGGAAACATATAACTTCACAAAAATTAATGTGACATAAGTTGTGTGCTTTGACGAGATCTACATTTTTGTGCAGTAAAATCTCTTACGGTTTACGAATTAACAAGTCATTTAAAATGAAGAGGACATCAGAGGCTGTTCCCAGAAAATTCAAAATATACATTTCATTTATCATAAAAATATGTTAAACATATGGTATTATTCGAAACCGTTAGAACCATTTTTGAGAAAGTCAAAACTTTCAAAAATGTTTTCATGTACAGGGTAGTTTGGTGTAGGAGGATTTTCTTGTGAATTTTTGTGCCGCATCCCTGGAATATGCTGAACATAATTACCCAATCTGGTATTTAACCGACGTTTTGTGTTTGAGTTATGCTGTTCACAAACAAACACACACACTCACACACCTTTCTCTAAAAATGATTCTTTATTTACTATAGTTAAGTTGTGGAGAGAGTAAAAATGCCTTTTCTTTATTTAGGAAGTCTCAAAACGTGTATTTCCGGTATAATCTCGATAAAGAAGTTCTGGGTGGAAAGCAATACTTCTGCTTACTCTAGGTAAGCGTTAGAGAAGGTAAGTATTGAAACATAGCGCTTATAATTCTGTTTTTTTGTTTGTTTGTTTCTTTGTTTGTTTTTTGAGAAATGCTGAATAACAAAGGTTTGTAAAATTGATTTTTCTGCCAGTATTTTTATGCACGACAATTAGATTGGATTAATATTTAAGAATAATTATTGAATTAATATTTATGCAAACTTTTCTTTAATATTATTCGATGGCATGAACCATTTACCACGAGAAATGGCATCATTTAGATCATATTGCAAGCACAAGGAAGAGGCAGAAGTTTGAGTGTTGTTAAAACGTTTGTTTGGATTTTAATTGTTATTAACACCTCAAAAATGCTGTACCATTAGTAGTTTTCAAAAGTCACATGGCATGCACCGTTCCATCAGGAGGTGTATGACGGTTGGTAAGGCAGGTTAGGTAAAACCAGTTATTAGCTTGATGGTCCGTTTATTCTAAATGGTTTAGAACATTATTTGGCTGTTTCCGTGTTTACGAGTATTGTTGAGGATATGGAATCTGATGACCTTCTTTCAAAGAGACAATATATATGTTTGTCCGCCAGGTTAACTCATTTCGCTGCTAGGGCAGATTATATTTTGCAATATTATCCAACTTTGAGATTAGAGATCAGATAAACTATTATAAATCTGAACTGAAAGCTCGATATAGACGTCTTGGTCGTCTATTGCAGTTTGGGGATATCTCCGAGGCGCCGCCATGGCCTAAGCCGGCAATCCATCTTCGTTGTCTTCAGTTTCCTCTAATTTGAAATTACTCCGTACGCTGAAACATTTGCTTTGGAGGCTCCGGTCTATAGGTAATATTTCCAGTTTAGAATCAACGTTATAACTTTTGCGGCTTTGGGTTCGAATAGTAGATAAGTCTCAACATTTATGATACCGCCTACTTTAGCATTAGAGGCTGTTAGCACCTTTTTGAAAGGTCCCGCATTTAATTTATTGGTCCAGGCTAACACGGCGGAATAGTCGTATGGGCCTTCCAGTAGTAGTAGTAGTAGTAGTAGTAGTAGTAGTAGTAGTAGTAGTAATAATACTAGTATAGTAATAGTAGTAGTAGTAGTAGTAGTAGTAGTAGTAGTAGTAGTAGTAGTAGTAGTAGTAGTAGTAGTAGTAGTAGTAGTGGTGGTGGTGATGGTGGTGGTGGTGATGGTGGTGGTGGTATTTTACTCCCGTTCTTACAACATACAGCATCACAGACAGTGGGCACTGGTGACACATGAAAGGAAATAATAATTGGGAAAGGAAATTTGGGAAGAAAACGTTTCAAGTCTAACTTTAGGATACTTCCTCGGCATTTATCCATTGAGGAAAACCTGAAAAATACCTGAGTCAGGGGAACAGTCCTGGTAGGATTAAAACCACGGATCTCCAGTTTAATATTCCGTGTCTTAACGACCTCGGCCATCTGTTTCAGTGTGCATATTTCATGCAGACCTTTTTGGACTCTTTTGTACCCATGAAGAGGGATTCTAGAATCGCTACGAAGACATCTGCGGCCATAAGATGAGGATAAGACATTTGTTGAATATAAATATATACAGGGTCAGGAATTGTAAAGTTAGCCTGTAGATTTCCGATTCTGAGATGGAGTTAATGAATGTTTTCTATTTACTGATATTAAGCCACATATACTTTTAAATTTGGTAGTAACTTCTAAACCTAACAATTTTATTGAACTGGAAGCGCTAATTCCGGTAATCAAAGATTTTGTTGTGCCAGATACGGCTAGCGCCATCAGTTCTTTTAATCAACAAGACTAAGTACTGCCGCAGAAGCGAAAGGGATCTGTTAATGGTCAAGATGGGCAGCAATCACTGTAAAAGTGTTACCCATAGAATCAAATCGGTTATTTTACTACGCAGTGATCATCTCGCCAGCAACAAACTGCCAATTTCAGTAAGATCCTCAGGGACCAGAGGGTTAATGCCGTTAGGTACTCAACGCCAGAATTGCTGTTCCTCAGCGGCGAGTGAGGCGTCTATCGCTAGACAAATGGTGGCTTTACCGTTTTCTGGTAAAATCATGTTCGAGATTGTAGTTGATAGTACTCGATTAATTGTGTTGCTACATTCTAGGAACACACATTTGAATTTGCAGTTTTTAATAATGTTTTGAGGAAGCATATGATAAAGTTGTGCCATATGAAATACAGGGTTTAGCTGCGAATGGACGTAAATTTAAGATTGCGTCCATGACTACCTGCCTAATTCGTTTGCCTCAGTTTATGTGCAAGCATAACTGTTTGTTGTTAGCAAAGTTACCTTATTCAGTGATAGTGAGAGCTGATTTTATGGCACGTACGGTACTCATACGTTTGTTCGTGATCGATTTTTTTCTCTTTTCAGTAGAATTGATATCCACCTACACCACCATTGCAGCTTTGTGATGTGTCTGCTTTGTACCTCAGCTATATTATTTCTCATTTGTCCCAAAATCAGGGTATTCAAATTAGGTCATTGGTTAAAGGATTTAGTCAATTTTTTCTGACAAATCAGGACTGACGAATCTTATCATTAAAAATACAATTGATTGACTCTTCTCAGGTCGAGTTTTCATCTTATAGATTAACTCCACTCTAAATGGCTCTCTTAAAGCAAACGATATTGAACTTTTCGAAAATAAAATTATTAGGCCCTCGTCATTTGCTTGTAATAGCCCGACGTTTTTAATAGCTAAGGATTCTGACAATTTTCACCTGTGGTAGATTTTCACCTTCGTAACAAACCCATTCACATTGAAGCTATTCCGATGCCGGATTTAAATACCGCTGACTATCATTTTGCTGGTACTAGAGCGTTAAGGCTTTCTCACAACCACCCGAGAATGGTAACCAAAACGAGAACGAGAAGCATTACAGCCTACAATATTTTGGTTCAGAACAGCCCAGTAACAAGAACGGGAATGCATATCGATGATCATACCGACCACAACATGGAAAGTTGATGTTGCATATTGGGATTTCATTTGTTCTTAACTGACCAATGATATTTTTTCACTGCTTCCAATTCAGCCAACATAATACGGGTTGCCCAACGTCAAAATTCGGTAAACATTATCTAAATGCATATCTAATATCCATTACATTTCTGATTCCTCTAGTCGCACCTACCTTTCATTCCTTTATTTAATGGCATATACTAAAGTTGCTAATCGTTCTTTGTTAGTTTCTACCGATTTTTCCTGTTCTTTGTAGCTTTTGCCATTGCTTTTAGGCAATAGCCCGTTTTGAATTGCATATAAACAAACTACAGATGTCCCTATCACTAGAAGAACCAACGCTTAATGGATCTACGGGTGTCAGGTTTGAGGTTGGGAAGCGCAGATGCTATTAATTTTTTCCAGTTTCAAGATTCCAGTTTGAGACTATAGAGAGCACTAGCGATTTTTCATCTCAGGACGCCTAGAATAGCAGTGAATAGTCTAATATGCACGATATGGGTCTGAAATGTCGTGTTCTGGAACGAGAACGAGAAAGTTAAAAACTTGGCCAAATCTTCTTTCCGTTCCCGCGGCCCGGGAAAGCTTCTCGTCGATTGTGAACGCTGTTCTTAGAACACATGTATTTCAATTTGTCGTTCCCGTTCTGGTTACCGTTCTCGATTGTTGTGAACCAGCCTTTAACCTCCTTTGAATGCTTGTCATCAATTTCCACTAGCGGGGGAAAGTAAAATGCATTTGCCAATTCATGGCGAACTTAATCAGTTCAACTGCGCGTCTTTTGGTATCGCCACAACGTGTAGGTTTTGACGCGGTAGCTGGATAATTTGTTATCTGACATTAAATACAAGTGTCTGTTCCGCTACTTCTACGATTTTACTGTTTATTCTCTTGATTTTGAGACTTATTTAGACATCTTCGCAAATGTTTACGCGTATCGCTCAAGGAGGATTAGCCCTTAAAGTTTGCTACCTCGCAAACCTCGGTTATGGGTCATTAAATTTTCGTCAGGTATTGCGAATGATGCTTTACAGCAATTTTTGCCTCACCTCCCTCGGAGTCAAGTTCAAATGGATGTCGCAACATCACGCGTTCGGAGATCTTAACCGCACGGTTATAATTCTCCTGATTTAGCTTTCCAGACTTTAAGAGTATTGTAACTTTCTTAACTTTTGTCCTGCAGACCGATGCTTCTACGATTTCAATTGCTGCAGTGCTACTTCAGGATTTTTTGGAAGATCGTAGACTAATTTGTTTTTTTTCCTATACGCTGCCAAACGACAAGAGGAAACCTATGATCTATGAGTTGCAGACATTAGCGTTTTGTTTGGATTGGAAAAAATATCGAAGTTGTATGGAGCACGTTGGTTTTATTTTAGAATGCGATAATCAGGTTTTTACTTACTCATGGCGTCACCATGGAAGACAGAAGACTGTCCCGTTGGGATTTTCATATTTCCGCGTTCAAGTTTACCCCAGATCATATTAAGGAGTCGAATAATGTGATACTAGAAGCCATTCGAGGTTTTTAGTGACCCTAGTCGTGCGTCCTCTTGTACAAAGCTCCGAAGATTTGTGAGCGTGAAACATTTCCGAGTTCCCTTTTTTCTAACAAGTGTTGGATATTATCAACACTAGGATCCCGAAATAGTTCAAATAACACCGTGTTTGAAAGGGGAGAACAAGTTCCTCCGTATCGTTTGCGTAATAGTGTTTTAACCGCCAGAGCTAATTCAATGGGAAGTTTAAGTTTATAATGTCTTTGGCCATTGCGCCCATGTTATTTACCTATTACCATTCTTCGTCCTGGGGCGAAAAACTGGGAATTTTAACACCCGTAAGACCTGGTCTTATTTCCTGTGGAAAGGAATGGATAGGGATGTAACGGTTTGCGTTAAAGCATGTAAGATTTGAGCTTTGTCGAAGCCTGCTGAGATGATGATTTGAGACAACTTGGAATTATCACGCAACTTGTCCTTTATAAAAGTTATTTGGAGAGCCTGTTGCCAATTTCCTCTTTGGATTTCTGAAGACACTTGCCTTTTAGTGGTTATGTTTACAAAATTGATTTGATTTTCTCCTGTTTCCCATGCGACAGCCCTAGCTACTATCGAGGTTTTGACGTACATTTTTGCTTCAGTTGGTGCTACTTAATATTTGGTTTCCAATAATTCATCTCCAATATGCTTTCAATTATAGAGCGTCCACAAATAAAAACTCACCTATAGCGGAGGGCAGTGGCAGCTAGTGAAATTTGGCAATGGTGGTTCAGATTTTAATTTTCCACATTTGAGTCTAGAAATAGTAATTTCCCCATCCATGGATACGAATGAATTTCGGGAGTGAATAACAATAAACCAATCATAATTATAAAGTCAACTCACCATAACCGGAAACACGTACGTGGATGTATAATTTTTATTGACGCTCTTTAACTACTATGGTACTTAGCGTCCCATTCTATACTGGGAGTAAAAGACCGGACATTTTGCTCAGAGCCCTCTTTATCAGGTTTGAAATACTTTTACGTGCCACCATCTTTACTTCCCTTCCGAAGGAAGCCATTCTAAGGATTTTACGCCCGAAAAAATTTATCGCACTCCTTAGGATTTGAACCCACGACCTCGAGAATCAGAATATGGAAGGTGTTTCTGCTCAATGTAGCGAAAATCTATCCTTCTCTTCTTTTTGTTGAAAAACTGTCGATTTGTTTGTTGCATTCATATGATGTCTTTAACATCTAGATCATATCGGCGCCTCCACTTTGGTATAATTGCTCATGGCAATGATGTCCAACTGTTTACTGTTTGTGTTAATATTTGGATTATTATATTCAAACATTCCCACTCACTTTAACATTTCCAGACTCTAGCGAAGGCAGGAAATAATCCTGGCTAGAGAAACATTCGTACCCTCCAACCGCAAATCGAACCTCAGACCTCTGGATTTGGAGGCTAGCATGCTAACCACCAGACCACAGAGGCAATCATATCCATCATTCTCTCGTTGAACCGACACAATTAGTAAGCATAGATTTCCAATATAGAGTATTGTCTAACTTGTTAGGCATTCTTCTCCATCTATCATCTTCGATAATACATACCGACTTGTGACATCATTGTACCTTGCAATGTTCTTACTGAAAGCAGTGTAATATCTGTTTTACCACTTATTGGACGGTCCTACGTTGAGTTCTTGTGTAGACTCCTTGTGTTTTGTTTTTCCTTTTTTACTTTCTCTACTACGTATAGTAAGTAGGGGAAGTATTGCATTCCACCCAAAAATTCGATACCGAGATTTCACCGGAAATACATGTTTTGAGACCTCCTGAATCCAAAAAAAGCATTTTTGGAAACATGTCCGTGTGTGTGTCTGTGTGTGTGTGTGTCTGTGTGTGTGTGTGTCTGTGTGTGTGTCTGTGTGTGTCTGTGTGTGTGTCTGTGAACAGCATAACTCAAAAACGAACAGTCGGATAAACACCAAACTTGGTATTTACGTTCAGTATCTTCCAGAGATGCGACACGAAGATTTTCAAAAAAATCCCCCCACCCCAGACTACCCTTTACATGGAACATTTTTCGAAAATTTTAATTTTCTCAAAAATGGCTCTAACGATTTTGATGAAAATATCATATGTTTAAGATAATGTCATGAGAAATGAAATGTATATCTCGAAATTTCTGGGAATGTCTCCAAAAGTATTCTTCATTATGAACGACTTTTGCATAACTGGTAAACCATAAGAGATAGACAAAATTTTACTACACAAAAAATGTAGATCGCGTTAAAATACACAACTTATATCATATACATTTTTTTTGTTGAGTGAACCGTTTTCGAGATATTGCTTGTTATTTCCTTAAATTTTCCAATACTTATACTTTTTCTCAAATTCGTTATTCATTTTTTTATGTCCTGGACATGCAAAGAGAATGGAATGCGCCACATAGCAACCAGCGATAAAATATTTGACTATCGCTTAAAAGCTACCATATTCCCCTTGCATCTACAAGAAAATTACAAATAAGATTGACATATCGATATCTGGATTAATATGAAGCATATGGAGAATAGGCGTTTGTAAAAATAGATTGTACAAGAGTAGAGAAAGTCATGTGAGTGTAACACATCAGATTTTTTCTGAATTTTTTGAGCCTAGTTCAGTGACACAACGTCCGTTTTTAACCAATTAGCATCATTCTATTTAAAGAAGAGTAAACATGTAAATCATAAAAATATGCTTCTTACAGCACAACCACATGTCCAATTGTTTCCTTCATAAATGTAGGACTTTAATGCTCTATAAAACGAGTTGCCCTTACGAGATTTGTTCTGCGAAATATTTAAAAGTGGAAACTGCCTCCCCAAAATATTTATCTTAAGTTTTTGCTCTAACGGAAGACTTGAAAAGTCTATTTCCTGAAGAAAACTAACATTGTTTCCGCTATTATTAAGAACACGCTTTAGGCTATCAGTTTAAGAAATATACGTAAAACATATCCGCATAGCATTGGTGTTCAGGAGTAAACAGAAGTCCGTACCGCAAGAGAGCAAACTTGTAGCTCACTTATAAATAACAGAAGGGGGCAGCCTTCTTATAAATTCATCTGCAAGTGACCATCCTCTCCCATTCCATTTGAAGTGTTGCAAAAGCAGCCGAGACGAACTCTGCTTTTGTTTCCTGGTTCCAGGTATTATAGGGTAAGAAACGAGAAAGCGGGTAGTGATACTGGTGGAAGTATTTGAGCCAGGCCTTCTGTGGCGACTTTTGCGTTTTCTTTAAACACATTTGCCCTATTCCTCTAAACACGTGTCCGCAACCTGAGGCTATTTTAAAGGTCTTTGGTAGTTCACTCTGCAAAATGAACCCCATAATGCAGCTATAAAGCTATACTCTGCCCGTCTTTGGAAGCTATATCTTCCTTATGCTCTAAATCTCACACACCGAAAAACTAGCAGCACCTCTCCTGATTTTACTCTTAGAATATACATATTAATGGAAAAAAAATCCGTGATGTCTGAGCAACAGGGGTTTCAGTGAACCTAATCAGAAGCCGCGCCTGATGAAATCCTGGTGGTACACCAGATTACTACTACAGTGTACTACCCTAACCCTTCAAAGGCGAAAAAGTTAATCCCTGAAAGCGGCCCTTATTGCGTTTCACCACAAACAACATAGCCGTTCGGACTACTATTTATATAAGCCCTTCCTCTTCCTCCTTATTAACACAGGGGACTCGGCACCGATCCATAGGGATTATTGAACCTATGTCCCACGAGGGTGCGTCTCCGGGAGGAAGAGGAGAGGAGACATCGAGCGGCGGATCCAGGAGTGACGGTACAGCAATTACAGGGTCCCTGCACTCCGCTATACGGACAGGCAGACCGGGAACCCCACTGCACACAGAGGAGTTCCAACGCTACTCAAGGGGGCTCGAATATCCCAGTAGCCAGTTGAAAGCCAAGGAACAAGAGAGTTTACAGAGAGTATCGTTTTCCCCTACCACGCTACACCGAAACATCATCGTCGACACTTGCGACCCTGAAAGAGCCCAACGGAATAAAAGATAAATGAAATAGTGAATGAAATGAAGGGACAGGAAATTCGGGGATTAAAAGAAAGGACAATTCACCTGAGGAGCCGGGGAAAAAATCCATGGGTGGGAGGTCGCAGGGGATCGAACCCTGGACCTCCCGAATGCGTTGCCGCCTGAGCTATCCTGCTCAGTTATATAAGCCCCAATATACTTTTAACTCAGGCATGAGGTCCCTAAATCTGTTCCATTTACTTTGATGTTCGCCTATCATTCTAACTGTGCGTTACCAAATTTATGGCCCTTGAATAACCTTTTACCCGAGGATATGCGATAATTGGCCAAGAGTGTTGAACAATCGAAATAAGGTACATGACACTTCTAGGAGAAGCTATAATCGTGGCGTAAGCATTCTCCGTATAAGGTGGGACAGCTAGTTATGTGGAAAATTTCCAACGATCTCCAAGCAGAATCACTTTGCTGCTAAATTAACTCCGCGGTTTGATGGTCCGCATAAAATTTTGCACGTTTTAAGGATGTTTCTATATTTGTCTGCCTATGATGCTCTCTTGTCTCTCCCGTCCTGCCTTGTACTGGTTACCTGCCACGAAGCGGAGTGTGGGCTGAGAGAAAGAGAGAGAGAATCGGTCGGCGTGGAGTTGCCAGTGACTACGATAATCCTCCAGAGGGAGGGAGAGAGAGAGAGAGAATGAGATAGAGTGATATCGCTGCGAAGTCTCCGGGTACCCAAAACAAGAAATATGTGCAGCAAGTTTTTGTAGATGAATGTGCCTTTGTGTCGCTACATGAGTGTTTATCTTAGGGACGTTGTTGCATGAGAACAATAATAAGAACAACAGAGTTTAGGTTTTAGACATTTATTTTTAACTTTCGTTGAATAATTACTGCCTTAAAGAATAATCTGTTCACGTAACATTATCATTATATTGCGCTATATAAAGACTTGAATTTTCTTTTAGATTGTCATCGATTTTTGAATGCTGATATTTCTTGAGTTGGTTTAATTGTAGCCCGCATTTGAGATGTTCAGCAGAATCTTATTGTTTATGCAATGATATTTGATATTCAGAATGTTACAACAGCCATCAGAATTCCACACCGTTTTTATAGCAAGTAATAAACAAATTCGCAAAAGAAGTTTTGCAAATAATTACTACTGCACAACCGCTCATACTATAGCGCAAGCTTTTAAAATATCTGATGTAACGCTTCGTACCTTTCCTTTCCACTTTATCTGCCGATACGCTAAGAATTAGCTTAGGTCTACCCTTAAACATCACGTCCCGTCCTCAATTCATCGTGAAAAATATTTTTGTAACATGCAACACACTATGCCATTTTGTGGATTCATTGCAAATCGCCAATGGTTTAAATGTTTTTACGACATTATTGTTGATACTTTAATTTACATTAGTGAACTTCCATACCCATATACACAACGACAATAATCGCTACGTACAAATTATTTTCGCACGTGAACTGAAGAGACACCGAAGGACCAGTTCGAGAACTTGAAGTTTGAAAAGTGATTTGGGAGGGAAAACACTCTTTACCCGAGGGGAGGGGTGTTTGCAAGTCTACAAAAGATTTCACAAGTGTCAATGACCACCGAATAGCCTTTACAAGGGATCTTTCTACCCCCAAAAACTCAGGAGTATAGCTTCGTCGTAGCCTAAAACAGGTAGATTCTGCGAGGTACAAGTCCAAGCTTGAGCTAGTTGCTATGGCAACCAGACGCTAACAGTGCAGCTGAACATTTCAAAGCCGAGAATAGTTTCACCAACCTTACTATTCCTGCTCATGGACATTGCGGCTTTCCCATTTCCCAACACATTTACCTTATTCCCTGCTACTGCCGCAGTAATACTTCGGAATGGGCGATTTTCGCTCTTACATAAAATAGTGATTCGTAAAATATTTAAAAATAAAATGTTTAAAATGGAGCTAAAATTATATTCGAATGCACCTAGTTAGAAAACAGCTGAAGTGGCATTTTACTAGCTTCATCTAAATAACACCCCGGGATATGTTTTCAACATATCAAATAAATACATAATAAACGATTAAGTTGCAATCGTTTCTGTATTGGCCGTTTACCCACTACTTATTACATCGTTATTTCAATTCGTTTCTCTCCGACGTAATATTTTAGTCAAGTGCATCAGCGCGTTTGCCTTCTATGAAAGACTCGAGAGAAGTAATGAATTTTCGTATCTATTAATTACTTTCTCTACTACGTATAGTAAGTAGGGGAAGTATTGCATTCCACCCAAAAATTCGATACCGAGATTTCACCGGAAATACATGTTTTGAGACCTCCTGAATCCAAAAAAAGCATTTTTGGAAACATGTCCGTGTGTGTGTCTGTGTGTGTGTCTGTGTGTGTGTGTGTCTGTGTGTGTGTCTGTGTGTCTGTGAACAGCATAACTCAAAAACGAACAGTCGGATAAACACCAAACTTGGTATTTAGGTTCAGTATCTTCCAGAGATGCGACACGAAGGTTTTCAAGAAAATCCCCCCACCCCAGACTACCCTTTACATGGAACATTTTTCGAAAATTTTAATTTTCTCAAAAATGGCTCTAACGATTTTGATGAAAATATCATATGTTTAAGACAATGTCATGAGAAATGAAATGTATATCTCGAATTTTCTGGGAATGTCTCCAAAAGTATTCTTTATTGTGAACGACTTTTGCATAACTGGTAAACCGTAAGAGATAGACAGAATTTTACTTCACAAAAAATGTAGATCGCGTTAAAATACACAACTTATGTCATATACATTTTTTTTGTTGAGTGAACCATTTTCGAGATATTGCTTGTTATTTCCTTAAATTTTCCAATACTTATACTTTTTCTCAAATTCGTTATTCATTTTTTTTATGTCCTGGACATGCAAAGAGAATGAAATGCGCCACATAGCAACCAGCGATAAAATATTTGACTATCGCTTAAAACCTACCATATTCCCCTTGCATCTACAAGAAAATTACAAATAAGATTGACATCTCGATATCTCGATTAACATGAAGCATATGGAGAATAGGCGTTTGTAAAATTAGATTGTACAAGAGTAGAGAAAGTCATGTGAGTGTAACACATCAGATTTTTTTTGTTTAGTTGCTATAGCATTGAGTAATGAATTTGGTGGTTTGTTAATTCTCTGGGAGGTGAGACGAAACAAACGTGTTTTCCGTAGTATTTAACTCAAAATTAATGAATGCTATGATAATTCCTTTAATTTTGAATAAAACAATCTAAATCTTAATGATAATAACATGAATTAATAAATATCAATGAGGAACCATATAAAAATCATTATCATTCATAACTAAATATAACTCATTGGCTAGCATTAAAGCTGCACATTAACATAATCTGTTACACATGTCTGCTTTCAGCGTCGGAAAAAGAGCCGTCGTTATGGCGCCATATACTTATGTAGGACAAGATGCTCGTACAGTGCCTTTAACGTATGTGCATAAGAAATTGACTCTTACAGATTAGCGAGGAAGGTTTTTACGTGTTTGCAGCTGAAGTTCCTTGTCAGCTAAAGCTATTTGTCGCGGAGCAGTTATAGAAAAGTTTAATCATTGATAGCCCTCGTGTGTAGAGCTTCCCTGTCTTAACAGGTCTTCATCCGGTCGCTCGCTACGTGGATGTGTTGACGGTCAAGTAGGATTGCCAGAATGAACTTGAGGCAGGCCCGGAGATGAACAACAGGCCACAGACATTTGTGTAATTGGGGACAGAAATTGTTAAATATATTTTTACTTTCTCTACTACGTATAGTAAGTAGGGGAAGTATTGCATTCCACCCAAAAATTCGATACCGAGATTTCACCGGAAATACATGTTTTGAGACCTCCTGAATCCAAAAAAAGCATTTTTGGAAACATGTCCGTGTGTGTGTCTGTGTGTGTGTGTCTGTGTGTGTGTGTGTCTGTGTGTCTGTGAACAGCATAACTCAAAAACGAACAGTCGGATAAACACTAAACTTGGTATTTACGTTCAGTATCTTCCAGAGATGCGACACGAAGGTTTTCAAGAAAATTCCCCCCACTCCAGACTAACCTTTACATGGAAGATTTTTCGAAAATTTTAATTTTCTCAAAAATGGCTCTAACGATTTTGATGAAAATATCATATGTTTAAGATAATGTCATGAGAAATGAAATGTATATCTCGAATTTTCTGGGAATGTCTCCAAAAGTATTCTTCACTGTGAACGACTTTTGCATAACTGGTAAACCATAAGAGATAGACAAAATTTTACTACACAAAAAATGTAGATCGCATTAAAATACACAACTTATGTCATATACATTTCTTTTGTTGAGTGAACCGTTTTTGAGATATTGCTTGTTATATCCTTAAATTTTCCAATACTTATACTTTTTCTCAAAGTCATTATTCATTTTTTGTATGTCCTGGACATGCAAAGAGAATGGAATGCGCCACATAGCAACCAGCGTTAAAATATTTGACTATGGCTTAAAAGCTACCATATTCCCCTTGCATCTACAAGAAAATTATCAATAAGATTGACATCTCGATATCTCGATTAACATGAAGCATATGGAGAATAGGCGTTTGTAAAAATAGGTTTTACAAGAGTAGAGAAAGTCATGTGAGTGTAACACATCAGATTTTTGTTTATTATTACGTTACAGTTGTTAAAATAAAATTAACAACTACTACTACTACTACTACTACTACTACTACTACTACTACTACTACTACTACTACTACTACTACTAATCACCTACTAATGCCGCCATAACCACTAACCGAACCTATACCAAACCAAATAAAAGTAATAGTAGTAAAAATTACTGTTACAAACGCATACCTTATTCATATTTTTTGGGGATCTCGGTGCATTCAGAAGAGCCTTGTTTTTAAAAACCACACTGTTGAAATCTTCACATGTGATTTTCAAATTCATCTGAGCACAAATCTCGGCTTTCACAAGTTCCATTGACATTCTGTTTCTAGCATCTGCCCATAACGCACTCATTACACTAAACACTCGTTCAATGTGCGTGTTCAAACCCGGCGGAGGGCGTAAAAATCCTTAGCATGGCTTCCTTCGGAAGGGAAGTAAAGCCGGTGGTCCCGTGTCGTAGATTTACGGCACGTAAAATAACCTCAAGCCTGATAGATGCCTCTGAGAAAAATTACCGATCTTTCACGCCCAATTTAGAATGGTACGCTAAGGACCATAGTAGTTAAAGAGCGTCCATAAATAAAACTCAATTTCAATTTGTTGCAGTGAATTTGTCGTCTTCTGCAGAAAATTGTTTTGGCAAGAATTTAAGAACAGATTGATTTTTCTTTTGTGTGATAATATTCGCCTTATGTCTTTCTGATTGTAAATGTTAATTCACGGCCTTCACGCCGTCATATTTAACAGTGAATGAGGTACTGCACATTCTGCACTTACCATACTCATCACTATCAACTTTTTGTAACCACTCTTTACCTTGACTTTTAGTCCTGCAATCATTCTTCACGCAACGAACTTAGATATCGCCTCTTCGTTTCACTGTTATTACTCACTATTCTGAATTTGGAAAGCTAGTCTATTCACGCACGATCCGAGCGTTCCAACAATTGCCGGTAAAGTACGCAAAAAATAGGCGTTGCCAGTTGACACGTTGCCGCGACTTATGTCTTTAACAATGTGCGAGCCGAATATTACAGACGCAACAATGAAAAGATGTCAGAATAAGAATAGAAACGTAGCGTTTTGTTACAATAAGAAATTAACATTCGAACAAAATTATCCAAAATAATTAAAGCGTAAGGCCACATTCAAGCCCATAGATTAAAGTCATTGGCCCATATACCCGGAGAATTCATTCCAAACACGGACACTCCGAGCGGTGCCCGAGTTCTGGCAACCCAAGTCGAAGAGGTTCTCTACGTAGTAAACTGCTGGCCCTCACAAACATCAGGTTGAATGGAAGACGCAACTCCCTGCCGGGGACTAAGCTGGCTGGCGTCAAACCGGTGGTGTCGTGCGTTGACGAGCGGTAGGCCAGCAAGAAAAGCGGCACCTTGACATCCTAGTCTCTATGGTGATTGGCCAAGACCTTCCTCGGGTGTCCTTCAAGAGTCTTGATAAACCGCTCGACCATGCATGTCTGACTGGGTTTAGGGGGGCGTTGTGCGCTTCTTGTGCACTCAAGTCGCCCCAGTGTTTCCCTCAACCGGTTCGACTCGAAGTTGGTTTTCTGACACCTTATGGCGGATGTTTGCCTGGGCTAAGCTGTTCGGTAAGGTATGATTAAGTCACAAGTCTGTGTTGAGGGGTAACGATTCAGACTAGCTTAATTGTAATTGCAATGCAACGGGAATTGCATTGAAGCTAGTTTATATTTGGAGGTGAATCAATTTATGTTTTCTGATAATGGCGATTACGTTTAAGTCAACTTATATTCATATATAGTGAATTTACATTTGCAATTACCTCTAACTTATTTTCAATGCAATTTTGAAGCAGTTTCATTCAGAAGAAATTGAGGATTTACAATCATTGAGAATTTAAAGTTATTGATAATTTACAGTTGTCGAGAATTTACAGTAATGAGAATTAGAGTCATTGAGGATTTACAGTCATTGTGAATTTGCAGTTATTGAGCATTTATAGTTACTGAGAATTTACATCATCGATAATTTGCAGCCATTAGTAACTTACAGCCACTGAAAACTTGTTAGAGTTAATTTAATGTTGCAATTATGATTAATTTTAGTATATTTGTGGTTTATTATTCTAAGCCTTTATCTTTTAGTGTTTTTATATTTTTAACTGTTTAATCCTACGTTGAATTTTCATATGTATATACAATATTATAATAAAATATTTTGGTACTGGTTATACTTTCAATAGTTATAATCCTGTCTCTCTCCAAGTCAATGTTACGAACCTTGGGTAGTCTTCCGTTAAAGGGGCGAAAATCTGGCGCGGTAACAATGCGATAGAAAGAGAGAGAAATGGGACAGGAAGTCAGAAAATGAAGATAGAAGTGTAAGGGAGACAGGAGAGGAAAAGAAAGGGAGATTATCAAGAGAAAGAGACAGAGTGAGAGATAGTGAGAAAGGGAGCGATATAGAATAGAACCTCCACATTTAACGCTAGCAGAGCCGCGGGTTGTGCTACTTATCAAATGAGAGTATATTACTGTGGTGTTATCGAATATGGAAAACATTGCAAATCTGATTTAAATAGGCAAAGGAAGTTTAAAAACGGGAGGTGGAGTATACTGGACAACGTATGAAGTCTCAAACTGCGGGACTTTCCATTATGTCTTCAGACATTTTAATGAATGTATGGAGGACCATACAACTGCAATATTAACTACAGCGATGCAGAAAGAAAAGTAAAACGTGCGAGGAAAATGAATAAAACTACTTAAGAGTTACAGACTATGCCGTAGCTTACATTCCAATAAAACAGATCAAAGGCGCACTGCTGTTTCCATTTATTATGTATGTGCTAGACGTCCCAGTCAAAAATTTGCGGGAACTTCCGAGAAATATTAGTGTTATTCTTTATATAATACAGGCTAAAATATTGCATTACTTTTGTAAAAGAAGACGAATTTAATTATAATTAACTACGAGTAGATTAACTACAAAATTACGCTTCGTATCAGATTTTGATTACTATAGTTGTTAAAGTTAATTCTTTTGATGAAAATAAATTATAATTAATAGACTGAATATTCTGCTACAGAGAATAACTGTGACTACGTTAAGAAAATAATGAAGTTATAAAATATCTAAAGTTGTTATTTCAAATTAAAATAATGCGTTGGGAATATTTATAATAAATAAATAAATACATAGAATTTTGTTTTTAGTACTCCTAATAAGCATGCATAAAGGAATGCACTTTCAGACATGAAAACTGCGTTTCAAGCACGCTAGTTTATAGATGCGAAAGTTAGTGGCATTTCGATAGTAAGATGAGGATTGAAAAGTTGTTATTATGAAACGTCTGTCTAGAAGTTATATTTTAATGGCTATTGTTATTGCGCCACTAAAAGCTCCAATTTATATTTTAGAAACCATCCATAAGGGCCTTTGTATCACATTATTGGCATTGTTATTTTTGTTATTGCTATTATTTATTATTATTGTTATTATTATTATTATTGCTATATTACTTTTATATATATCATCCTGTGGATTGGTAACTAGGCAACCCTGCATTTTACAGACGATGTGAAATGCAGGTGCTGGCACTGCGTTCACCAGCCCGCTGATTAGGGCTACGATGGTGCTTGTTGTTAACGTACTTCAGTAGCGCAGTGGTTAACATACCGGAAAGTCTTCGTGAAGGTCGGAAATTCAAATCCGCCTGCGAATAAATGAGTTTTTTTATTCATTTCTGTTCATGTTTTGAGAACGTTCTAGCAAATATGATTTCTTTCCGAATGCACTAGAACAGTGGTGGCGAAAACGAGACTCGCGAGGCAGTGTGACTCGCAGGTGCCAATCCTTTTCATTCGTTTTCCATATGTTGCTAAGTGGTGCATGTTGCATATTTGATGACGAGAGAGAGAGAGAGAGAGAGAGAGAGAGAGAGAGAGAGAGAGAGAGAGAGAGAGAGAGAGGCATTTTCGCCACCCTTGCATTAGAAAGTGGATTTGCCTATAAATACGAAGTTCCAGCCGTTCGTGCTCACTGTGGAACAATGTTTTCGAATAGAGAGTATCTGGACATGCTGTTAGTATACGGGAAGCGCAGCAGAATACAACGCAGGCACGTCGTCTATACCAACAGAGGTTTCCGCAGAGAACACTTCCTACAGATCACGCGTTTTTGCGAGTTGCAAACCGCCTTCTGGAATCAGGAACAGTGCACAAGACACCACATCCACGAAGAGATCACCCTGTCTGTGACCAAGCAGCGACGGATCATGTGATTGACTATGTCACTCAGCATCCGCATTGTGGTACGAAGGACATTCACAGGTATTTCAATATTAACCAATCTTCCACGTGGAGAATACTGCATCATGCAGAGTTTCACCCTTATCATCTTCAACTACAACAGGAGCTATTGCAGCCGGACCATGGACGGAGAGTGGCGTTCGCTAGGTGATTCATACGACAAACTGAACAAAATCCACATTTTTTGGCAAACTGTGTTATTTACAGGCGAAGCAGGGTTCCACAACACAGTCATGTAAATCGCCACAACATGCATTACTGAAGTACTGTAAACCCGCGTTGGATGCGAGAGACGGTGAAGTCCGATGGGGTTTCAACATTTGGGCTGGTATATTCGGTGATCATCTAATAGGGCCCGTATTTTAATAATAGGCAACTCACTGGGAATCGCTATATCCACTTCTTACAACACCAGCTACCTACTCTACTGGATGAAGTACCATTGCAGAACCGACTATGTGGTACCAACATGACGGGGCGCCAGCTCATTCGGCCCGTCGTGTAACGGCTTATCTCGATGCCTGAGCGATGGACGGGGCGGCATGGACCAATAGGGTGGCCGTACGCTCACCAGATCTAATCCCATTAGATTTCTTATTAGGGGTTATCTTAAAGATGTGTGTACCAGGAACGTATCATCTTAGCTTGCCGTGACATCACGTCGGCTATGTTAGGCTGGCGATGAAGGTTAGACTGAGATTTTGCATCCATCGGCATGGCGGCCAGTTCGAACATTTATTACAACCAAATGGAGGGAACGGGTAAATTGTAAATATTTATCTGTGTGAAAGTCTGGCATGATGTCATAGTCACTGTTAAATGCACTACTTTGGGAACCAGAGAGGTTTACAACGATCATAATAATGAGCTTGCAAACGTTATCTAGTTTGTATGTACGTACTACATTTTGTAAACTCTCAGAACAATTTATTGGCTTTCTTTTGTATGAAAGAATAGCTTTAAATAGTAAAATATTATTTATGCTCGACCATGCCAAAATGTAGTACTTATACGACTGGTAGCAGTAGTTTAATGGGCCTCATTAAAGTACACCTGTTCATTAAAGTATTGGTATTCGACCAATCAGAAGTGGCCATGTAACATTGTGAAAGTGCAAATTTCGATTATTCTGCGCAGTACGTCTCACAACGCTAGCAACTTTGTTTGACACAGGTGCTACAAGGTCATTATATTATATCCATAGATAAAGGAATAACGATTGTAACATATCACTCAAACCAGAAATGAATACTTATGAAACCTTTAATTTAGATACATGGTCAAGCATAAACAGTCATATGAAACTTGACTATAATGGTGATTAAAACACTTGTATGATAATTATTACCTCACTTTGCTTCACTCGGTTAATAATAATACTCGGCATTTTAATTACTACCATTATAGTCTCATTGCATAATATACTATTAATGATGCCTTATGTCTGTAAGATATAATTAAAATGTTATATGCATTTATTTATGATGTTCATTAAAGCATATTCTAACAAGTAACAATTTGTGTTTTAATGAAATTCACATAATTAAACTAAGTGAAACAACACTTCCATGCCAAACTATCAGTTCTCGTTAAATTTACTAAACACAAAAAGTACTTCAAGTGCCTGTATTTGAATCTGGGACCTTCAACACTGAAGGCCAACACGCATGCGGCTGAGAAGACTCACCCCATATATATCTTCTTCTTTTTCAATCATTTCCTCCTTTTCTCTCACCATTTTTCTTGCCTGGAATTATTCAAAACTATTTTCTTCAATTGATTTAAGTTATTATTTCCTTCTCTTTCATCACTTTATACTCCTATTTCTAAAGCCTGATTATCGGTATCAGATGTTTGTATAAGTGTCTCTGCTGCATGTAGGACTTAAATTCTCTCCAACCTTCTTATTTCTTCATTAATTACAGATACTAATGTTACAATTTCATCTTGTTCAATATCTTGTCCCCAAGCTATTTTACTAATTTTTTAGCTAATATGTCCAGTTATATGTATAAATTTTTCTTTCTTAAAATATATGCTATCTGGTATCCACTTAAAACTTGCCTCTCTTGTATTGTCTCACTATAATAATATATACATTCAAACAGTACATGTTCCAGAATTTCTTGCTGATTACAATAATTACATATGTCATTCTGTGTTTTATTAATTTTCTTCCAATAGGTTTTATAGAAGCAATGTATGGTTAAATAACTATTAGTCCCTTGTTGGTTGGATATGTCTTAATTTTAACCATTCCGAAATGTTGTTAAATAAATAAATAAATAAAATTTCTCCTTTTTGTATCAGTACTTTCCTATTCTTGCCACCAACTTGACTTCAAATTATATTTTATTTACGTTATGGTTTTACATTTTTTTCAATTATATCTGCGACCTTATCTAATTCACCTTTCTTCAACTAAAATATTGCATCCCTCAATTTTATCGCTAAATCTATCAGATTCCTATAGAAATTAACAATGCCATTGTAGGTATAGTGTTAACTGCCCCTGTAAAGCTTAGTAAAATTGTTCATTATGTTCTTCTTAATAAGGTTTTAATTTGTACTTCATTCATTCAAAATGCCCATACTCCTGCTCCATATGTCATAATAACTGCAAAAATATATTATGATATGTAATAATCGTGCTCAATGGAAGTTAAATGATTTTGGCTAATTTCACATTATAGTTTCAGATTTATTTCGAATATATTCAGTATGTTTTCCGGAATTCAATTTTTCATTTAAAAATATTCCCAATATTTTACTTCTTTCTGTCTTTTAATTAAATTTAACTATTGGTCTCTTAATTTTCCCTTTAAAATCACGTAACATGACTCTGCAGGGGCTATTTGTAATTTTGATGTGCTATACCAAGTTTTTAATTTGGTTGTTAATTTATTTGAATGTCTTTTCAAATCTCTTCTATTATCTCCTACTATAAACAACACATCGCCAGCATAGGCTATGGTGTCCTTTATATCTATGTCATTATTCAGCTCACCTAATAATGTCTCCAATACAATGCCCCAAAACAACGGTCCTAAGTTCAAGCCCTGAAGACATTCTTTAGTGATGTTTTATTAACAATATCCTTTTCTCCTTTGATATGTACTTTCATATCAGTACAGTAATTTTTTAATATAGCATATAGTCATTTAAAATAATTCTTTTCTCTTAACCTCTCAAAAAGATGATGCCACCACAAATTATGAAAGGCACTAGAAATCTCCACTAAAATTCGAATAATATACTTAGCTTTTGAAGCTTTAACTATACTTATCAGTTGATTTATGGCATCCTCTGTTGAAAAGTCCTTTCTGAAGCCAAATTGTTTTTAATTTAAGCCTAACATAATCCTATATTCTCTTACATAGTAGTTGTTCAAATATTTTTCCTAATAAACTTTTTAAAAATATTTTTAATAAACATATTGGTCTTTATGATTTATCTAAGTTTTCTTCAAAATGGTACCTTTGACCTCCTTCCAGGAGGGTGGAAAGCGACCTTACCATACACCATGGTTGCTTGGTATGAGTAATTTAAATAAGAATGGTGTGTTTTTGTCTTCTAATGCACTAATACTTCATTGCTAATACCATCCAGACCAGCTGCCTTCTTCTTTAAACTTCTCTTGATAAGTTTAATTTCAGTAATGTCGAAAGGATAAATTACTCTTGAATTGTACAAAGGAATGTTCATGTTAATTTTCTTTAAAGTGTGTATTTCATCTGTTGAACAGTCATCATCAAGAAGTAGTTTATTTAAGAGAACATTTACGGAATCTTTCAAATTTGTTGTCAATGTCCTGTCTCTTTTATTTAACGTTGTTAAAATTTCCGATTTCTTTACCTTATCCATAAATATTTTGTAGTGCATCTCCCATATATTTGTGTCAAGAGTTTTTTCTACAAAATATTGCCATGCATTTTTTCTAGTTTCTTCTAAGAGGTTTTTAAATGTCTCTTTTGCTTGTCAATAGTTTAATCAAGTTTATTTCCCTTTCTTCTGCAACTATAGCATTTTTACATATTCGTCTATGTTTTCTCATTCGTTTTCTAGCCTTTTGTAAACTATTGGTCAAAATTTTATCAGAATATTTCTTTATTTTAATTTTGGGTATGTCCTAGATATTTCAGTTTGAATTTTCTTGTTAGGTTTAAAACTTCTTGATCCACTGAGGAACCAATATACTCCAAATGAGTATTATCAAATTGTGTTTTATTTCCTGCCAACTTCTTGCGCAGAGTTATACTTTTTTTTCTTGTCCTTTATTTCTTCTTTTTTGACAGTTTTCAAAATAGTAGTCAAAATAAATTAATGTATGATTGCTGGAGGTCATATCCTGACCAACTTTTCAGTTCATAATTTTCTTTCCTGATTTTAAATTACAAAGAGTTAAATCAATGTTAGATGTAGCCCCTGCTCGACTCTCAAATGTTGGATTATTTGGCTCATTCTTAGTAGTTAAATTTAATTCCACAATCACTTCTTCCAGCTCTTCTCCTTCCCTCTCATCTTTATTATTATTAAATCACCAGTTTGATTTAGTGATTGCAACACAGGTGTGAATAATTTCAGCATCAGAAAAAAAAGAAGTTTTATTTAAATACAGCCGAATTAGGTTGCTGAATTGACAATAATGGTTCGCCAAAATAAATTTTCAGTATTCATATGTAACCATAATACAATTATTATATGAGTCAATAAATTGTGATATGTTGGCTATTTGTAAATTTGGGTTTAATATTTTTATTGCTACTATTGAGTTTTCCCCTTCATTAAGCACTCTGGCTTTTACAAGTACATATGATACTTTTCCTCTTATTGTACAAGGTTCTTAAATGCATAAAATATCTAAATTTAGCTCTTCAGGAGATCCATTTTAATTCTGACATATCTAATCTACTCCTTTGTGCGTTAATTTGTGCAATTTTAATCACATTACTATAATCTTCATAATCGTCCATTTTGTCTTTATAAACTATAATCCCTGGTTGAGTGTAGGAATGATGCTTGCACCCGATACAAAATTCTTGTTCTGTCAGCTCTTTAGACATTTTATGTATGCAAATTAAGTGTGTATTGTTATTGTTTCATGATCTTATAGGTTTTTGTTAAAAAATTTCTTTCCTTTCATGCGTGCTATTACTGCCTAAATGTTTAATAAATGTGTCAATTATATTTCTTCTCTGTTATGATTTTTTTATTTTTTTTTTTTTGTGTGTTTGGTTTTGTAGTTTGTTCTTAAAGAGAATGTTCAAAGTTTTGTAACTAAAGGGTTGAGTTGTTACTGTTGAGGTAGTGCTTTTCAGACAACTTGATTGTTATGATGAATTAGTATGTAACAATAAGGCAAACTTTGATTTATATCCAAAACTATTCTACCATAGTATAAAAACAGATGTTTGTAAATTTCATCTAAATCTAAGACATCATCATGAGAAACAACAGAAAACCGACAGAACTTAAAAAGAATGGCTAAGAATTGAACTATTCTAATCATTAATAATGGATATCTTGGAAATAGCTGATGCCACAAAAAAGCTTTTTAAAAGAAATTGTGTGTTTTCAAAGCTAACTACTTTTTTGTGTACCAACTGTGTTTTGTCTATCGCTTAACGTTTACCAGTTATACAACATTAGGTACACAATATTCCTTCCGAATGAAGAGGTCTTCACAGGCTAATCCCAGAAACTTCATGATATAAATTTTATTTATTATGTAAATATCTTTATACATGGTATTTCAATAAAAATTGTTAGAGCGTTTTAGAAAATAAAAAATTTATAAAAAGTTCCATTAAATGGGTAATTTGGGGTAGGCAGATTTTCTTGAAAATCTTTTTATCGCATCTTTGGAAGGCACTGAACATAAATATTGGTATTTATCCGACATTGTTTTTGAGTTATGCTGTCCACACATGCGTGCATGGACATTTTCTAATTTTTTTTTTTGATTCAGGGTGCCTAAAAATGTGTATTTTTGGTGAAAACTTCATATAGAATGTGTAGATGGAATGCAATACCTTCTCTACCTATTAAGGATTGTCCTCCGTGGTCTAGAGGTACCATGCTAGTCTCTAGTTCCCAATGTTGTGGGTTCAAACCCAGCGGAGGGTGATGGATTTTTTTGGGTGTAAAAATCCTTAGCATAGCTTCCTTTGGAAGGGAATAAAGCTGGTGGTCCCATGTCATAGATTTATGGTATGTAAAAGAACCTCAAGCCTGACAAAGAGGCCTCTGAGCAAAATTTCCAGTGTTCCATACCCAATACAGAATGGGATGCTAAGAACCATAGTAATAAAAGAGCATCTATAAATAAAATTCAATTTAATTTAATTTATCCCTGCCATAGTAGAAGAGGAACTTGTGAAACTCATCCTAAAGTATGAGTTACCTTAGGATGAGTTTGACTAATTTTCAACTTAGGATTACTTTTTTGGACTGAGCACATAATGTGATGTGGGGAAGCTTGCATATGATATTCTGGAAGCTAATCCTCATCTGTCCAATAGATATAATAAGCAAACCACATTAACTAGAAAATAATGTGTTACACTCATATGACTTCCTTGGCCCATTCTTCAACAAACTACTATTACTTCTATCTACTCCACACATTAATCGAGATAAACAATGGCAGAAGTGATTTTATTACATAGTTTCTTGTAGGTAAAAGGGGTAGGGGAATCCAATAAGCTTAAGCGATACTCAAATCTTATATGAGTGTGTGCTATGTGATAGCTTTGAAATTCCATTCTCTTTGCATGAACACTAGAAAAAAACCAATAACAGTTTTCCTCTTGAGAAAAGTATAAGTATTTGAACATTCAAGCCAAAAATAAAGAATGTCTCAGAAATCGTTAACATAAAAACAAGTTTTATTTGGTATAAATTGTATGTTTTAACGAGATATAAATTTATTGTGTGGTAGAATTTTGTCTCTCTCTTACAGTTTATCAATTATACAAAACTCATAAGGGGACTTCACAGGTTATTCCCAGAAAATTCAGGATGTGCATCTTATTTGTCATAAAAATATCTTAAACATAGGTGTTTTGATCAAACTTGTTATTGCCATTTTAGAGAAAATAAAAAATTTCAAAAAATTTTCCATGTAAAGGGTAGTTTGTAGTGGGGGGATGTTTTTTTAAATCTTCATGTCACATCTTTGGAAGATACTGAACTTAAATACCAAGTTTGGCATTTATCACACTTTTTATTTTTGAGAGACACAAGACAGACACCAAAAAAAAAAACAAAAAAAAACACACACACACACACGAACGTGTGTGTTTGGACCTTTTGCTAAAAATGCTTTTTTGGGATTCAGCAGGCCTCAAAACATGCATTTCTGGTGAAATATGACATAGAATTTTTGAGTGGAATACAACACTTTCTCTAATTACTTTACGTAGTAGAGAAAGTAAAAATGGTATAATTTCATGCAGCAGCAGCACCCAAATTTAAGTTTATCCTACGCAGAAAATGTGGCAATTTCCTAAGGCTTTTACAGTGCAATGTCAATCTAGTAGTTTACATACTGGAATGGTGGCAATCAAGCCGTGTGTAGTGTAAGGATAGGCAATAAAAGCGATATAAACATACTATCATGATAGATGCACGAGCTTTCCTATACTGAGAGGCAGATTTACAATGAAGAATTCTCCAAAGAATTCCAGATACATTAGCACTGTTACATAATATATTTAATTCATATGGCTATGAAAATGTAAATCTGTAAATTATCTTTGAATATATTAAGGTAAATGATCATGTTAAATAAGGAACTACTTTGTATCGCATAACAACCTATTCCATGACAGCAGCTAATGAGAGGTGACTTGTGCAGTGACCGTTAACAGATACGGAGCAAATTTGCATGGAACAGACCTTAGTTACTCCATTATGTCAAAGAAGTGAGGGACTATTTTTTTAAGTGATTTTTTTCAATAGATGCATTATTCCTAATGTTATCAGCTGCAATGGAGGGGGGGGGAAGTACCCTTTTAGACAGAAAGATTTAAACGTTTTGGCTCAAAGTAATAATTAGGATCATTTGAGCACTGAAGTTTATACTGGTTGGCTTTATGCTCAGTACATTGAGCCTCTCACCCTTGTAGTCTCTTGGATGTTGTTGGCTTCATATGTTGCTTCCATGAGCCGAAGATAGGGTTCTAAACCTTAAAGCTTGAAAATGATCCTAAATATCACTTTGAGGTAACACCATCTCAATTTCTGAGAAGTACTTCACTTCAAACAGCTAACTTTGCAACTCAAAAGAAATCTCAATTTTGAATAAGTGAAGTGCTTCTTGTAAGAAGAAGACAGCTTCATGTTTTTCCAGTAAGACACTATGGCTCATACAGCCTGCGTGATCCCCTGATTTCTCTCCTATTAAAAATTGAGTTTTATTTATAGACGCTCTTTAACTGCTGTGGTCCTTAGCATCCCATTCCATATTGGGCGTGAAAGACCAGTAATTTTGCTCAGAGGCCTCTTTATCAGGCTTGAGGTTCTTTTACGTGCCGTAAATCTACGATACGGGATCACTGTCTTTACTTCCCTTCTGAAGGAAGCCATGCTAAGGATTTTACGCCCAAAAAATCCATTGTCCTCTGCCGGGTTTCAACCCGCGATCTTGGGAACTAGAGGCTAGCATGGTAACCACTACAGGATGACTATTCTCTCCTATGATTATTACCTTTGTGGATCATTAAAAGGTATACTGTATATGAAAACTCCAAACAGTTTAATGTGAATTGAAGGACATCTGCCATGATATCAATTCACTTTCCCAAAGAGTACTAAGTAATGTGGAATTTCCTAAGTAGATGCCAGAAATGTGAGGAAAATGTAGGTGGGCAGTTATGGCATATCCTTGCATGCTGTGGATGAGTACATAACTTTTAAAGTACATTAGAATTTATCAGACAGTCACTACAACATAATAATAACTGCTAAATCATTGTCATATGCATTGCATGGCCATAAAGTTTGGGTCAATATCAGTGAACTCCAACTACTCCCCTTCCTGATTGGCAAGCATTATCCCTGTCACAACTCTGGTCAGCTGATATTTGGATGGCACTGTACCAAAGGGATGGGGAATGTTCTGAGTGGGGAGGAAGAAAATATGTTTCAGAAAGTTTCCAACAAGAAATGCTACATATGAATGCAGACTTGATAAAACTGTTTTAATAAAAGCCTTTATTGTTTTGTTTTAAGTTAAATATTATCTAGTTTTTTAATGTGATCAACATTGTTATATACAATTTATGAGAGTATTCATTTTTACATTCAACTTTTACAGTACCTTATGGTTTATTTGGATTATTTCTTGGAAGCTGTGGTTTATAGCGACACACAAGAAAACAACTCGCAGCAATAAGGAGACAGATAAACCAAAAGACAGCCACGGCAACAGGAGGCATATAGTGTGGCTGCTTTGGATCTGGAGAGAGTCCCAGGTAATGGATAGCGGCTGTTCCATTTGGTGCAGGACAAGGCAACTGGACAATGATATCCTGATGTTGAACCTGAAATTAAATTTAACTCTGTTTGCAGACACATTTTAAGAGCAAGAGAAATAGCAATAAGCTTTACTTTTGTCTAGCAGTCCTTATTTGAGTATCACATTCAGAATTAATCTCAAGCTGTCTGTTTGTTTCAAATTTAATAAGCAATTATTACTGCTTCTTTGCTGTGCACTATTTCTCCTTTGATTTATTTTGTATGAAAAGGAGAAATTGAGTTAGTTGCAGATTTTGTTGTTAAAAAGCTTAAATTGAAGGGATTTCTCTGAAGAGAAATATATACCAACTTGATGATCCAAGAAACATAAGGTTTTAAATTATTTCACATTAGTAAGTTAAATAGACGGTTAAGTTAAGATGTTAAGTTGAAGTATGAAACAACTTCTTTTTCATTCTAAAATACATCTTCCAAATATAGTATCACCCAGTTTCCAATTCTAATTCCTTATAAAAATTATCTAACCAGGTGATTGCATATTTTCCCACATATTTGGATTAAATAAAAGTCAGATGATGGAAATAGTTAAAAACAAGGCGATAATGACACTTATTTTAAAGACAGGCACTTACTTTCATTCTTAACACTTTATCTGTGGAGTCAAAAGTTCCTATGCAGCATAGAAAATAATGTGGAGTCAAAATTTCCTATGCAGCATGGAAAATAATTGAATATACAAACAATTCGTCAGTCTCATCATTTTTCTTTTTAGTTTCCTGTTTACATTTCAAGATGAATAAGTATGTGGGAATTGTGTTGCTTGGTCAGTAAAAAATACAAGATTCCAAGATAACATCTAAATGATCTATACAATGGTTAATAAATTAAGCAACAGTTCACACGTTAATTTACAGAATGAACTGCAACTTGAACGGTTATTTATATTTGGCTGAAGAGATTTGTTTGGATTTAATTTGTCTCGTTACATGATGCAATGCTGTTTTCTAGTTCTCTAGGATAGCACATTCTTACTTCCCTTTAATCACAATCTTTGTTGGCATTTGGTTCTATTTCCTTAATTTTATTTATACATATGTAATATGCACTTACTTATTTAATTCTTAACCTTATTAACCTTTATCAATTTAACTTTCCACAAATGTGAGCTATTGCCCACATGCTCAGACTGTCAACTTCCACGTATATGCTGCAAAATATCAAACATTTGTTGATTCAAGTCAAACCTTTGATGGGACACAATGGATAAAACTATTGCAGAGAAACATATACATTTTGAATACCGACTTGTGACTCCACAAGTTAAAAGATGGGTAAGACTGGAAGTCTGTGACTGTCTTAAAAAGAATAACAAAGCTGTTTGTTAAATCTGGTGCCCAGGGCGGTAGTTGGGACAGTACGAGGTAGTATGTCATACATCTAAAAGCTGCTGTGACATGAAAACTTTTAAAGAAAAATATGGAAATATATATTTTACAAAATTGCACGGTAACACGTTTTACAGTTCCTGATATGTTTATAAGAATGGATCATGGTGGAGCAAAGCTTTGATTGTACATGAGTCCAACCATGATGGTCAATAACTCAGAGCAAGTACAGCTAGTAGAGCGAACTGGTAGACTAATTTTTCTAAACAGTGTTGGGCCACCACTTGGAAAATTTAATCCCCAACCACATCTGCAGTCTTGGCTCAGATCCACAAGACAGTCAGCAGAAGAAACAGCATGTAGGAAATGTGACTAGCCAAAAGATGACCAATATACGTAAGTCCATCTGATATCTCCTAAACTGAATTTATGGTGAGTACCATCTATTGCTACTTGTTTACAGTTGCATTCTTTGTCACTTCCTAAATGTTCATTAACTAGATGCTTTTAATGGTTCAAATAAATTGTTTAACTTTGAAAATTAACGTTTCAAATGCTTTAATATATTACATATTCTGTCTCTTATCATAAGCTTTACTGTTTATAATCACTTCTATTAACTTAGAATGTTCATCTATATTACTGTTACAAAGAGAAAATTTGTAGTATGTGTGTATACAGGGCAATCTCAAAAAACCACTCAACCATTTTTGATTATTCTTTCAGCACTGAAAAGGCTCATTCTTCCTGATGGACATAGGATATATATAATACATATTTTAAAATATATTTAAATTAGTAAGATGGGTGGTTTAGGGGGTTTTCATATTAGGTTATACAATTTTAATTCTGTTTTGTGTAATATGAACATCAGAGAATATATATATTTATGCTTTTATTGAACATGGTAGATTTTTAATAATTTCAGCCCAAATGGGTAAACGGAGAGACTTAAAGTCTTTAAATTGGGTTGTTGGAGGTGGAGGGAAGAGTTGCATGCTTTGTCTATATCACCAAATTTCCATCTGATTTTGTTGAACATTATCAGGAAGTATTTTTTAAATGATTTTAGAAAATTTGTATACATTTGGATTTTAGAATCAGACAAAAATGATAAGCTACACTACATCTTCATAAAAACCTCCACTACCTTTATTATCAACCCCTTATACACAATTCAACCATCTTTAATCTATCTAGCCAAAACATTGTACACTTACACCATAGAATTTAACAAAAATTGTAGGCTACTTTAAAGCTTTCAAATACTACCCCTACAATAGTTTCCACTCATTATGTAGAATTCTGGACAAAATATTGTACAATAGTGCCTTAGGACCTGCCAAAAATAATAGATAAACTTAAAACTTCCAAAAACTCCCCACCCTGTTTTTAATTGCATAATACCACAAATGTTTTAAAAATTACCCTTATCCTTCATTTTCAATGCCTTATACACAAATCTATCCTGCTTGGCCAATCAGAGTACAAATTGGTACACTTGAGCTATAGCTTTTGGCAAAAGTTATAGAATAACTTACAACTTTAAAACACTACTCCAAATTATATTTTCAACCCTTTATGTATAAATCTGCACTGTTTAACCAATCAGAACTTTGAACGCTCGCCCTTTGGGTTCCAGTGAAAATTGCAGGTCTCCCATAACTTTCAAAAAACTATCTGGTAACGAGTTACAGGAAAAACAAATGTTTGTCAAGTATTCAGGAGTATCAAAACACCACATTGCTTTCTTGGTAATGTTGCTTCCAACCTCTCCTATGGCTGCGTAATGTCAGGTAGGCAACCTTTGAAAAATTAAATCCACTAAAATCATGCACAATTAGTATTATGAAATGAGAATTTTGTGGGCATTACATAAGCCATGCCTCAGAGAGAAAGAAGGCAGGGACTGCCATGTTCCTTCAAAATGGCGATTCGGGGAAACTTTACCATTGTGCCAGAGGCTGAAGTGAAGCTGATAGTTTTTTTAATTTAATTTAATCTTGAGTCGGTGGATACACTAAAACCACTTACTACTTCAAAAGTTTTAGTGTATCCACCAACTCAAGATTCAATTAAATTATTGTTTTGTTTCATTGTCTCTAACTTCTGAATAACATTTCAATTACTAATAGTTTCTATTTGATAGGTAGAGGCATGTTGACTATGCATTACACTCCTTAATTCAACCTAAAATATAATTTACCCAAATGTAAGTCTGATCACCGCAATTGCAAAATAAATGAGGCCTTCTTCATATTGTGATGAAATAACCTTTGGCTAACTCATGTACCACATAACCTCAAACAACTGCTAAATCAAAACTTTCACAATTCCAAAATAGGTAAATAACCTTAAAATATAAATACATCTCGTAACAGGGATTACAACGCCATTTCTGATGAAATAAACTTCAGCTAATGCATCTACCACATAACTATTAAATTATAACCTCGTGCAATTCCGCAATAGGTAAATAACTTTAAAATGTATTTGCATTTCATATGGGGATTATACCATTGTTTATGAAATAAACTTAGGCTAATGCATGTACCAATAACTATTAACAATTCTGCAAAAGTAAATAACTTAAAATGTAAATACATTTCTTAATACACACTTATTTAGCCAATGTAAAGTTCCATCTACAGTTTCATGTGCTAGTGTGATTGGGACAAACAGTATACTTTAAGAATCTGATATTACCGGAATTAACTTTAGCAAATTATTGGTGATTAAAAGGGAATTGCAAATGCTTGATAACTAATTAATCAGTTCTAGTTTGCATAAAATCAAAATTGTATGCCCCCTTTTACCTCTGCATTTTCATTGGCTACTTAATCATGTGACTTCACCTCCCTTAGGATCCATTTCAATTCCTTCCAGTCCTTTCTCCAAACACAACTTCCTTTTATAAGCCACTTCCATTCTCCTAATGAACACAGACTGCGATTCCTTCTTGCCAACCTCCATATATTTTTTGCCATTTTAGTTCTCAAAAGTTGGTATGTTTAGGGATATTACATGGTAAAGAGAGAGATTGGGAGCAGCATTACTACTTTCTTTATCTTTTATATAAAAGCATATTTTTTGGGGGGTAATGCGTGGTAACATTGAGAATACTTGTTGATTTATGAACTTCACTTAGCTTTCGCACCATTTCATTTTAAACTACTGGAAATAGCATTCAATACTAGCAATATTTTTTTTTTTCCTGCTTGTTTTTCTGTTTCTCACTCAGTTCTTCAGACATTCTTTTTATCTGCTGGAGATAGGTGTTGTCATTTTAAAATTTCACAATCTTGATTATAATGGTCTACTTTCACTACTAATGATACCTGTTCCAGACTATTTCATTACATATCTCTGACTTGACTATGCTAACACTTTGATTTTTAAATATTTTGCATCTCTTGCTCATTAATTACATTATTTTCTCTCCTTCCCCAGTGCTGGATGGATATGCTTAAGGATCTGCATTAGAGGCTAATGACTGTGGAATTCAACAAATCCTCTATAATGGTTGAATATTAAAAGGATTGCATAAATGTTTAAAGCACAATAAAATAAGTGAATAGAAACCTATGAAAGTGAAATTTGCAATAATTTGGCTACCTATATCTTAAGTATGTTTAGTAAGAACGTTACCTGTTTATTTCTACACATGGTAATGCTGGAAGACAGAGCAATAGGTCGATATTCTCGAGAAATCAATACAGGTAGAATCCATTTTGAAGGTGAAATAATGCCAAGCCATTTGCACCAAAAGCCCAAGTCTTTCGAATGCACAGGAATGCCCGACACAAGTGAAAGACACATAATCAATAAACCTGCCAAAATAGCAGCTATGTGTCTCCATCTAAACATATAACCTAATGCAACAAGCAGCATCTGTAATGCCAGTAGGTACAGCAACATTAGACCTGCAACAAAAACGAATGACATTTGTGAAAATATTTCTGCTTGTTCTGTATCATTTTAATAATACCTAATTATATGTAATCAGAAATATTAGTAGTTGGTACAGCTGACACTGAAAATAGAGACTGAAATAGTTCAATTTTACTTAATCCTTTCTGTCCCTATGTTTATTGTAATGGTTATTCATTACAGATCACTTTACGTTTTGCTGCAAAAATTAAATATGGCTGCAAGAAATGTTTTAACTGTGGAGAGTTTGTATTATTGCTGCTACCTATCTTATTAATTGTATTATGAATATTAGCATGGCATATATATTAAATATTGGGGGGGGGATAGAGGGAGCTTAGAAGAAAATATAGTTAACATCACATACTAGCAAGGACCTGTCAATGCAAATTGCCATTTATTTTCTTAAGCCTAACCATATAAATAAATTTATAAGTATTTACAACAGGTTTGGTAGCTGTGAAGTTGGAATTAAAATTTAACTACAATACTGAAAACAGTCAGCTTTTAAGTCCACCACTGGTTACAATGTGTTGTATTTGAAAGTCAGTTTTGGTCGAAGATAAATCTGGTCTGAAAAGGCCGGATATGTGTTATGTTCATTTCACTTGCACATTCCACATCCAGTAAAAAATATTGATACTTTTGCTATACCACAGTGTAATGCATACAATCATGAAGCTTCCCTAGTAACAAAACATTCTTTTGATAGATGACATAGCTATAAATCCTTGTGTTGGTTTTTTTTTTTTTTTTTTTTAATTTTATTTATGGACACTCTTTAACTGCTGTGGTCCTTAGCATCCCCCATTCTATATTGGGCGTGAAAGAACAGTAATTTTGCTCAGAGGCCTCCTTGTCAGACTAGAGGCTGGCTTTGCTTCCCTTTCGAAGGAAGCCATGCTAAGGATTTTTACAACTGAAAAATCCATCACCCTCCGCTGGGTTTGAACCCATGACCTCGGGAACTGGAGGCTAACATGGTATCCACTACACATGGAGGACAACGTTTTAGTTGTTCATGCTACTTTAGATATACAGGATAAGTTAGAATAACACTGAATAATCTTAAGGCATGATTCAGGGGTTCTATTTGAGTGTTTTCTTTCACAGAATGTATACCCGTAAACATATTGTTATGGAACTAGAGAACATTAACATTTTTCAAACACCGCATTGAGTAGGATGAAACTCAGTTTGCTACACATCTTTCTATAAGGCATTGGGAAGCTTTGAAATAAGAGTAGCTGTGGCCAAACTTTTTTAACCAATCTGCAGCTGCAAATACAGGTTGTTGTCAAAAACATATGCAAATAATGTTATTTTTGGTCATAATTTCTCCACCATTATACAAATTACGAGAAAAGTTAAAACAAGCTTAAATGATGCAAACAGATGCATTTAAAAGGTTTCAAACATAATTAAACTAAGAAAAAAACAAGAATTGCACAAGTGCGAAGTATTTATAAAAGATGTTCAAATTCCAACCATTGACTTCGGAACATAGTTGACAGCATTGTAATGACCGCCAAGTTCTTTCAGAAATATCTGGCATATCATGAATAGCATCAAATGCTACAATGATCCAAGGCCATCAGCTCCTCTTCACTATTAACCAGTGTCTCTTACAAGAAAGTTTGAACAAGTCCCCAAAGCAATTAGATCTGGTGTACATGCTGGCCATGATGTCAGTGTTCCTGTACCAATCTATCAATCAAAATGTTACACTTAGGAAGTTCCTTACATCACCAGAATAATGTGCAGGTACACCATTGCCTTGAAACCACATTAACTGGCATATTCCTAAAGGAGCATCTTTCATAAGTTCTGGCAAAGCATGTTATAAAAAACTGTAGGTAAATTTGCCCTGTCAAATGTGGAGGCAGTAAATAGGGTCCAATGAGTAATGCCAGTGCAAATGTTCACTGCAAACTGGTGTTGGTAATTTGTAACTGTAATAGCTCTAGGGTTTTCCTGTGCCCAAATATGACTGTTATGTATGTTAAACATGCCCTGTCATGTGAAAATCTTCTTGACCATATATACTATGGTTGTAGGAAATCTTGGTTGATCAATGCATTTATGAAAAAAATCACTAGACAAACTGTAGTCGAGGTGTTAAGTCATCTGGCCCCAGTGCTTGAACTCGGGTGAGATGATACAGATGTAATTGCTGTTCATGCAGAATTATAGTAACCGAAGATTGGCTCATAAGGTCCGAAGCTACAGGGTAATTCCAAGCGCACATGATGTCCAGCTACTCAAAAAAAAAAAAACTGCAACACTGGGCAATGGTGTATAAGGTGGCAGCAACACATGTAGTGACCATGACTAGGGAGGTCCGAAGCTACAGGGTAACTTCATAAGGTTAACCAATGATTTCAACACAGCATTGCAACAAGTAAATATACAAAACAGAAAGCAAAACATGGCATGCTATTACTCTTGTGCTTGCGAATGGAGAATTATGGACCCGGTCAAGAACTTCCTCTTCTAGAGCCACTGTTCTTATATTTTTTTTGACTCCCGAACGATGTTCTCATTTTCAGAAAGTTCCTGTTTCTCGCAGTTACTGATGTTTTCCAGTAGAGGTGCTGTGATGAAGCAAATGTCTCCTTGGGTAAAGTTCAGCTTAATCAGCAGGTGCCCTTTTCGTATTTCCCTAAGCAGCACCATAAACATAATGCATGTCTGCTAGTTCAAAGTGGAACATTTTTACAACAGGCTGCAAAAATTGAAATCCCTCCAATAAATGGAGCACTTTTATATGTTCTGGTAGCTGAGATTGCCAACCTACACCTCTTGTGGAGCCACAAAGGGCTGTGTAATATGGAACAGAATCTCTTACCACTTAAGTAACAAAATCAGGTTTTAGGTTAATGGTGATAAAACCAATGTTAAAAACAGAACATAAGCAATATTCCAAAATGGAAAGAAAATAAAGCTTATGTCATGAGAGAACAAGGATCTATTTGGCAGAATTTCACCTAACCCGAAGCAGTGTTTGAAAAACATTAATGCCCTCTAGCTTGATAACAAGATGTTTACGGACATATATCCCCTATAAGAAAATACTCAATTAGAACCCCTGAAAGTATTTAAGTAATATATACTTTTGGTATCATATAGCAAATACTACTATTGAATGGAAAGACCAATGTTCATACAGATATTCCTTGTATTTTGGCTATATAAAGGGGGAGAATGATTAAGAATAATTTTATATCACATATTATATAACCTATGCTTTCTTAATTATTGTGTTAATCTAGTTTCATTTAATATTGCATAAAAGATAAATTGTTCCAAATATATATGTTATACCCTTGTTAGCCTTAGGTAAATAAGTTCAAAGTTTAGATTGGGTTATGTTAACTGAACCATTGGTAGTATTACATGTGAAGCCCCAAAATATAAGTTTTCAGATTCAAAATTTAAATTCATTTATCTTAATAAAATGATTCAACATTATGCACCTTTATCAAATTCATCCATAATATCTACAATGCAGTAATTGTTTTTCACTTAAGAACACTACTGGCATCTTAAAGGATGGTTATCATAAATAACTTTCTTTCACAGGGAAATATACATACATACAAATAGCAGCACATATTCTCAGTACTTAGCCCTTATTATTGCTATCTTAACACCTGAAAAAATCTTGATTCAACAACAATGGAATATATATGTGGTTGTCTCAGATAAAGATGAAAATTCTGAAATGATGAACCAGTAATTTTGGGAAATGCTGCTAAGGGTAGGCATGCATTAATAATATTTGCTGCAGTTATTTTTGAGAACAGGTTGCTACTGACTGTTCATGTTTAAAAAAGGTGCACATGCATTAATTTATTGTTTCTTTTATTTATGCTGTTATAAAAGTTATTTTGACTTTCTGGATGGCACTCACCCACATATACAAAGAATGAAGAACTATCATTCCCTTGCATGTGAAGGCCGCTCATTGAATATGCTGGCACAAGGTAAGCCAGCCATATGCACACAGATGCAGGCAAGTTGTATAGCACCTGAAACATGCTCTGCTTTAGCTATATCATATTTGTTATGTCTGCCACTTGTCATATAGTTATGTTTTCAATTTGGCTAAGATATTTAAAAGGTAATTTCCTTCCACCTCTTTCAAAAAAGAACTTAACATATTTTTATTTATAATTAAGAACAAGCATAGAAATTCCGTCCAAGTTTTGTTTAATTGCCTTACAAAAAATTGCTGGATGAAATTATTTTGACTAAGTGATAACAAAATAATACTAACTCTTTGTATGACTTATTTATTTGCAAATCTTTCAATTAATAATATCTATATAGGAAGTAATTTGTAAAGCAAATTAAGTACATAATCAATAGGCTTTCAATCTAATGGATCAAAAATAAAAGTAGACTGCAGTATGGTATATAAACCATGTGTGCTGTCTACATAAATTCCATCACAAGGGTAGATAATGTGAACACCATTCTATCAGTCCAGAAAATTACAAGCCCAATAATCAGAATATGGCTGGTAGAACAGACTTGAAAAACAAATAAAAATGGAATGTGTTGCAAGCAAATAATTAATATTTGTCCCCCTTTAAAAACAATATTTCCAAGTGGAACTACAAACCTCTTTTGAATAGAACATTTTCCTACATAGTGTTACTACACTTATAAAATAAATGCAGATAACATTATAGACTCAAAATGCAAACTTTAAAATTTGCCAAGTTGAGGAATAATATATTGTTAGAGGGCTAGCATGAATGCAATAGCTGAAAAGGGAGTTAAAAGACATAATCATAAAAAATTAGGAAATAAATAGTCATAGCAAAGCCCATATAACATTTGTAGATTTAAAGATTCTATAGTAATAGATTTTTGTGAACCTGACAAGGGAAGCACCAAACCTTTCATGTCTAAACTAGCCTTGAAATTCTGGTGACAGAAGCAATTTTTTATGAAAAGGCTGCATATAAAAAATTAGCTGCCAGTTTTTATTGTAAGGTTTAGAAATTGAGCACCATATGTCATGTATACTATAGCTTAAATTGCACTGACTGAAATGGACAGCCGTAGAAAGAAAGAAAAGGTAATGATTTAAGTGATAAGACAACTACTCTACACTTCAACCAGAGATGTCCATTTGTGTGATGTATTGTGATGCTATTGCAGGATTGCAGGTTCATTGTCCATGCTTTGGATAAAATTGGTAGCTTCCTACATGACTTCTCTTACAGGAATTTCAAGGTAGATTTTGGCATAAATGGTTTGATACTTCCTTGTGAATATTACAAATGTATTATTCAATACATCTGGTACAACAACAGTATGATTTGGGTAACCGCCTGTCCAAATTTTTTGGGATAGTCTCACCACAATTTGAGATGTTTAAAATATTCCTTCATTGAACAGTGTTAGTCTTGCTAACATATCTTGTTTATTAAACTTCATGTGTTTGTCAGGTTTTCAATAGCATTTATAATTAATAAGAATATGTTGTTTGTACTACTATTTATGTTATAATAGAAGAAAGAAAACAGAATTGAGACTCAATTTCAAACTGTGTTGAGTGCTACAAAAACCTGATATGTCCCTCCTTTTTGGCAGTTAGCCCTCATTCTTCATCAACAGAGGTGGTCACCCTAGAGTGGTTATAACCTTTTTATATATACCAATTTCTGTCAGATAACATTAATAATTAATTATTGTTCATTGAGCTAATAGTGGTGAAGCCCAGGACTTTAAATACTTGTTGTGCAGTGGGTAACATCTCCCTGGTAGCACTCTCAATGAAACACTAATTGTACACTATTTATTAATATAAATTTACATTCCTTAACATTACATCTGTTCATTAAACTGCACAACAGTCAACTCGTCACAAACACAAGTCTGACCCGCTCACTTCCCCCTTCTCTCTGTCTTTGTTGAACCCTCCTGCTGCCTTATGTTGCTATTGTGTACATGACACAGCTAGTCCCCAACATTCCACCCATCTAATTTGTGTCACAAATTATGTGAATTTGTATTGAGTCTCAAGCAAGAATTTTTAAACACAATCCTCGGGGAAAGGACAAACCTTTGCAATGGGTTGTTTGTAAATACCCTTTGCAGTGCATACTGTCACTACCCGAATTAAGCCATCACTCCAGGGATGCGTCTCTTCAATAATTCCAGTTGAGCACATGAGAGAAGAAAGATTGTCCTCCTTCAGCAGCACCAATTTCTGAGCCTGAAGATTTGGCTATTTATGCAGCCATTTGGAGTGCTACTGGAGCTGGTTCAGGTAGTCCTTTGACCAGCATTTCCAGATAAGCTCTTGATACCACTGGATCACTTGCCTCTAGGCAGATGCGATGATGGTCCTGAAAGACAATCTGGCTCAGGAAAGGAGACCAAGGGTTTGTCAATCAGGAAGTGACCAGGGGTTAAAAATGAGTACTCGTCAGGACTGTTGGGCTCAGGAATTTAAGCATGCCTCAGTTTATGTTAATAATGTCATCACCTCTTCAAAGGTGAGAGTATTACTACTAACTGTTTTCGTCATATGGCTCATGCAATATAAGCAGTTTGGTCACATGACTTTTAGGAGCCAATATCATAGGGTGTTTCTGAGCAAATGGTGCAACAGTATTTTCTAGCCTACTGCCCAAACTCAACAGGTTATTACTATTGAGAAGCAGATTTAATGGCAGCAACTTGCTCTCAGAGTGAAGTGACCTCTAATATATAAGGGCCTGAATCTCCTGAGGGTATACTGCCTGTTGCATGGTGTGAACTATGGTGCTTAAAGAGTGACTGAGCTCTGCTGTGTTCAGCATTCCACGATATCTAGTTGTTGACTGATGTCTTGAATTGTAGCTAAATCTGAGTATGTAGGCAATGACTTATTGAAGTGTAGACTATTGGAAAATTTGCTCCAAGTCTGCTCTAGGTCTGAATGCGTATTGAGTAAACAGATCCCTGCTCCCCTTTGTTCAGGAATGTCATTGGTAAAGATGATTTCTCCCTTGATTGATGGCCACGTAGAGCTGTCCAGTCGGGCCCGCCCACCATAGCTGACTACATTGTAGGTGGGTCTGTTCCTCTAGAAATTAGATCAGTGAGGTTTTCTTCAGATGGTATGTCTCCATATCCCTTGAACTGTAAGGCGCTGAATTACTGCAACCCTGTTTGACATGTAAGTCTTCCAGGATGATGAAGAGCCAGCAATCCAGGCTAGCACTATTGTTGAATCAGTCCTGTAGTATTGCCGAGTGATGTTTAAATTCAAAGCATTGCATACCTTCTCCATTAGCTGACTAAGCAGAACGGCACCATTCAACTCTAATCTTGGCAGGAAGACTTGCTTCAGTGGTGCAACTCTAGCCTTAGAGGAAAACAAAGCTGTGAATATATTTCCATCTTCCTCATACAATGGAGGTATATACAGGTGCCATATGCTCTTTTAGATGCATCTGAAAATCCATTAAGTTCCATGAGGATCTCTCTTTGGTAGCAGCTACTCTTCGAGGAATATGAGTGTCATTTAATTCAGGAAGGTATCCCAGAAGCTCCTTTCACTACACCTCCAATCTAGTGTTAAATGATTCATCCCAGTCCAAGTGTTCTTGCCAAAGACTTTGAATGAAGAGCTTGCACACTACAATCAAAGGGCCCAGTAAATCCAAGGGATCATATATAGAGGCAACTTTAGCAGGCAATGTCCTCTTCATTCACCTAGAGTTGCCTAGTTTGGTGTCAGACAGAGTGAATTGTAATAAGTCGCTCCTAGGATGCCAATTCAAGCCAAGAGCCTTTACCACACCGTCCTCAAAGGGAACACTCCAAAGTGTGTCACCCTCACAAAGTTCTACTGGTATGGTGCTCAAAATGTTCAAGTTGTTAGAATGCCATTTCCTTAAGGGAAATCCTGCTGTTTTGAGCACTGACATCAACATTTTACATAGCTCAATACCATCTTCTATCATGTTAGTTCCAGTCAGCACGTCATTGACATAAAAATCTCGTTTGATGATCTCAGCTGTGCTGAGATGCAAATGACCATTGTTAATTGTCACCTACATTAAGCAACAAGAGGCCAGAAATGGAGCTGACAAAGTTCCGTATGTGACCGTCATTAAGTGCTACGATTTAACTGACTCGTTGGGAGTCTCACACCACAGAATTCTCTGCAGATCTCTGTCAGCTTCATGCATTAGGATCTGTCTGTACATCTTCTCTATGTCCACTGTCAGTGCATACTTGTATGTGTGGAACCAGAGAATAGAAAATAGATCCTGCTGCACAGTTGGTCCAATCATCATCAGGTCATTCAGTGAAAGTAAGGATGTACTTCTTGCTGATACTACTCTCAGTTTGGTGATGCTACTGGACTACTCCATCACTCATGATGAGGCATGTAGTAACATTTCTAGCTCTTGTTTTCTGTGTTGACAAGCTCCATATGTCCGAGATGTAGTTATTCCAACATGAAGTTAATGTATTCCTTCCTTGAGCTAGATTGTCTTTGCAATTTCCTTTCCAAGTATCCAAAGTTCCTTCTGGTATTCTCATAGGAACAACCAAGTTCTGTGGAACTGCACTGAAGAGGCAGTTGTACCATGAATCTTTCTGTGTCATCATTCATAAAAGTTTTTGAGAAGTGCTCCTCACAGTGCCTTTCTTCTTCTGAAAGGTGACATGACTACTTCTTCCTGTAGGCAAAAGTGTTCCACTTGTGCTAGCAATTTGCCATTAGTGGTTACCAGACAAGTAGCTGAGCTTCTCGTGTTGTGTTGAATGTGCAGGTACACATCAGGAAATAATCCATCCTAACTGAGTATTTTGCTTCTCTAGATTGCTGCTCAGGCTTCAGTGTCTCAAAAAAGACTACTGCCCCCAAAAGTAAATCTATTCCTCCAGGTTGATTGAAATTTGGATCAGCTAGGGCAAGGCCAGTGGGTAGCTGCCAGTTAACATAATTTATCACTGAAGATGGCAGTGGTCCTGTGATCTGGTGTAGAACTGAGCAGACAATATGGTTACTATAACTGCCCACTCTGGACTGAAATCAGATTTGGCACAGATGCGAGGATGCTGTCACCCTAACATTGCTAATGCCATTGACAGGCACTGAGTGCTAATGCAATTTCAGCTCTAAGTGGTCAGCCATGTCACATGAGATGAAAGTCATTTGAGAACCACTGTCTAGTAATGCCCTGCAATGATGAAACTTGCCCTTATTGTCTACAATGTAAACTATTGCTGTTCATAGGAGAACCTCATTGTGTGAATAAGTATCCCTTAAAGAACAATAGGTTTTAATTTGAGCATTGCCAGACTGAGATAAATAATATTGGTCAGTGAAGTATGGTGATTTTATTGCATATTTTGCAGCTTCCTGCACTGCACGTACTAACTCTATGATCACCCTTAAAGCAGTTATAGCAAAGATTGTGTTCCTTCACAAAATTGATGCAGCCCTTCACATTAAGGTTCCTATATTTTGTGCATTTAATTCTATTGTGAGTAGCATTGCACAAAATACAAGATACAGGATTGTTAATTCAGGTTGGTATAATACTTTAGAATGGGCGCTGTGCTTTACACCTTCCTTATTTTCTACAATGGCAATGTTGCCTGCAAGAATCTCAGGCATCTGGCAATTAGCCTCCAGAAACCTAATCAGACTGCTCAATGTTGGAGAGATGTCATGGAAGTTTTGTTCTCCCACTATTTTCTGAGGCTCAAACTAATGAATTCTAAAACTAAATGTGACAATATCTCATGCAATGGAATTTCTACCTTCACAACTTCTATGGCATTTAAATTGCTAGCGATTTTATTTGTCAAAACTCTAAGCTTTTTAGGAGAATCACTGTTTGCACATAGCAGAGAGAGAAGCTCTTTAATATGGAAATCCAAGATCAGCCTTGGATTCTTATATCGGCCACAAATCAGGTTCTGTGCAACTTTAAAATTACTGTGTGCTACCGACAAATTTTCTATAAGCTGGTATGGTTCCCTCCTGACAAACACAAGAGTAAATAGTTAAACCTCTGAATATCTATAAGTGTATCATTGTTCACAATTAAAGCTTGAAAGGTGTCAAGAAATTCCATGAATTCTTGCAAGGCACTATTGAAGTTAGGCAAAGCAATTGTCAGTAGTTTCACAACAATGTTATTACTGCCATTGTCATTTAGTGATAGAGGTTGAGCTATAGTTTCTTCAGCCAATGTCTCCAATTTAAATTCTATTTCTAAGCAAAGGTCGTCAAAAGCTGCTCTGTCTGCATCATGAGATTGTTCCTTGTAATCCTCTACTTCTAATTGGATTTGAATACCATTGCAGTCATCGGCAATAGTTTTTAATAATTTCTTTCTCACCTGATGTTGTTTAGGCTGTTTACAGTAGGATCAAAAGAGTTGATAAAGCTACTAATTCAGTTAACCTTGATTTGAGCACTGCTATTTTCCTTACTAAGATAAAAGAGGCACGCTAAGAAAATAGGAATGGGACTGAACCAGAGATGTGAAGATCATCAAAATTCATAGCCTTCTCGTATGCTATGTTCTGGTAGGCAGGAATGGGATCGCAGCTTCTGTGCTCCGACATGGACGATCCATCTTGGATCCATGAGAATAAGAGTCCTCAGTTGCAGCTCGCTGTTCACCGACTTTCGTTTCACAAGTTTTTATGTTTATTTCACTTGAATCTGGCCCAGAGGACCAAAAATGTTTTGTGCTGGGCAACATCTACCTGGTAGCTCTCTCAGTAAAACACTACTTAATTATACACTATTAATCTAAATTTATGCTCCTTTAATTACATCTGTTTGATACACTACACAACAACCGAAGGTCACAAAAAACATAAGTCTAGCCCACACACTTCCTCCTTCTCTTCGTCTTTACTGAGCCCTGCTGCTGCCTTCTGTTGCAATTGTGTACACAACACAGCTAGTCCCCAAGAGTGCTTACAATATTGTAAGTAACCATTGGGGGTATACTATCTCAATATGAATTGGATAATGCCTTGTGGTTTACCAGGTAAAATGTGAGTCAGCTGTGGAATTTAGTGTCATGGGGCATGTTGCCATAGTAGCTCAATTGGTTAGAGCAATAACACCAAAAGCCAAAGATCAATGGATCAAATTCCAGATGCATTTACCAAAAACAGACAGATAAATCAGCAGTAGCACATCATTTCTGGTCTTCAAACCATGAAATCACTTCAAACATAAAACTTTTAAACCCGATCAACAGCAGCAATGAATTGGATATCTGGGAAAAAATACATATTGTCAAACACAGAAATCACCTAATGAATTTCGAACTACCGCCACCAGCAGCCTTTGGAGGTTCATCAGCCCAGCACCAGAGAACACCACTAACCACACACATTCCCCAGACAATAACTGACAAATTCAGTTGAAAACATGCTGACTATGGGAGCAAACCATTCTCCCAAAACATGTTCAAGTAAGAACATTTTAGTGATGTAGTGTAACAACCTTCAACTCTCTTTATTTTAAATTATGACACATCACTGTTACTAGCTTCTCAATATTAAAAATGAATTAATGTTTCTGTGGTTTTGAATATTCAGTTCAATGGCATTGAATTTTTCAATTTGATTCTATCATTCCAACATTAACATTAGCACAGCAATATATGAATAAACATTGTTAGATATTCATACTTTCAATAACTCAAAGACTGCATAGGATGTCTGGATTGGCTTTCAGAATCATGCAAATTGGAGATAAAAGATGCTGAAGAAATTACACTGGTTAACATTGATTCTGCAGTATAAAGGAAAATATGTGACTTTAATGGAAATCAGTGCCCTGATTTAAAAAATGAAGTCCATTTATCACATTTAGTTTTTGTGATATGTACATATATGACTATGCTGCTAAATTCATTCAGCTTATACAGTTTATTGCTATGTTTCATTATGTTATTCTAAATCTGTTGTTGATTTTCTTCCTAATTGGCTCACTTCTGTCCTCCCTATCACCCAGAAATTTATGTTTATATTCCCAGCACTTATTCGTTTTGTTCTATGTGTCAGGTCTGCCTTCTTGTGAGGTATTTATGTTTACAATTACAGCTATCACAGATCTCAACTTCAGTTGAGCTAAAAACTTGTGTTAATATGCACATTCGTCTTCTCTATGAGTGCACTAAAATATAAGTTCGAGTATGATTTCTACATCAGGATTTTGCAGGAGACAGTGTCTACAAAGTCCTCAGAAGTTTTGTTACATTTGTGGGTGTTGTGTGTTTGATGGGAAGGTACATAAACTATACTCACAAACAAAGAAACTATATTACTCATATTTCAAAGAGAAAGTTGGTGATCAGGATAAATTGTTCATGCCTCATATTGCATATAACAGTTGTGTTGAGGGATTACATTATTGATATGAAGGGAAAAGGAAGGCAATGCTGTTTGCCAAACCAATGATATGGAGAGAGCAGCAGAATCACTGTGACGATTATTACTTTTTCATGTGCAAAGTTGCTGCTACAACAAAAAAAAATTACACAGGAATTAAATATCCAAATCTGAACTCAGCTACACAGCCTATTCCTCATGGACCCGAACCAGCAGACCTCAATTTTAGTGAATCTAAAAGCAGCTCTGAGACTACCAAAAATGAGTTGGTTTCTGATCCAGAAGAATTTAAGAATCCACCACAACAGTTTAATTAATTTGAGTTAAATGATTTAGTGAGAGATTTAGGCCTCACAAAACAAAAAAGTGAATTCTGGGCTCAAGACTACAGGAGAAGAATTTGTTATCACCTGGTGTTACATTTTCATGGTATAGGAATCACGAAATATATTTCCACAAGTAGTACACAGAAGATCAATTTGTGTTTTGTGTGGACGTGTGTAATCTTATTCAACAATTGGGCAGGGAAGCATATGAGCCAAATAACTCGTATCTTTTTATTGATTCTTCCAAACAAAGTCTTAAGGCAGTGTTAATTGATAATAGCAAAAAGTTCGCTTTAATACCGCTTGCACATTCTACGAACCTAAGAGAATCTTATGAAACTCTGAAGCATGTTCTTGGGAAAATTAAGTACCGTGACCATGAGTAGCAAATATATGGTAACTTGAAGATCATTGGTGTGTTACTAGAACAACAAGGAGGATGCACGAAATTTCCTTATTTTTTTTTTTGCAAATGGGATAGCAGGGCAAGGGACAAACATTGGGAATCTGACCAATGGCCTGAGAGGCAGCAACTGGAATCTGGATCAAAAAAATATTACTAATGTGCCTCCTGTTGATTGTCAAAAAAATCTACTTCCTCCATTACACATAAAACTTAGCATGATGAAACAATTTGTGAAAGCACTCAACAAAAGTTGCCCTTGCTTCCAGTATTTATGTACGAAGTTTCCATCATTGAAACAGGCTAAAATCAGAGAAGGAATATTTTATGGATCACAGATAATGAAATTGATGAAAGACATTAATTTTAACAGCTCTATGAATGAAATTGAAAAAGATGTATGGAGTAGATTCAGAGAGGTTGTTAAGAAATTTCTGGGCATTGTGAAAGACCCTCAATACAAAGAAATTGTCAGAAATATGCTGGAAAATTTCAGATTGCTCGACTGTAATGTAAGTTTAAAGCTTCATTACCTGAAGTCACATCTTGACTACTTCCCGTCAAATTTAGGAGCTATCTGTGAAGAGCAAGGTGAGAGGTTTCACCAGGACTTGAAAGAAGTTGAACGACGTTATCAGGGAGGTTGGGACATACATATGATGGCTGATTACTGCTGGTGTCTTGCACATTACGTACTTACCAGAGAACGTTCAAGAAAATCACGTACACTGAAGTTTCATAGGAAAAGAAAAAAGTATACACAAGATCACTAACACACATTCTCAAATTCCGGTACACTTTCATGTTATTATTATTCTTTATTTTCTTTAAAAGGTATATATGAGTGTGTAATATTGTTGCAAATTTTACAATTATATTTTCATTGAACATTACCATATTGCCAAAATGAGATATGCTATGGAAAAATGCAATTAATTTTTTAATTCTGTGCACTGAAATTAGTAAAAGTCACCTATTTTTAATCGTACTACAGAAAAAAAGCTTTAATTTGTAATTATTGTTATCTTTAAGTACAACAGTTCTTATGTTATTGATAGCCATGACATTTTAACCAATCATAAGGTGTCAATACCATCACACTAAGTACAAGGTAGTTCGTAGTCTGCTACTGATTTTTAAACCAAAGTGAAGCTAAGAAGCTGAATGTCAATATACCATTTTTCTTTTCTTTTCACATGATATGAAGCACTAGCAATTGACCTGCAGCTGGTTAGCTGTACTGGGCGTAAGCACCAGGCAGTAGACTAGAAAGTGCTTGGCACAGAAGTGCAAGAGCATTGGTGTTTTCTGATTGATTAAATTTTTATGACTATATTATGCAAGCTGTTAAACTTAAACAATGTAGGTCATTAACATTTCAGTCTTTAATTTATCCATAGAATATGATCTGGAAAAATTAGTGCGCAAATTCTAAATGAGCATAAGGCACTCATTGCTGATCTAGAATAGCCTCAGCTTGGGGTTGTAGTAGGAGGTGAGGTAAAGATAAAAATTGGCAAAACAAATATAACTGACTGCAGTGTGTTGCTTCTGTTTTTCCTGTAGTTTTATGTTGACTTCAAGTAGCTCTACTTTTTGAGCATATAACCTAATAATGGCCAAGCTTTAGCATGATGTTAATGTTACACTGCATAGTGAGATGGAATTTTTAACTGGTTGGAATAATGATTAACTGAAATAATGATTAACATATTTTAGCAGTTCATCTGCATACAAGGTACAAACAGAAAAACTAATGCTAATTTCTAGCAAATAAAATAAGTATTTCCATAAATACCTTTGTAAATATGTATATAATTCTATAATAAAGCTGGTCTGATATGTCTCGATGAACAGACCACCGCTCTCTTCCAACTTCACTAAGTGCTAAGAGTAAGTTTGGCCATAAAGCAATAGTGGCCATTGCATAATGAAATCCTGGCCTGTCACTAAAAATGAGCTGTGGGTCTGATCCAGGTATATCCCACCAAATAGCACCAACTATAAGTGACATGAGAGCAGCCAGAAGAAGTTGATTCAGCCATCGTACCAGACTAATGGGCTGTGAAAGTATTATGGCTCTCCTGAAAAAATGTAACATTTTACTTCTGTAGATTTTTATTATTTTAAGACAACACTAGCATTAAACAAACTTGAAGGAGGTGGGGTGTACATAAAATAACATTTCTTGTGATTACATTAGCTAATCATAGAATATATAGACTTACATTATTAGAATGAAAGACTGAGTAAGACAGTTTGCTTGTCTAAGCTTTGGAGGCAGAGCAACAGGTGGTCCAGGTTCCGATAAAGGCTCCTGAGCCTGGTTAAATGTTTCTGCAAGCTGCTCAATTCTCTGGCTTGATTCTAGCATAGCCTCTGCAGATAAATCATCTAAGGTGACAAGATCCACTGCAATATAATACAATGTCATTAACACATTAATATGCAAAGTCACTTGTCATTCATGTGGTTAAAAAGTGGTTACCATTTGTTATAAATGCTGATTGCCTTATTTTACCAAATTATTGTTTCCACACCTTTTCTTGTGCATACAAAGTGCTTGAGCTTCAAATTAGTTAACACAAACCAAGCATTCATTGACAGTTATTTTACCCTTAGCTGTATTATTGTAGTTTAGCTTTATTTTATTTTATCTTCAGTTTGTTACTAGTACTTATGGCATATCTGTAGCATAAATATACACTATGCAAGCAAGTTTTTTTGAATGCTTGGCTGCCTTGTTCACACTTGTAGGTTTTGGCCAATATTAGCTAACTAAATTCAATAAATAAAGTGTGTTGACTAAACACTGTTTTGATGAATATGTTTTGTAGGCTCTTGCCTGCAGCAGCAGCTGATGATGCAGGCAGTGCTTGTGAGACATGTTTGCAAAATAGCGCAATGTGTGGAACTTTAAGATTGTTTAGTTGACTACACTTTTATTTTTCATACTTAATTAAAGTGCTTTCAATGTATAAGTTTTCCTTTCCTTTGTGAAATAACTAACTTAGCTAGCAACACTGGAGTGTGGAATATTCTTTGACTGTGTGTGTACTGAAGAGTTGGCACAATGGAGCAAGAATTTCCTCTAGATGGCAGCACAAATATTCTCCAAAGAATTGTGGCTGAGCAACTTTTATTATGTAATTAACTAAATTCCATTACTGGTCAATAACAGTTTGTCTCAACATTTAATAAGAGATACAAGCTGCATATTAAATTCCATAAGCTTTATGGCAAAGTTTTCACTATAATTAATTTACCTTCTCTGTTTCAAACACACTTGATTCCTTACCATCTTTATAGATAGTTTACATGAGATTATAGTGCATAATTAAGATTTCCTCCTTACATTTTCTGATTAATATAAACGTTTCTGATGATTGTGTAGGTGGCCATGAATCTGTATTTATTATTAAGCATTTCTTTTGAATGTATGAACATTCGTGTATGAAGTACACATTGTGCACATTGAGCTTTTCCTGTTTAGTTGGTAGTGCTATAAAAATAAATGCTAAGAGGCACTCATCTCTGCTGTACACTTATTTGCAAAGCTACCAATGAATTTTGCATTGATATATTCATAGTTGATAGCTTCTCATGTTAATTTGGACCATAATTACCAATTAAATAACAAAAAATAATAACCAATTTGTTTTTAATTCACAATAAAATTCCTTTGGTGGGCTTTGTGATACAGTGATGTCTATAATTGATAATTATTGAGTCGATTGTAACACTACATCACTTACTTCATTATAACAACAACAACAACAACAACAACAACAATAATAATAATAATAATAATAATAATAATAATAATAATAATAATAAGTGATGAAGTGTGACAATCGACTCAATAATTTCTAACTAATTTGTTGTTAAATAGTACATAAACTACAAAAATGCTATTTTAAAATAATGTTCTTCATGTGGTTAAATTTTTGATAATATCAGTGTAGCTTCCTAAACCAAGTGCTGTTAAAAGGTCTTTCCATACATTATTAGTATTATGACATGTCTTTGATGTCATGTTTTCTTGAAGCAACCTCTATATTATCCCAATGCATGAAAGTTGCTGTGTATACAATTTCAATATTCAAAATAGTTAAAATTAAAAGTTCTAAGATAAGCAACCTTTAGCTAAAAGCTTAATCTTACAGATTGATCAATTTGAATAATTCCTTCAATATCTGGTTTACTAAAATCTAAAAATTCAGAAGATTGAAAAGAAGAAAATTAAGCATAATTATGAATTTCATTAGCTTTATTGTGTCAAGTTTCACTCACAGTAATAATCTGAGGGATTTTTGTATGCTGGGCAAGGATATTCAACCATGGCAAAATATGGCAGCATGTCACGTCTTCGACCGCTAAACATAAGACGGCCTGCTGAAATTAGAGCAACCCGAGAGAGCATTGTGAAGATCTCATATGTTGGCGGATGTAAGGTTAAAATAACTATCCGGCCTCCAGACACCCCTGAAATGTAATAAAAATTGCACAATTATTATTGAAACATTAAAATAAATAAACAATAATAATAATAATAATGATAATTGGCAATTCTTCAGTAAGCCAAATATCTGCCAGTCTTCTGTTAAAGTGCAAATCTTCCACAGTTTTAACTGTATCAAGAAACATTTAGATGTTAGATCTAAAGGCAGATCTACGCTGCTTCAACAATCAACAGAGCACACTCAACATTAAACATAAACAACTTTAAAAACATGCAATGCGAAACTGTAGTCATACGTGAAGTTGAAATTCCCATCAACATTCCGTCTCCACTATATTAACAAGTGAGGCAAAGTGTAAACATGTGTTTTTAACTATCAGTAATCTCATGGATTCTCATTATGAAGATTTAGCCTTTGTGGCCACAATGGTGAAAGAGTTGCAAGAATAAAAAATGTGTCCTTTACTAAGTAACAGAAATAATGTAAATAGCTTGTTGTATGAACTGAGGATAGATTCTGTTTCAAGAATTTTCTAAGAATGTCTGAAGAATATTTCAATTTATTGCTGACTATAATTTCACCAGCAATTGCAAAACAGAAGACGAATTTCAGAGCAACCATATCAGCTGATTGAGATTAGTCTCTCTCTCTCCTCAAAAATTCATCCAAGCTCACTTAAACACTCTATTTTTGCTTTCTGTACTATGTATAGTAAGTAGGGGCAGTATTGTATTCCACCCAAAAATTCGATACCGAGATTTCACTGGAAATATATGTATTGAGGCCCCCTGAATCCAAAACAAGCATTTTTGGAAACATGTGTGTGTGTGTGTGTGTGTGTGTGTGTGTGTGTGTGTGTGTGTGTGTGTGTGTGTGTGTGTGTGTGTGTGTGTGTGTGTCTGTCTGTGTCTGAACAGCATAACTCAGAAACGAACAGTCGGATAAACACCAAACTTGGTATTTTTGTTCAGTATCTTCCAGAGATGCGACACGAAGGTTTTCAAGAAAATCCCCCCACCCAGATTACCCTTTACATGGACCATTTTTCGAACATTTTAATTTTCTCAAAAATACCTCTAAAGATTTTGATTAAAATATCATATGTTTAAGATATTTTCATGACAAATGAAATGTATATCTTGAATTTTTTAGGAATGTCTCCAAAAATATTCTTCATTGTGAACGACTTTTGCATAACTGGTAAACCATAAGAGATAGACAAAATTTTACTACACAAAAAATGTAGATTGCATTAAAATACACAATTCATGTCATATACATTTTTTTTTGTTGAGTGAACCATTTTCGAGATATTGCTTGTTATTCCCTTAAATTTTTCAATACTTATTTTCTCAAATGGGAATTCGTTATTCATTTTTTTGTCTTGGATATGCAAAGAGTATTAATCTGTGGCAAAGAGAATGGTGCTGCACATAGCAACCAGCTATTAAGAGATACACCTGTGCTTATATTGCCCTTGCAAATACAAAACAAGGGGAACATAGTAGGCCTTAAGCGATAGTCAAATATTTTTAGAACTGGTCGCTATGTGTAAAATGTAATTCTCTTTGCATATCAAAAGATCGTTTCTTCAAATGTTTATCTCGATTAATATGAAATAGGTGGAGAATAAAAGTTTGTAAAAATAGTTTGTACAAGAGTAGAGAAAGTCATGTGAGTGTAACACAGATTTTTTTTATTTTATTTGCATAATCCTTTAGGGACATATTCCAGATGACAGGTCTTGCATGAACCTCATTAATTAACTATATTGTCTTTTCTTTCATTCACTCCATTTTTCTCGCTAGTAAGCAATGAATAATATGTGTGGGCCAGTTGCCTGCATTATGACTGGCCAAAGTTAGTCGGGTCTGCACAAAGTGAGCCGAATACATATTGCACTCAACATGTGTTTCACTGCTGGTGGAAAGCAATCCTGTTTAGCCAAGACATGTTGAAGATGGTGGTCTTCACATGGTGAAGATTAATGTTATAACTATTAATTGCTAATAATAACTATAGCATAAATCTCTGTATATATGCTTAATTGATTTTGTGATAAAACATAAAAAACTGTAAAAAATTTAAAGCACCAGTAATTGCACTGTGCAAATGATATATTAAGCTCAATAATATTAAGGTTCCATTAGCAATAAAGAGGTAATGCTAACATATTGCAGCATAAGTGCAGGCATGAGGTAAGGCTATTCACAATGCAAGAAGTTGGCATGGGTTTCTAGAACCCAGGGACTCTCCCTGCTAGATCTGTAAATAGCTTGCAGAAATCTACCAAGCACAGCATAACCCAAGAGCACAATAACATCCAATAAGACAATTCAACCAGTCTGTATAAATAAGTAGGATATAAAAAGTGTTGTACCAAGCAAATAACAGAGCAGTGTCTGTCATCGGCATTTAAATTGGCATGGCATGGCCAAATGGAAGAATACCATGATTGTACAATAGGTCAAATAAAATCATGCGTTGTAATCACGTATTCTTCAGAAGCTGGCACTGCGTGGAGAAAGAAATACAGAATTCTTCCTCTATGCATACAGTGCAAGCATAAAGTTTGGAGTTTACAATCTCTTCTGTTATATAATGCACTGCATGACTATATGTGAATGCTAAATAATGTGGATGAAACGTTTTGCACTTATGCTGCATTTGTATTTACTTTTCATTGTGAATGGAGGACTTAGATTTTCTAATAGTCGGGAAAAAGAAAAGCTTTTCCCTGTTACATTTTGTTTACTATCTGTGAATAGTGGAGGAACTGTCTTCTGAGGACTGTCTTTTCTAACATATAACCAAAGGATTTTTGTATTGATTAAAGAAATGAATGATTGACAATGACATACAATGAACTAAAACATATTTCAGAACATCCCTGTGTAGTTACTAAGGAAATTAAGATATTCATATGAAACCATGCCTTGAAATGCCATGTAAAGGGGCAATCAGAAGCTATGTAAGAGCAAAGTTAATGCTGTCAAATGAAATACCCTCATCTTAAATGCAAAAGTTTCTATATTTTTATGATCAGTTTACCCATTGTTAAACACAGGAAGCATAATAACGAGAAGAACATCTTGGCTTAGAAGCTGTGGTCTTCTGAAATCAATCTGTTGGGATGCTTTATCCAAAACAACAGCGAACACAAGGTAACTGAATCCTCATTAAGGAGACTTTGACTGTCACTGAGGAAGTCTATTGCAAATACATATGAAACATCTGAACAAAATAATTTGAGAAAACCACACTTCTCATCCTGGGATATACCTATACTTCATAATTCTGACTTTATCAAGGCCTATATTAACTTATGATTGTGATGCATCTGTGAGGAAAGCATACCTCCTGGGGAGATGGCAGCTGGACCACTGCTTCCTCCTGTAGCTGCCCATTGTCGAAGGAATTCCACCAAGAAGAAGGTATCAAATATATCCATTCCTCTGGTTGGCTGATCTAAGACTACTAAGTCAGTATCCAATAAGAGATGGCAGGCTACATTTAAGCGGCGCTTCTCTGAAGTGGTCAGTCCTGATACTTTTGTATGGCGAACTTGGTCAAGACCTAAATCCTCTATTAAAGTGTCTATCTATAGCAAAAAGGAAAGAAATCTGAAATTAAACTTCAATACAAGAAACTTACAAGTTTGTTTTAATTACATCATTTAAACACTTTAACCCATATATGCTGATTATAGGAGGGGGGATGAATAAACAAGTTTAAGCAACACAACTACTAAACTTTTTAGAATAAAAAATACAGCATTAAAATTCTGGATGTAGAATTGCTAAAACCACATTTTAGGTCATTAACGTTAATCAGCAACATGTTAACATTTATTATGGAATTTAGATCTACAGTGATAATTACGAGAGCTGTACTAACTTCTCTGTAGTTAGAAAAATAAGTGAGTTTGGGTGGTCTTTGCTACAGTAACCATACCTATGTTGCCAGCATTTGTTGGTTCTCCACATTGTGCTCTTGGCTTCAACTTGCAGTTATTATGTTGTTTCTGTTATTCCTTTTGTGTTATTAGTTATTTTTTTATTTGTGTTACTTGTGCACATGTGAGAAAGACCTATAGTAAAGTCAAGTGACCACATTTTATACACATTGGATTAGCAAAATTACATGTTTTTCTTAGTTTGGTCACTAATCTGTCAAACTGACCTCTTGAAATTAGCATTGTAATACATTTAAGCCTACTGTGTTGTCAATATCAGCTCGGCTCAAGCTTTCTCAATAGTGCATTTGCAGTGCTTCAGTTTGATTATAACATCTAGTCAGCCATGTCTAATGCATCCATTGATAAGTATATAATTTGTTAACACTAAATCATCAGGCTTTTATGTATGGTATTAGTGCCAAAGTTAAATTCATTATTCATTTTTTTTAGTACATAAAAGAATACATAATCTGCCAACCCCTTCCTCTCTCTATGCTCCGACACATATATAGCATCATTTTTGTTTACATTAGACCCAAAGGATGTGGCATACCCTGTTGATATTTGAGCATTGCGCTTTATTTAACAATTATATGAATCAAAACATTTATCACAGGTTCGTATTGTTTATGATTCAATGAAGACTGTCTTATGTGGAAGAACCTAGCAATAATAGTTTAGCAAAAATATTTATTTAAGGAGTAGAATTTGCTTCAAATCATGAAAAATATTTGCTTTTAAAAACTATTATATATAGTTGTTGTTGTTGTTGTTGTTGTTGTTGTTGTTGTTCACCAATGGCACTGGGGATTAATTGATCTGCATCATTTTCCCTCTGGCTTCCCAATATAAAGTCTGTAAGTTATCACTTTTAAGGGCTTTGCATTTGGAGATGCTGTTTTTTTACTTTGGTTCATTCCACCGGCATTCCAAAACAGCACTAAGAAGTGCTCTTCTTTTAAATTCTTTTTTGGCTTGGGAAGCATGCCTGTGTTGTAGTCCATTTAGTGACAGTGACAGCCCAGGGAACAACACATGGAGGCGGACTACCTTGTTCCCCCTATTATATATATATAGTTAAGATACACAAAATAAATACATTGAATTAATTCCATGAAGCTAAAGGCTTACACTTTAAAGGCAAAAACTACTGGAAAACGTTCACTGATTCTTTTCTTTTAATGCATGAAATTGGCAGATTTCTTTAAAACAGCATAGCTTTCTTTTATATTATATAAAAAGATAATGGCAGTAAAAGTCATGTTCAAAGTGGTTCTTATTTGTTTTTTGAAAAACGGTGTGCAAAAATTATGATATAAAATCAGGAACATACTTCCTTCAGCACAAGTCAAAACAAATCTAATTATTCATTTCAGAGAAAATTATTTACCTGAAATACTAAACACTTCCATACACTGGTACTTCACCAGGGTATGCCACATTCTGTTTTAAATTCAGAAGCCGTTTGCTGGATCTAATTAGCCATGAATGTCTGGTATACGTATAGGGTGTAATTTATTGATCTCCCTACATTTGTATTATCCCATTCCTGAGCAAATTGTTACCCTGAGGTTACGTAAGTTAGTTGGAAAAAAAACCCAATGTAGTACAGATTCCTCATTTTGGATTTGGCGCATAATATAACGAATTCTCATTATCTTTACTGCTATCTCAGACTCAGACAATGGCAATGTTTTGGGTTTTTAAACTGCTCGCATGATACAGAGCAGATCTGTCAAAGTGTTACTCTATACCGGCTGTACTTAGTATCTTCTCCTTCCCATACTTATGCTGCTCTCAGTTAATTCACAGCTTCATGCAAGTACTCACAAACAAAACAGCCAGGAAATTTATCTTGTTTGAACATGGCATTGCTTAATTTAAATCCCTAAAGCGGTTCAGAGATATAACATTCAATACATTGTACACATGATGTGGCTAATTTAAATTTATGACTGGTTCTACTAGAAGCAAGTCATCACATCTCATGTTCTATCTCTAAAGGCAATGGAAAATAAAATACCTTAGTGAATTTAGTTTCATGTTGTTTAATATCTTAAAATTATAATTTGTTTTTGTATTTTCTTAATTGTTTTAATAGGGGTGTGCAAGGTTTCTGAAAAGAGATGTTATTTTTGGATTTCAGAGATAATAAAAGACAAATTATTATAGTCAATTAATTCTGCACTGTTATAAGTCCTGTTTAGCATTTAGGTTAAGTAATGGAAACTTACAAAATTTGCAATGCTAGAAAATAGCAGAAGTTTATCTCTTCATTGTTAGTTGTTAAAATTTGTGACGGTAATTTGTATCACAAATTACTCAGATGTGGTTAACGATAATAATATGAATATGTATTTTTATGTAACATTGATTTCAGAGGTTTAATAATTGTAATTATTAATGGTAAATAATAATTTTTGGCTCTACTGAAACTGTTAACAATAACAATACTGCAATGAAAGGTTTGAGTTGTTTATCGTTACCGGGAACCAGGAAGTTACGTCATGTTTCGCGCCTTTTCAGTAAAAAAGCTTCCAGAATATTCTATAAAAATAATATGTATTAATGGTTTTCATTGGATAGTGAAATAGACGCTAATGTTGGCGCGTTTTGTTAGCCAATGGTAATTCGTTTATAATCTTTAGGTGTATCTCGAGGTAAGCCTATAAATAAGTCAGGTCGAGTTAGCGGGTCCCCCAGTGTGCAACAAGATTCCCGATACATTACACATCGTCTCCAGTTCGGCAGAATTTACGAAGCATTACACTTCGTCCGCACATTACACGTTGGCCGTTCAGTTCGTTAAATTACACGTAGTAAAAATCATTAAAGATCTAAAATATTACAAAGTCACTTATATACAAAAATTGAAGTACGTGAGTTAAAAGTGAGAAGTTATTAGAAACAGTTTCAGTATGGCGATTATCAAGATAAATTTGTGAAAGTGTTAGTGCATGTGCTCGACAATAAAACATTATAAAATACATTTCTTCACTAGTAATTTTTGGATAAAAGATTCCTTTTCCGCTTCACACCCTGCAAGAATTAAATGCCTACCTAAATAGCTAGCCGGAAGAAAATATACATAACCTTAAAACTAATTCATATAGATTGCTATGCCAGATGGGTTAGCAGGCGACCGACGAATGACGTCACACAATATGGCTGCACGCGTGAGGTAAGCAACATTACATGAGAAACATTATCCACAACGTGGGGTTCGACAACAAAATTACGTAAATATATATTACGTAAGTAATACAGCTTCAAATTGGCGCATCAACGTGGAGCGACAACTAGGAAAGGAAGGCTAGACGACTAGGAAAGGTAGCAGAATTAACCAGGAAAAGGCGAATGCAGCAGTGGAACGATCTACAAGATGCAGATTCCAAGACAGCAGGGTAAATCAACTACAAAAACATCGAAACGACGTAGATTCATCACGATACAACGCAGAAGCGACATACAAACATAGGAGAATGGGGCAGAACGCTGGACATCAAAGCTACATCAACAGACAGCATCACAAAGTCAGGTGATTGTAATTTTTTTAGAAAACAAAAACAATGGCCACTAATAATATAGAAAAAACAATGATGGAAGGAAATAGTGTAACAGTTAGCTGTAAGTCAATACAGGTTACAAAAAAAAGCTCAAACAATGTAATATTGGAGGGAGGAAATGTTAGTGCAGAAAGTAAGAATAGAATAGCAGGAAATATTAATTCTGATACTAGAATGATTATGGATATGATAAAAAAGATTCATAAGGAATTAAGGGAAGATATGCAAAAGAGTTTTGAGAAATTAAGGGAAGATATAAACAAAGATCATAGGGAATTTATGGAAAGGCTTGGTAGGAGGAATGAGAAAGTAGAGCAAACAGTAGATCAAAGCAGTGAAGAAATTGAAGAGAAAGTTACGAAGCTAGATAGTAGTAGGCCAGAAATGAAAGATGAAAATGAGGAAGTAATAGTAAGTGAGACAGGAGAAATTTCAAAGAAAATGCTAGACATGAGCAGGGAAAGAGATAACAAAGAAAGTGAGGTTAATGTAGAAGGCGCAGAGTTAGGAAGTCAAATGAGTAGTATTTCAAGTGAGCTAATAGAGATAAAAGAGGTTAGGATCGTAGATGTAAATCAGGCTCAAGTCAATTTCAGAGCGGAGTTATCAGAAATGCAAAAAGAATCAGAAATGCAAAGAGATAAATTGTACCAATATGTTCAAATTGAAAACTCCAGTCCAGTACAGTCTAGTACAGATTTGTCAGAGTATTCTCAGATTAAGGAGATAGTTGAAGAATTGAAAATGAATGTTGTTAAAAGATGTGTAGGTCAAGAAACTGTAGATTGTTTTCAAATGTTATCATGTGATGAAATTTCAAATGAATACAAGAGGTTATTCATTAACAAAAATTTGAAGGTTAGGTTACGGCTACGAGTAATGTTTAGCCACACACAATTTGATCCAGGAGGGTAAATAGCAATGTGATGTAAAGTAAATGCTGGATAGGTAAAGACGACTTGCAGAGAAATGTATTGGAACGTAAGAGGGTTAACTAAATATATATGTCATTTGAAAAGAGAAATAAGTTATAAAAAAAAAAAAAAATAGAGAAATGTTTAAAAAAAAAAAATATAAATAAATAAATTAAATTTTTTTTAGTAACTGTAACAACATTTGAAAATTAAAAATGCAAAGATTGAAACTTAAGATGATATTAAATTAAAAGTACGTAAATACCATTCCAAGATTTGAAAATTAAGAATACAAAGATTGAAACTTAATATGATATTAAAGTAAAAGTACGTAAACACAATTCCAAGATTTAAAAATTGAGAATGCAAAGATTAAACTTCATATGATATTAAATTAAAAGTACGTAAATACAATTCAAAGAGTATTGCTAAAATCAAATTAAAAAAAAAAAAAAATTGGTAAATATAATTAAAAATAATTCAAAACAAATACTTATGTAGCAAACAGAATGTGAAACATTGGCTAGATTTAAGAGATGTAAATATTTGTGTTGAGGGTGAATATTTTGGTACATATGTATAATAATTACAAAAAATCTTAAATGTATAAATTTTTGTCAACAACGTAAGAGGGTAAACAATTTTGAAACATTCATTAAATAATTTAGGGTAAAGTATTTGCTATAAAAAAAAATTTATTGTAACGACAGATTAATATCAAAACAAATTAAAACCAAAGCCAGTAAGTAGTGGCGAGATAAAACATATGTCGTGTGTTAAACGCGTGTGAAGTGTTAAGTGAAAGTGAATAGCGTGTGTTACAAGATTTAGGAGACTAAAAACAAAATTATAAAATTTCTAAACAGGTTATAAATGTTTATAATTATATTTCTAGTGGGGCATATGTGACGGTAATTTGTATCACAAATTACTCAGATGTGGTTAACGATAATAATATGAATATGTATTTTTATGTAACATTGATTTCAGAGGTTTAATAATTGTAATTATTAATGGTAAATAATAATTTTTGGCTCTACTGAAACTGTTAACAATAACAATACTGCAATGAAAGGTTTGAGTTGTTTATCGTTACCGGGAACCAGGAAGTTACGTCATGTTTCGCGCCTTTTCAGTAAAAAAGCTTCCAGAATATTCTATAAAAATAATATGTATTAATGGTTTTCATTGGATAGTGAAATAGACGCTAATGTTGGCGCGTTTTGTTAGCCAATGGTAATTCGTTTATAATCTTTAGGTGTATCTCGAGGTAAGCCTATAAATAAGTCAGGTCGAGTTAGCGGGTCCCCCAGTGTGCAACAAGATTCCCGATACATTACACATCGTCTCCAGTTCGGCAGAATTTACGAAGCATTACACTTCGTCCGCACATTACACGTTGGCCGTTCAGTTCGTTAAATTACACGTAGTAAAAATCATTAAAGATCTAAAATATTACAAAGTCACTTATATACAAAAATTGAAGTACGTGAGTTAAAAGTGAGAAGTTATTAGAAACAGTTTCAGTATGGCGATTATCAAGATAAATTTGTGAAAGTGTTAGTGCATGTGCTCGACAATAAAACATTATAAAATACATTTCTTCACTAGTAATTTTTGGATAAAAGATTCCTTTTCCGCTTCACACCCTGCAAGAATTAAATGCCTACCTAAATAGCTAGCCGGAAGAAAATATACATAACCTTAAAACTAATTCATATAGATTGCTATGCCAGATGGGTTAGCAGGCGACCGACGAATGACGTCACACAATATGGCTGCACGCGTGAGGTAAGCAACATTACATGAGAAACATTATCCACAACGTGGGGTTCGACAACAAAATTACGTAAATATATATTACGTAAGTAATACAGCTTCAAATTCACATTGGATTTGCTTCCCTCAAACGCTGCATTGATGTGCTTAAACTATACATTAAATAAAAATTCAAATTAAATTTCACAGGTCTCTTACTTTTTAATGAGGTCCACAGTTTAAAGGAAACTGCAATAAAGTGAAAGTAAAGATTTTTTATTTTTCTATGCAAGTGTGCCTTCATGACTTGTATCCACCTCTTTCTCCCATGCAAGCTTTTAAATGTTGTTCTGCTTAACATAATGTAGCAGAAAATGCAAATAAAAATATGTTTATATATAGTACCATTTAAAAGAACAGGTATATTCCACATATGAAGAAGCAATGCAACTGATGATATCCATCATTAAAAATACAATTAACAAATGAGTGTTTATTTACATTCAGTACAGTTTGTAAATAGTACACAGTTCCATGAGACTAAAGGACATTAAACTAAAAACGATGGCAATGAAACTGAACTGTTACAAACTATTTAGGAACACCAGAAAGACAAAACAAAATATGTTTATAGATATAAGCAGTAGCAGAGTGAATGCTTTTAATTATGTTAGCCCTTACCTTTGATATGACCATCATACACAACAAAATTAGTTATAAATTTATGGAACTAACACCAGTGAGAGAGAGAGAGAGAGAGAGAGAGAGAGAGAGAGAGAGAGAGAGAGAGAGAGAGAAATGAAATTGAATTTTATTTATGGATACTCTTTAACTTTTATGGTTCTTAGCATCCCATTCTATATTGGGTGTGAAAGACCAGAAGTTTTGCTCAGAGGCCTCTTTATCAGGCTTGAGGTTCTTTTATGTGCCATAAATCCATGACATAGAACCACTGGCTTTATTTCCCTTCTGAAGGAAGCCATGTTAAGAATTTTTATGCCCGAAAAAATCTGTTGCCTTCAACCGGGTTTGAACACATGACCTCGGGAACTAGAGGCTAGCATGGTACCATCATGGAGGGCAATAGAGAGAGAGGCAGAGGGAAAGAGATACTATGTTAGTGGATCACACTTTTATCAACAGATGAGTAAGGTATGACTGACTGGAGGTAATGATGTATCAACTTAGACTACAAATTCACAATCTAGGAAGATTGAACTCATGGCATAGCACTTTCTGATTTGGCAATACCCATAGTAGAACAATACCATATCTTAGTTCAGCTGCAGGTTAGCAGCGAAACAGAGCATGATGCTTCTGATGTGTGCAACATGTAACTGTAACAAATGACAGAGGGAAGGACAAAAAAAAACAAATAACCGCAAGCTGAAGCCATGAGTATAATGCAGAAATGGATACAAACATTCATTAACTATGGGTAATGCATCAACAAAACCATGGTACCATAGCAACAGGAATCCCATACTCATTTATTTTCTAAACAAAGTGATTACAATGGGATCTTGTTAGCACGCTTCTCATTAACAGTTTTCCCATTATGATGCAGAATTATAAAAGTTCCGGCACCAAATGTAATAAATAACGTTTGTTTAATACGTTTTCTTACTTCTGTTTACTACATTCGAAGTTTGATGTCCTCATTCACTATTTTGGCCAATCCTTGGTCGCTCCAGTGCGGATAGGCACTTTCTAAGTTTTGAGTTTGACATCCTCATTCGCTATGTTGGTTAATCCTAGGTCAGTCCAGTTGGGTGGAGATCAGTAGCCTATGACATGCATGCATGTACATATTTGTATGATGCGATTTGTGCGAGCAGGATAGTGAATGCTTTAGCTAGGTGTGGTAGTGATAGTTTCTATTCTTGACTGTTGACCAAACACATAGATGGTAAAAGATTAAAAATAGAAGCACTATTAACAGTGAAGTATTCATCATGATGGTAGATTGAGCCACACTTTTTTACACTCACCTTCACTGATTAAAAGATGTATAAAACAGAAATGTTTTCGAGGGCATTCATCCTCCTTGGACAGAAAACCACAACATTGGCCAAAGTATAAAGTTGTTAAAACCCCTCACCACACCAATAGAATTGAACATCTGGGAAAAAATACACTCATCAAAAATGGCAACAATGTCATTAATTTTGAAATCCCGCCTGTGAGCAATGTGTTAAAACTTTGTGCACCCAACACCAGATGGCAACAGGTTCAGAATCTGCAGGAACAGGAAGAAGAGGATACGGGACCATTTTTGGACAGAAAACCACAACATTGGCCAAAGTATAAAGCTGTTAAAACCCCTCACCACACCAATAGAATTATACATCTGGGAAAAAATACACATCATCAAAAACGGCAACAACGTCATTAATTTTGAAATCCCGCCTGTGAGCAATGTGTTAAAACTTTGTGCACCCAACACCAGATGGCAACATGTTCAGAATCTGCAGGAACAGGAAGAAGAGGATACGGGACCATTTTTGGACAGAAAACCACAACATTGGCCAAAGTATAAAGCTGTTAAAACCCCTCACCACACCAATAGAATTGAACATCTGGGAAAAAATACACATCATCAAAAACGGCAACGTCATTAATTTTGAAATCCCGCCTGTGAGCAATGTGTTAAAACTTTGTGCACCCAACACCAGATGGTAACAGGTTCAGAATCTGCAGGAACAGGAAGAAGAGGACACGGGAGAAAGTGACCTTTAGTCACCCAGTCGCTGACAATGAGGACGAATGCCCTCGAAAACGTTTCCCTGTTTTATATAACTTTTAATTAGTGAAGGTGAGTGTAAAAAAGTGTGACTCAATCTACCATCACATAGATGGTATTTTAACTTTTCATTTGCAATGGAGAAAAAGAAAGTGTGGCAAATAACCAACAGTGAAAAACTGAACATCCTTGAAGAAGTAGATCACAATCCAAATATGAAACATGTGGATATAGTGAGGTTAAACATTCCTCCATCAACCTTAAACATGATTGTTAGCAAATGTAAATTGATTGAAACTGCTTTTGAAGAAGAGAAAAATACTAAAAGAAAATGTAATCACCCTGGCCAGTTTCCAGAATTAGAAGATACTCTACTAAAATGGTTTACACAAGCAAGAGCTTCAAATGTGCCAATAGACGATACTGTGGTTCAAGCTGAGGTAACATTTTAGCACACAAGATGGGACTGAATGATTTTAAAGCTTCCAATGGCTGGATTAAAGATGATTAAATAAATGGTATGGCTTAGTTTACAGATGTGTGAGAGGTGAAGCTGCTGTCCTAGATAATGATGCTACACTGTGTGAAAATATAGAAATGTGGAAAAATGTAACACTCCCGTCAATTTTGAAAGACTATAGCCCCGATGATGTTTATAATGCAGATGAAACGGGAATATTTTTCCATCTTTTGCCAGAGAAAACTTTGGATTTTAAGGGCATTAAATGTCATGGCGGGAAACTTAATAAGGAGAGGAATATAGTTTTGTTGTGCTGTAATGAAAATGGAAAGGAGAAATTGGTACCTCTGATTATTGGAAAAGCACGCAGTGTTAAGATGTTTCAAGAATATGCAATCTTTTCCATATAAGTATAATTCCAACACAAAAACCTGGATAACTTCTGCGGTATTTGAAAATTTCTTACGAGCTTAGGACAGAAGACTGGGCATAAGAAGCAGGAAAATTGCACTCTTCATTGATCAGTGTACCACTCATCCACCAACTATTTCAAATTTAGGAAACATAAAGATCCCTTCCCTCCCAGCAAACCGCATGAGTAAACTACAACCTTTAGATCAAGGCATAATTCGGTGCATGAAGCAAATGTATCAGAAGAGGCTGGTACAGAGAAGGTTGGCTACACTGAAATTAATGACAAAAAGAATGATTGTCTTAGATGCCATGCATTTCATTAGGGCTACCTGGGATTCTGTGATGCAAAATACCATTAGGAACTGCTTTAATAAAGCTGGTTTTTGCGGGGTTCTTGGTGATGACCAGGCCTCAGTTTTGGGTCACAGAATTAGCAGACTGAAGTTGGGAGCGAACGGAGTTGAGTTGATGTCCTAGCCCGGTAGGTGGGGTAGCACTTCCCACCTACAGGTAGTGTGTAGCAAAGGTCACTGTGGACATTCTTATTGCTGCTTGGCCCTGGTTAATGCAGTCCCCTTACCTATTCGAGACCCAGTGAGCAAAGAAATATAGTTTTGTGGTATTTACATATTCATTGCTATTTTGTTAGTGTTAATTGCTCTTATTTATACTCCACAGTACTTTGAAACATGTCGAAGAAGAGTACCAAGCGTTCCCTTCAGGATGCACTTATAGAGAAGTTTGGAAAGGAACATTTCCTCATGAAAGGAAACAACACTGCATATTGCAAATGTTGCAAAAAATACATCTTGACAGACAGGTCTCGATTCTTTCAAAAACACTGCAATAGCAAAATACACATGAAAAATGTTAAATTCAACAATCTACAGAGGTCTTCAACACCACAATCAAAATGGAAAATCAGAAAGAATTTTATTGAGATTTGTGTAGCATGTTAGTACTCATGCATGCCAACATCCTTTCAACGAGATCAAAAATAAATATATTAAAACGTTTCTAGAAAAATACATGGGTTCATAATTGCACTGCTTCAAAAACTGAATGAGTCAAAATCAGACTCTGTTATTGCAAGTATGAATGCCAAATTAAAAAATGTCCTTTTGGTTTTGAAGGTATGTGTGCCATTAAGGATGTTTTATTGGATTCAAACAATGAATACAAATCCACAAAGGTTTATTCGTGTGATATTCCATTCTTTCGTTATGCACCTGTCACATCATGTGACAAAGAACGAAGTTTTTCTAGCTATAAACTCATTTTAAGTGAAAATAGGAGATGTTTTTATTTGATACATTGCGAATGCACTTGTAATTTGCTGGAATGACATGTAAAGAAGTGTATTGTATCCATTTGCATTATTTGGGTTATTACTTTATGTATTTATTTATTTTAAATATTTATGTATCTGGTGCAATGAAGTTGTGAAGAAATCTATTTTGTGATACATATATTGTTTGCACTTTTTTTTCTGCCGTGGAAAATGGCTATTTCAGAATGTTAAAACAGGTACAATCATGCAAAACTGCTATGTTAGGCAATTAATTTCCATACTCAATACACACTGGAAAATGTGACATTTATTTTGTGCCCTACAGTGACTAGATGTTTAAACGTTGAGGCAAGGGCTACCTGCATGCTTTATCTGCCATTCCACTCGAACTAAACAACACAGTGGTTCGTGTGCTCCTAACTTCATGCGTCTCGTTACACCTGCACCAAGGCCTGGTGATAACATCATGCTGGAAGATGAGATTTCTGAGAATGAAGAATGGCACCAAATAGCAGGCGGCGCCAGTGTTTCTTTTGAAACATACATAAACACTGACAATGAAATACCAGTGTGTGAAACATGATGCGGTAATTTGTATCACAAATTACTTAAATGTAAATAATGATTGTAATATGAATATGCATTTTTATGTGACATTGATTTTAGATGTTTATTAATTGTAATTATTATTGGAAAGTAAATTTATAAGGCTTTACTGAAACTGTCAATAATAGCGCAATAATGCAGCGAGGGGGTGAGCTGTTTATCATTACTGGGAACAAGGAAGTTACGTAATGTTCGCGCGTTTTCGGTAGAACCTTCTGGAATGTTTCCCTAAAAGCAATATGTATTCGTGGTTTTCATTGGATATTAAAATAGACGCTAATGTTGGCGCGTTTTATTAGCCAATAGCAGTTCATTTATAATCTTTAGGCATGTCGGGGAGTGGGAGTATATAAAGCCATGTCAGAGGTAGATTGCCCTGCAGTTCATCAAAATTCCTAGCACATTACACGTCGTCAGTCAGTCCTTCAGTTCGCCGAAAGCATTCATATACTACATGTTGTCTTCAGTCAGTTAGTTCGTCAAGTTACGCACAGCAAATTTATGAAAGATCTAAAATATGGTAAAGTTAATTATACACAAAGTTGAAGTACGTGAGTTAAAAGTGATAAGTAAGAAGTTATTACAAACAGTTTCAGTTTGGCGAGTATCCAGATCAATATGTAAAAGTGTTAGTGAACGTGTTCGACAATAAAAATTATAAAACAAATTTCTTCATTAAGTGTAATTTTTGAATAAAAGATTCCTTTCCGCTTCACAACCTGTATAGAGATACATGTTCTACCCAAGATAAGATAATAGCTAACCGGAGGACATTTAAAATGAATTATTTCAAAAACTGATGCAAATTGCTACGCCAGATGGAGCTACAAACCAAACAAATGAATGACGTCACAAGATGGCTTCCACTCACATGAAGTAAACACAATATAAGATCTCCAAGTTCTAATAAATTACGTAAAACATATTACGAAAGAACCTTCTCTTGCAAATTGGCACCCAGAACGTGGGGCAAGATGACCAGGAAAGGAACACGATGACCAAAGGGGCGAATGGAGAAGTGAACTGAACTACAAGACGCAGATTCCAGAAACAACAAAAGGGACGACAGACTACATGGATGATTGGACATCGTAATTCCGAGATTACAAGGCAACAAGGAATTCAACTACAAAACAACAAGACAACGTAGATTCATCATAACACAACGCAGAAGCGACATACAAACCTAGGAGAGAGGGGCAGGAAACTAGACATCAAAGTAACAGCAACAGACAGCATCACAAAGGTTAGAGTATCGTAATTTTTTTTTAGAAAAAAAAGGGTAAACAAATTTAAATGTTCCTTAGGAGTGGTAGGATAAAGAAAACAATGGCTACTAATAATACAGAAGAAATAATTATGGAGGGAGATAATGTAACAGTTAGCTGTAATTCAATACAGGTTACAGAAAATAGCCCAAACTTTTTAGGATTTGAGGATGAAAATGTTAGTGCAGAAAACAGCCCAGACTTTTTAGGATTTGAGGATGGAAATGTTAGTGCAGAAAGTCAGAATAGAATAGCAGGAAATGTTAATCTTGATACTAGTATGATTATGGAAATGCTGAAGAATATGGAAAAGAATAATGAGAAATTAAGGGAAGATCTTAGTAAGAATATTGAGAAATTAGAACAAAAACTAACTCAGAAAATGGAAATGAATAATAAAGAATTGAGGGAAGATATTAGTAAGAGTATTACAGATCAATTAAGGGAAGATATGCAAAAGAGTCATATGGAATTGAGAGAAGCTATAAACAAAGATCATAGGGAATTTAGGGAAAGTATTGGTAGGAGGAATGAGATATTAGAGCAAAAAGTAGATCAAAGCAGGGAAGAAATTGAAAAGAAAGTTACGAAGCTAGATAGTAGTATGCCAAAAATGAGTGATGAAAAGGAAATAATAGCAAGTGAGATAGGAGAAGTTTCAAAGAAAATGTTAGACATCAGCAGAGAAAGAGATAACAAAGAAAGTGAGGTTAATACTAAAAATGAATATGTTGACGTAGAATGTACAGAGTCAGGTAGTAAAATGAGTAGTATTTCAAGTGAGATAAGAGAGATAAATGAGGTTATGAATGTAGATGTGAATAAGGCGCAAGTCAATTTCAGAGGGGAGTTATCAGAAATACAGAATGAGACAGTAATGCAAAGAAATAAATTGTACCAAGATGTTCAAAATGAAAACTCCAGTCCAGTACAGTTTAGTACAGATTTGTCAAAGTATTCTCAGATTAAGGAGATAGCAGAAGAGTTGAAAATGAAAGTTGGTAAAAGATGTATTGTTCAGGAAGCTTTAGGTTGTTTTCAAATGTTATCATGTGATGAAATTTCAAATGAATACAAGAGGTTATTCATGAACAAAAATTTGAAGGTTAGGTTACGGCTACGAGTAATGTTTAGCCACACACAATTTGATCCAGGAGGGTAAATAGCAATAAGAGGTAAAGTAAATGCTGGATAGGTAAAGATGACTTGCAGAGAAATGTATTGGAACGTAAGAGGGTTAACTAAATATATATATGTCATGAGAAAACAGAAATAAATTAAAAAAAAAAAAAAATAGAAAAATAAAAAGAAATAAATATTTAAAAGAAAAAAATAACATTTTTTAGTAACTGTAACAGTATTTGAAAATTAAGAATGTAAAGATTGAAACTTAATATGATATTAAAGTAAAGTATATAAATACTATTCCAAGAGTATTGTTAAGATAAAGTACAAAATAACAAAAATTGGTAAATATAATTAAAAAAAAAATATATATATATATATATATATTTATGTAGTAAATAGAACATGTGAAACAGTGCCTAGATTTAAGAGATGTAAATATTTGTGTAGAGGGTGAATATTTTGGTAAATATGTGTAATAATTACAAAAATCTTAAATGTATAAATTTTTGTCAACAACTTAAAAAAAAAAAGGTAAACAATTTGGTAACAGTAATTAAATAATTTAGGGTACAGTATTTGCTATAAAAAAAAATTTTTTTGATGTCAGATTAATATCTAAATTAATTAAACCAGAGCCAGTAAGTAGTGGCGAGATAAAAAACAAAAATATGTCGTGTGTTAAATGCGTGTGAAGTGTTAAGTGAAAGTGATAGCGTGTGTTCCAAGATTTAGGAGACTAAAAACCCAATTATAAAATTTCCAAACAAGTTGTAAATATTTATAATTATGTTTCTAGTGGGGCATATGATGCGGTAATTTGTATCACAAATTACTTAAATGTAAATAATGATTGTAATATGAATATGCATTTTTATGTGACATTGATTTTAGATGTTTATTAATTGTAATTATTATTGGAAAGTAAATTTATAAGGCTTTACTGAAACTGTCAATAATAGCGCAATAATGCAGCGAGGGGGTGAGCTGTTTATCATTACTGGGAACAAGGAAGTTACGTAATGTTCGCGCGTTTTCGGTAGAACCTTCTGGAATGTTTCCCTAAAAGCAATATGTATTCGTGGTTTTCATTGGATATTAAAATAGACGCTAATGTTGGCGCGTTTTATTAGCCAATAGCAGTTCATTTATAATCTTTAGGCATGTCGGGGAGTGGGAGTATATAAAGCCATGTCAGAGGTAGATTGCCCTGCAGTTCATCAAAATTCCTAGCACATTACACGTCGTCAGTCAGTCCTTCAGTTCGCCGAAAGCATTCATATACTACATGTCGTCTTCAGTCAGTTAGTTCGTCAAGTTACGCACAGCAAATTTATGAAAGATCTAAAATATGGTAAAGTTAATTATACACAAAGTTGAAGTACGTGAGTTAAAAGTGATAAGTAAGAAGTTATTACAAACAGTTTCAGTTTGGCGAGTATCCAGATCAATATGTAAAAGTGTTAGTGAACGTGTTCGACAATAAAAACTATAAAACAAATTTCTTCATTAAGTGTAATTTTTGAATAAAAGATTCCTTTCCGCTTCACAACCTGTATAGAGATACATGTTCTACCCAAGATAAGATAATAGCTAACCGGAGGACATTTAAAATGAATTATTTCAAAAACTGATGCAAATTGCTACGCCAGATGGAGCTACAAACCAAACAAATGAATGACGTCACAAGATGGCTTCCACTCACATGAAGTAAACACAATATAAGATCTCCAAGTTCTAATAAATTACGTAAAACATATTACGAAAGAACCTTCTCTTGCAAATTGGCACCCAGAACGTGGGGCAAGATGACCAGGAAAGGAACACGATGACCAAAGGGGCGAATGGAGAAGTGAACTGAACTACAAGACGCAGATTCCAGAAACAACAAAAGGGACGACAGACTACATGGATGATTGGACATCGTAATTCCGAGATTACAAGGCAACAAGGAATTCAACTACAAAACAACAAGACGACGTAGATTCATCATAACACAACGCAGAAGCGACATACAAACCTAGGAGAGAGGGGCAGGAAACTAGACATCAAAGTAACAGCAACAGACAGCATCACAAAGGTTAGAGTATCGTAATTTTTTTTTTAGAAAAAAAAGGGTAAACAAATTTAAATGTTCCTTAGGAGTGGTAGGATAAAGAAAACAATGGCTACTAATAATACAGAAGAAATAATTATGGAGGGAGATAATGTAACAGTTAGCTGTAATTCAATACAGGTTACAGAAAATAGCCCAAACTTTTTAGGATTTGAGGATGAAAATGTTAGTGCAGAAAACAGCCCAGACTTTTTAGGATTTGAGGATGGAAATGTTAGTGCAGAAAGTCAGAATAGAATAGCAGGAAATGTTAATCTTGATACTAGTATGATTATGGAAATGCTGAAGAATATGGAAAAGAATAATGAGAAATTAAGGGAAGATCTTAGTAAGAATATTGAGAAATTAGAACAAAAACTAACTCAGAAAATGGAAATGAATAATAAAGAATTGAGGGAAGATATTAGTAAGAGTATTACAGATCAATTAAGGGAAGATATGCAAAAGAGTCATATGGAATTGAGAGAAGCTATAAACAAAGATCATAGGGAATTTAGGGAAAGTATTGGTAGGAGGAATGAGATATTAGAGCAAAAAGTAGATCAAAGCAGGGAAGAAATTGAAAAGAAAGTTACGAAGCTAGATAGTAGTATGCCAAAAATGAGTGATGAAAAGGAAATAATAGCAAGTGAGATAGGAGAAATTTCAAAGAAAATGTTAGACATCAGCAGAGAAAGAGATAACAAAGAAAGTGAGGTTAATACTAAAAATGAATATGTTGACGTAGAATGTACAGAGTCAGGTAGTAAAATGAGTAGTATTTCAAGTGAGATAAGAGAGATAAATGAGGTTATGAATGTAGATGTGAATAAGGCGCAAGTCAATTTCAGAGGGGAGTTATCAGAAATACAGAATGAGACAGTAATGCAAAGAAATAAATTGTACCAAGATGTTCAAAATGAAAACTCCAGTCCAGTACAGTTTAGTACAGATTTGTCAAAGTATTCTCAGATTAAGGAGATAGCAGAAGAGTTGAAAATGAAAGTTGGTAAAAGATGTATTGTTCAGGAAGCTTTAGGTTGTTTTCAAATGTTATCATGTGATGAAATTTCAAATGAATACAAGAGGTTATTCATGAACAAAAATTTGAAGGTTAGGTTACGGCTACGAGTAATGTTTAGCCACACACAATTTGATCCAGGAGGGTAAATAGCAATAAGAGGTAAAGTAAATGCTGGATAGGTAAAGATGACTTGCAGAGAAATGTATTGGAACGTAAGAGGGTTAACTAAATATATATATGTCATGAGAAAACAGAAATAAATTAAAAAAAAAAAAAATAGAAAAATAAAAAGAAATAAATATTTAAAAGAAAAAAATAACATTTTTTAGTAACTGTAACAGTATTTGAAAATTAAGAATGTAAAGATTGAAACTTAATATGATATTAAAGTAAAGTATATAAATACTATTCCAAGAGTATTGTTAAGATAAAGTACAAAATAACAAAAATTGGTAAATATAATTAAAAAAAAAATATATATATATATATATATATTTATGTAGTAAATAGAACATGTGAAACAGTGCCTAGATTTAAGAGATGTAAATATTTGTGTAGAGGGTGAATATTTTGGTAAATATGTGTAATAATTACAAAAATCTTAAATGTATAAATTTTTGTCAACAACTTAAAAAAAAAAAGGTAAACAATTTGGTAACAGTAATTAAATAATTTAGGGTACAGTATTTGCTATAAAAAAAAATTTTTTTGATGTCAGATTAATATCTAAATTAATTAAACCAGAGCCAGTAAGTAGTGGCGAGATAAAAAACAAAAATATGTCGTGTGTTAAATGCGTGTGAAGTGTTAAGTGAAAGTGATAGCGTGTGTTCCAAGATTTAGGAGACTAAAAACCCAATTATAAAATTTCCAAACAAGTTGTAAATATTTATAATTATGTTTCTAGTGGGGCATATGATGCGGTAATTTGTATCACAAATTACTTAAATGTAAATAATGATTGTAATATGAATATGCATTTTTATGTGACATTGATTTTAGATGTTTATTAATTGTAATTATTATTGGAAAGTAAATTTATAAGGCTTTACTGAAACTGTCAATAATAGCGCAATAATGCAGCGAGGGGGTGAGCTGTTTATCATTACTGGGAACAAGGAAGTTACGTAATGTTCGCGCGTTTTCGGTAGAACCTTCTGGAATGTTTCCCTAAAAGCAATATGTATTCGTGGTTTTCATTGGATATTAAAATAGACGCTAATGTTGGCGCGTTTTATTAGCCAATAGCAGTTCATTTATAATCTTTAGGCATGTCGGGGAGTGGGAGTATATAAAGCCATGTCAGAGGTAGATTGCCCTGCAGTTCATCAAAATTCCTAGCACATTACACGTCGTCAGTCAGTCCTTCAGTTCGCCGAAAGCATTCATATACTACATGTCGTCTTCAGTCAGTTAGTTCGTCAAGTTACGCACAGCAAATTTATGAAAGATCTAAAATATGGTAAAGTTAATTATACACAAAGTTGAAGTACGTGAGTTAAAAGTGATAAGTAAGAAGTTATTACAAACAGTTTCAGTTTGGCGAGTATCCAGATCAATATGTAAAAGTGTTAGTGAACGTGTTCGACAATAAAAATTATAAAACAAATTTCTTCATTAAGTGTAATTTTTGAATAAAAGATTCCTTTCCGCTTCACAACCTGTATAGAGATACATGTTCTACCCAAGATAAGATAATAGCTAACCGGAGGACATTTAAAATGAATTATTTCAAAAACTGATGCAAATTGCTACGCCAGATGGAGCTACAAACCAAACAAATGAATGACGTCACAAGATGGCTTCCACTCACATGAAGTAAACACAATATAAGATCTCCAAGTTCTAATAAATTACGTAAAACATATTACGAAAGAACCTTCTCTTGCAAATTGGCACCCAGAACGTGGGGCAAGATGACCAGGAAAGGAACACGATGACCAAAGGGGCGAATGGAGAAGTGAACTGAACTACAAGACGCAGATTCCAGAAACAACAAAAGGGACGACAGACTACATGGATGATTGGACATCGTAATTCCGAGATTACAAGGCAACAAGGAATTCAACTACAAAACAACAAGACGACGTAGATTCATCATAACACAACGCAGAAGCGACATACAAACCTAGGAGAGAGGGGCAGGAAACTAGACATCAAAGTAACAGCAACAGACAGCATCCCAAAGGTTAGAGTATCGTAATTTTTTTTTTAGAAAAAAAAGGGTAAACAAATTTAAATGTTCCTTAGGAGTGGTAGGATAAAGAAAACAATGGCTACTAATAATACAGAAGAAATAATTATGGAGGGAGATAATGTAACAGTTAGCTGTAATTCAATACAGGTTACAGAAAATAGCCCAAACTTTTTAGGATTTGAGGATGAAAATGTTAGTGCAGAAAACAGCCCAGACTTTTTAGGATTTGAGGATGGAAATGTTAGTGCAGAAAGTCAGAATAGAATAGCAGGAAATGTTAATCTTGATACTAGTATGATTATGGAAATGCTGAAGAATATGGAAAAGAATAATGAGAAATTAAGGGAAGATCTTAGTAAGAATATTGAGAAATTAGAACAAAAACTAACTCAGAAAATGGAAATGAATAATAAAGAATTGAGGGAAGATATTAGTAAGAGTATTACAGATCAATTAAGGGAAGATATGCAAAAGAGTCATATGGAATTGAGAGAAGCTATAAACAAAGATCATAGGGAATTTAGGGAAAGTATTGGTAGGAGGAATGAGATATTAGAGCAAAAAGTAGATCAAAGCAGGGAAGAAATTGAAAAGAAAGTTACGAAGCTAGATAGTAGTATGCCAAAAATGAGTGATGAAAAGGAAATAATAGCAAGTGAGATAGGAGAAGTTTCAAAGAAAATGTTAGACATCAGCAGAGAAAGAGATAACAAAGAAAGTGAGGTTAATACTAAAAATGAATATGTTGACGTAGAATGTACAGAGTCAGGTAGTAAAATGAGTAGTATTTCAAGTGAGATAAGAGAGATAAATGAGGTTATGAATGTAGATGTGAATAAGGCGCAAGTCAATTTCAGAGGGGAGTTATCAGAAATACAGAATGAGACAGTAATGCAAAGAAATAAATTGTACCAAGATGTTCAAAATGAAAACTCCAGTCCAGTACAGTTTAGTACAGATTTGTCAAAGTATTCTCAGATTAAGGAGATAGCAGAAGAGTTGAAAATGAAAGTTGGTAAAAGATGTATTGTTCAGGAAGCTTTAGGTTGTTTTCAAATGTTATCATGTGATGAAATTTCAAATGAATACAAGAGGTTATTCATGAACAAAAATTTGAAGGTTAGGTTACGGCTACGAGTAATGTTTAGCCACACACAATTTGATCCAGGAGGGTAAATAGCAATAAGAGGTAAAGTAAATGCTGGATAGGTAAAGATGACTTGCAGAGAAATGTATTGGAACGTAAGAGGGTTAACTAAATATATATATGTCATGAGAAAACAGAAATAAATTAAAAAAAAAAAAAAAATAGAAAAATAAAAAGAAATAAATATTTAAAAGAAAAAAATAACATTTTTTAGTAACTGTAACAGTATTTGAAAATTAAGAATGTAAAGATTGAAACTTAATATGATATTAAAGTAAAGTATATAAATACTATTCCAAGAGTATTGTTAAGATAAAGTACAAAATAACAAAAATTGGTAAATATAATTAAAAAAAAAAAATATATATATATATATATATTTATGTAGTAAATAGAACATGTGAAACAGTGCCTAGATTTAAGAGATGTAAATATTTGTGTAGAGGGTGAATATTTTGGTAAATATGTGTAATAATTACAAAAATCTTAAATGTATAAATTTTTGTCAACAACTTAAAAAAAAAAAGGTAAACAATTTGGTAACAGTAATTAAATAATTTAGGGTACAGTATTTGCTATAAAAAAAATTTTTTTGATGTCAGATTAATATCTAAATTAATTAAACCAGAGCCAGTAAGTAGTGGCGAGATAAAAAACAAAAATATGTCGTGTGTTAAATGCGTGTGAAGTGTTAAGTGAAAGTGATAGCGTGTGTTCCAAGATTTAGGAGACTAAAAACCCAATTATAAAATTTCCAAACAAGTTGTAAATATTTATAATTATGTTTCTAGTGGGGCATATGATGCGGTAATTTGTATCACAAATTACTTAAATGTAAATAATGATTGTAATATGAATATGCATTTTTATGTGACATTGATTTTAGATGTTTATTAATTGTAATTATTATTGGAAAGTAAATTTATAAGGCTTTACTGAAACTGTCAATAATAGCGCAATAATGCAGCGAGGGGGTGAGCTGTTTATCATTACTGGGAACAAGGAAGTTACGTAATGTTCGCGCGTTTTCGGTAGAACCTTCTGGAATGTTTCCCTAAAAGCAATATGTATTCGTGGTTTTCATTGGATATTAAAATAGACGCTAATGTTGGCGCGTTTTATTAGCCAATAGCAGTTCATTTATAATCTTTAGGCATGTCGGGGAGTGGGAGTATATAAAGCCATGTCAGAGGTAGATTGCCCCGCAGTTTATCAAAATTCCTAGCACATTACACGTCGTCAGTCAGTCCTTCAGTTCGCCGAAAGCATTCATATACTACACGTCGTCTTCAGTCAGTTAGTTCGTCAAGTTACGCGCAGCAAATTTATGAAAGATCTAAAATATGGTAAAGTTAATTATACACAAAGTTGAAGTACGTGAGTTAAAAGTGATAAGTAAGAAGTTATTACAAACAGTTTCAATTTGGCGAGTATCCAGATCAATATGTAAAAGTGTTAGTGAACGTGTTCGACAATAAAAATTATAAAACAAATTTCTTCATTAAGTGTAATTTTTGAATAAAAGATTCCTTTCCGCTTCACAACCTGTATAGAGATACATGTTCTACCCAAGATAAGATAATAGCTAACCGGAGGACATTTAAAATGAATTATTTCAAAAACTGATGCAAATTGCTACGCCAGATGGAGCTACAAACCAAACAAATGAATGACGTCACAAGATGGCTTCCACTCACATGAAGTAAACACAATATAAGATCTCCAAGTTCTAATAAATTACGTAAAACATATTACGTAATCACAATTTCTCTTGCAAACAGTGATGATAGATGAAATATGGAGGAACAAATGAAAAAGCATCAGTGGAAGATGAAAATAATGATGAGACAGATCCTGAGCCAATTCCTACAGTGTCAGAAGCGATGGAGACAATGGACGTAGTGAGGCAATGGACATAGTGAAGCAATGTGTGAGTAGTTTCGGAGTTGATGACAATGTAATGATTTTACTAAACACGATGGACAGTAAAATTTTGGCATTAAAACCAACAAAGCCATTAACCATAGTTATGTATTTCAAACAAGTATAAATAGTGCCCATTTTTCACATCCGTTTGGGAGGTAAGATGTATTATTAGATTTTATTACATAATTATGTTCTTAAATTGCAGATTTTGTATTTTTGTTAACATGCTTTCCCATCTATGATGTCCAAATTCTTGGATCCTGCAAAAACGTACTAATGAGATGCTACTGTATATCAACCCCTGCTCTCAAAATTATTGTTATAGTTCCAAATTTTGCAATAAATGCTAACACATTATTGATTAAAAGCAATTGTTTAAAATTGGTTTTCATAATTACATTTCCATAATTTAATACATGGTAATTTTGGTTGTACAAAGTTCAGGATTAAACTTGGTCACTCATCCTGAAAAAGATTTTGCCTAAACCCTGACATCTAAGATTATAAAAATGGAACAATTTTAAATCCATTCCTGACCGTGATATGAAAGAATAAAGAAATATTGCCTTTTGACATTTGCTAATTTATACTTACTCGATCCTTAGTGTCAATTTTGCCATGGTAACTCCTTGAGTGCCGCAGCCAATGATGTAAACTTAAAGTTTGCCTTGTGCTGAGGTCTGGCGATAAATGGCTGTCACTCTGAACATAAGCTACTCTATCCTTAAGCTGCATTGGTGATACAGATTGGCCATTGAGTAATATGGTTCCTCGCTGTCTTCCGGAGGAGTGTCCTGAGAGGACATCTAGAAGAGCTGTGCCTTCTTCCTCTGTGTACATGCAAAAATAAACACCCACTCCTGAAATACATAGTTGTATATGGCATTTTTGTTAGGTTATTAAAAAGAAGTTTATTTACCTGAGGTAGCCATGACTGCCATTATCTCTCCCCCATGTACCTCAAATGATATTCCCTGGAGCAGTAACAACCGCTTTCTTTTTCGGGATTCTATTTCAAGACCACGAACCTGAAATAAATACAAATCTTATGACAGAAAGCAAGTATTTACTGCTTTTATAGCTTATTGCTTATAAATGTTTCTTTTTCCCCTCCTCTCCAGAAGTTGTGCTCTTTCTCTCTCTTACTTTGTGTATTTCATGCAATCTTTTATTACCAACACGGTGGAGGGATGAATGAAGAATAAAGATGGTATGGATAGACTCTAAGTCCTTCATATAGAAATATACCTGACATTCATCTTTTCAGACAAAGGAAATGCCTGGGCCTGTGGTTTGGAAGATATTACCTTCACATTACCATGTTGAAAAGCAGTAACTGCTATACACGTTAGCTTAGATTAAATATTGGGCGTAATTATAATTGGGTACACATAAATAATAAGCTTAATAAAAAAACTTATATTAGTTTATACAAAATTTTGTTTTACAAACTTTGCATAAGCACTTTCTTTCTTCTTTTCTTATTCTTTTGTGAAGCATCTTCTGTGACAAGGATGTATTATATAGGTCTAATATTTAGCTGCTTAATTGTTTGTTTTGTGGCCTATACATTCCCCAGTCCCGAATATTGCATATTGTTGACTTGGGAATAAGAATACATTGCCTGTACAAATAAATTATAATTTTAGTATTAAGTTTTCTTTTTAAAGATTAATAGTTTTTTATAAAGCAATAGGTTTAAATTATCCAGTGTTGAAATAATTATTAAAATATCATGAATAGTACAAGTGTATGGACATAAAATGCATGCTTGCAGATACCTGTAAATGTGGATATTTGAAAGAAGCATCCATGTTCTCACTGTAGTATGAATCTCTTGGAATCATGGGTGCCTCTGGAACAGGCCTCAAGCGACTGTTAATTGTCATTGCTGCTGCTCCTCCTCCATCTTCCCTTCCAATGGCATTACTATGTGAACTAGAAGTTCGGCGATTATTTGCAAGACTTGCATGTGAACCAGCCTTAGAAGTACGACGACGAGAACCAGCAGGGCTAAAATAAGGTTGTGATTTGTTTCAGATTTTAAATGGGATCAGCTTATCTGGTTATGAGTGTTTAAGAGCACAAGTTGAACTTTATTTTATTGCACAAAAGGGAATCAAAAAGAAAACTAAAATCTTCTCAAGTTTTCATGTGGTTCTGGAACAAAGGTTCAATGAATGTGTTAGCACTTTAGACACGGTGTAAATCAGATATAGAGATTCTTAATCTGCATGTCATCACATTATGTCAGATGACCTTCCAACACTTTCTTACTGCTGTTTGATCATAGCAGTGCACTGTTATGTTGTGCCAGATCACAATAAAGGATGTTACAGACCCTTACAAAAAGATGTCCAATGTTTAAACAAAAATTACAGAATTTACAACATCCTGCTAAAAAAGAGAGAGAGAGAGAGAGAGAGTATTTGATGTTACATCCCATATTATTATTGCATTCCTTTTAAACAATAAAAGAATGTATAGTATTAAATTGAAAAATTGACATGAAAAATCTGATGTAAACACGATTTTATCTACCCATGACAAATTCACATATATCCATTATGTATTCTAGGATTTATATAAAGTGATTTTTCTATTCACATTACATTATTCAAGGCACATTTTTACCTAGGAATGATTTTAAATTAAGCAATAACATTCAGGCAGCATTTATATATTTAGCTGTGGTAAGAAACATAATGTAAAAAAAAAGAAGAATTACAAATTTCTGCAACATGTCTGTCAACTACATACTTGGGAAACTGTAAACATACAACAATGCTAAAAAAATTTATCTGACACAAACTGTGTATTTTAATGAGCTCTACATTTTTCCGGTAGAAGTTTTTATAATATATTGTATGATTTCCCAGTTATGTAAGATTTAGAAAGAAAGGAGATGACTTCACAGGCTATTCAAAGAACGTTTAAGGTATGCATTCTAATTTGTCACATTAATATCTGAGTCATTCCAAGTCAAATTGGACAAACTTTGGACCTCAGATTTTCAGATTTTTTTGAATCCTCTTGTATACCTTTTATGGGTAAATTAAAGATACACCTGTATTTTTGTTTTGACCAAACTTCATTATTTTGAAATTTTTGGGACATCAAAATTGTGGAAAGAGAACACACACTGATATATACAAGTGCTCATTTCTGGCAACATATTTGACATAGGAAGTTGAGACAAATTTCATTTTAAAGCTTAAAAATTGTGTTTTCAGGATATGTATTCGATTTTGTTAAAACACTTATTCACTACCCTTAACATTGCAATCATTGAAGAAACAATGCTTTTTGAGCAGTTTGCACTACTTTAATTAAAAGTTTAAAATACCAGAAAGATCTCCATTTAATCCTCTTTATGGTGTAGAATTTCAGGGTGGGATATTAATAAATTATGCGGGAAAATAAAATTTAATAAATGCGTGCATAGGTATCCTGCAACTTCAGCCTAACTCAGGGTACAACAGACAGAGCATGCATTCAGGGCCAGCTAACACACACTTCCGTGACACCGATATCTTCCTGGAAAATGCATTGAATGCTATGCTTCTCATTATATTAATAAAATGCTTATGACACTTCTTTATTTACATGTCTCTCAGGAATAGAGACATAAAATTTAATAAAATTGTTTTCAGTTTGCAGTTTTACAATCTTTTGGACAATATCAATAGGTTTCATGTAAATGAAAATATTGCCATACCTGTGCATGAGAAATATTTTATTTTTAGTTTGTGCAGTTAGTGTTCAGAACCAATTAAAATGACTGACATAATGCAACCCAGACATGATCAGTGCTTCAACTCTTTTAATGTGAGTAACCATGACTAATAGGTTAAGAAAGAACAATTAAGGTGCATCACATCAACAATGCTAAACAAACTAAACATGGAGGAAACTCAGGTGTCATGCAGTCTTAGAGTTTGTGACAAGTGTTGAAAGAAAACTGCATATTACCAGATGTTGAATCCAGTACCTTTCAGGTTAACAGTACAATTTAATTCCAGGTTGTTCTAGTGATCAGAATTTTATTGAAGAAACAAGTTCAGCCATATCAGAAACTGGATGATTCAGTATCAGATATTGACTTAGAAAAGCTTAACAAAAGTTTGGTATCTATGAACGAAATTCCAATTAAGAAGAAAAAATTATCGCAGAAAAGGTATCCCCAGCAGAAATTTCAGAAGATAAAGTAGACCCTTGGAGAAAAGATTTTCGGTATTGAAGAAAAAGAAGCAAAAGCATCCCCCAATGAGCAGACTAAATGTGGCAGTATAATAATGAACTAGAGGAGTGTTTCTGAAACACCAATGGCAGGAATGTTATTTTTGAAGACTGGCAATGCAGTAAAATTAGGGACATTTCAAAGCATCAAATCACATGATTAGTGTTGCAAAGAACCTAGCTGCAGAAAAGGAAATTCTCTCTAGGCCAGAGAGCAAACCTGAAAAAAATTTGGACATAATACAGAAAGTACATAATTATTACACAAATTATGAAATAAGTTGCATCATTATGGAAAGAAACATTTCGTTTCGATAAAAGAAGTTGGACAGAAAGTTCAAAAGCAGAAGAGATTGCTACTGTCAAATTTGAAGGAGACATTTAGATCTTTTAAGGACAAATATCCAAATACAAAAGTGAGTTTCTCAAAATTTTGTGAACTGAGACCAAAAAAGTGGAGCCAGTGGAACACATTCAGTCTGTGTTTATGCTCACCACGAAAATGTCAACTTGCTAATTGATGGCACAAATATTGTGAAGTTGACAACTGATCTAGATTGCCCATTGCAAAATTGCAAAGACCTTCTTTCACAATTAATGTGTGATCCTCCATCTCCTGATTGTTATTTCAGGTGTGCAAATTGCCCATCAAGGCATCAACAGCGGATTTAATGCAATATATACACAGGCATTTGAAAATAAGGTAGACGTAGTCATTTGCAAACAATAGGTAACTGTTGACAGATCAAACTTAGAAACTCTTCAGTCTTCCTTGAGGAACTTTGAATGAGCTTCATACCAAGATAGAAGCTCTAGCTCCTCATGCATTTACTGCTCAGCAGCAAGCTGCTTTTCTGGTAGAGAAGAAAGAAGCTCTCCAAGACAACAAATGACTTGTAATTTATGATTTTTCAGAAAATGATGCCTGTGTGATTCAAGATTCAGTACAGGATGTCCATTGGGATAAAAATCAGGCCACATTTCATCCATTTGTAATTTACTACAAAGAACAAAACCAAACACGACATAAAAGTTTAATAGGAATTTCAGAGTGTTTTAAACATGATACAAATGCCTTCCACCTTTTCCAGTGACAATTAATACAATTTTTGAAAACTGAAATAAGAAATGTGAAAAGACTTGTACACTTTTCTGATGGGGTGAATTCTCAGTATAAAAATAGAAACAAGTTTACTAACCTATGTTTTCATGATGAAGATTTTGGTATAGCAGCGGAATGGCACTTGTTTGGAACTTCCCATGTAAAGAGCCCTTGTGATGGAATTGGTGGGACTACCAAAAGATTGGCAACAAGAGCAAGCCTTCAACCTAATCAGAATCCCATTACAACTGCCAGACATTTGTTTGAGTGGGTAAAACAGAATATCAGCGCAATTGAGTTTTTCTTTGTGACGAGTGAGGATTATAAAAATGAATGTGACCTTCTACAGTCTTGATATGAGAAGATAAAACCAATAAGTGACAATAGGACATTACATGCTTTCATTCCAGTGTCAAAATCTGAAGCAATAGCTAAAGACTACTCTCTTTCTTATGAAAGTAAGCATATCGTTCTTTGAATTATTACAGTGGCTTCCAAGCTTTAGCTCATCTGTGTTACTAGCTACATTTAAGTGAATTATATTTAAAATAAGTGTGTACATAATTTAAGACATGATGTGTAGCTGCAAAACTGACACCGTAAGCACCAGCATTCAAGAAGCAACCTGCATTACACATCCGCATCTGGTGCAAGAAGGTCCTGCAGTTATGCTCTCCAGCCTACTGCTCGGCACAAAATCCAGGGTAAGATAATTTGTTTCTACATGCCCATTTATGTATGTCCCAGTCTGAAATTTTGTGCATTTGTAACTTAAAAAACAAGGAATCCTCTGATCTCTTTTAAAATTCGAAAAATGAGTGCAAAATAAATAAAAATTGCATTTTAAAAATACTTTAGCGAAAAAAACCTGCATTTAATATTTATGTTATCTTAGAAAATACCTTATAAAAATCATGCTTTCTACCTTTGGAATTAAGCTAAAGTTTATTTATGTCCAATAATTAGGAGTGGAGATAGATCCATTTGTATGTATTGGTGCACACACAAATGTGCAAATTTTGATTTTAAATTATGGCAAAAACAATCTATTTTTTAAAAATAAAAATATATGCTAATAATATTTTTATTCATTCGGTGGAATAAAAAAGTTTTGTAACAATTGGACACTTGAAGGTCAAATTTTCCTTGAATTTGCCCGGTTTGATGTGGAATGACTCATCTCTAATGTATTTTTATCAAAATCTCTAGAACCATTTTTGAGAAAATGAAAAATAATGAAAATTTTTCCAAGTAAAATGCAGCTTTGGGTAGAGGAATTTTCTTGAAAAGGTTTGTCTGGCATGTTAAATAGTGTCTGACTCAAAGTATGAAATTTGATACTTATTTCACTTTTCATTTTTAATTATGCTGCCCAAAGAAGGATGGATAGACAGATAAGCATGGGTTTTTCTCTATAAATGCTTTGATTTGCTTCAGTGGACTTCAAAATAGGTTTCTGGTGAAATTTTGATACTGAATTTTGGGTGGAACACAACAGTTCCTCTAACTATGGAGAAGACGAAAAACTATAAAAGTAATTATTATTGGTTCCACAGATTACCTTAAAAAATCTGTGGAATCTTAAAACACATTTCTGCTTTATTTTCGTAAATTCTCTCCCTCTGAATCACAAAATTTATTTTAATGGGATTAATTACTTAATAATTATCTTGGTTTTAGAGAATGTATTATCATATGTTTCTTTGGCTATTGTATGGCACTTTTAAGTTTTGGTGGATCTTATAAAAATTATCTCTTAATATTACATTTTCACTGTTCTGTAAAATGTTTTAAAACAAAACATACGCAATAACGAAATGGAGAGTTAACAGTGTTAACTAATCAGAATGCTTATCATAAAGGAAAACTGAAACAAAGATATCATACATAGAAAAGCATAATTGCACAAAGTTTAATAAACTTACCATTAGAATTCAAGTTGGTGCTGCACTTCTTATAGCAAGCAAAGAAAGACAGAGAGAAAACAAACAAATAAATAAGTAAAAGAAGTTGAATAAAAAATATCAAAGTGTAAAGAGAAGATCATTTAAGTCTGTGGAAGAAAATTAGGACTGTGGAGTTCCATAATCCAAACTAGTTCTTTTGGATTAATTGAAAAGCGTTTCTGGAATGCAACACTGTATTGAGATAACAATATATCTTCACATTTTAACTTTATTTATTTTATTTATTTAAGTGCTAAGTTCATACATGGTTATGGACTGACCGTAACTCTAGTCTATTTAACTTATTCATGTACCAGTCCATAAGCGAATACTGGCTCAGTATAACAACATTCAGCAAGTTCTAGTGACTGCAGTAGAAAACTACTCACTGTAAAGAAAAGCAGTTGCTCACCAAAATCTCTTAAAGTTATTTATCCAGACTGTATTTAAACCTAAGATGATGATATTATTTACTTCATACTTGAACTGAAATATTATAAATATGAGTTTTTGTTGATATTTTTGCTACACTCACCCTTCCATTTCAGAATATGCCTGAGCTCTGAGGTCATGCATGCTCCTCCTGTGATGTTCCTGCTGATGCCTAAGAAATGCAGCTTCCTGAGCTGACAGCAAGTTGGCTTCACTGCTGCTTTTTGTTCTTGCCCAACCTTCTCCACGACCAGTATGAACTGGACCAGGGGGTCCTGGCTTTGGTCCATGCTTTAATAGAATATGCAGAAAAACCACTGCAAATTACACTAAGCATTTTAAGTACTTCAAATGTAATCACTGGTTTTAATTTATAAATTGAATTGCCATTAGCAAGAAAATTCCTTTTAATCTGTTATGTAAAACATAGCACATAAAAAGTAACTCCAGAACATTTTTTATGGAAGTGTTACAACTTAATACACCTATATTCCCAGATGTGTATTTACAAAATTATTTTACGCAGTCATAGGCATTACCCCTCTACACTGTCCTTTCGGATTTAATACCAAGTCTGATGTAGTTTTACACATGGAATTTGTTTGCAAAAATAGTTTTCTTCAATTACAGAGTGCTTTAATGAGGAGAGTTTTAACATCTTATCTGAAACACTACTTATCTCTCACACTTAAATATGCCTGTTGCTTTATAGCAGCAATGACAAAAGCTTTTACCCCTGTATCTTTTAAAGTCATTTGGTTTTTCTAATTGTTTGTGTGCTACCAGTTATTTTCCTTCAGTCATCAGGAAACACTCATATGACTTCTAAACAAACTTTTAGATGTATAATTTGTTGTTTAGGTAATAAAATGCATCTTCTATAATTAAATTGAATGGATTGGTTGTTGCATAATTTATTTCTAAATAATTATTTGTATTAATCTCAGAAAGTGTTTTGATATAAGGATAAGATGTATTTTACTCCAGCTCAATATAATCTGTGAAATTATAATAATATCATAGGGTAATTGCAACACCTTTCTTTACTGAAGCTTAATGCTAGAAATAAACAAATTAATGTTGCCAGCAGATTTTAAGCAAAGTATCATATTTACATTTAATATAAAACTTGTTGCTGGGCCTTAATAGAAATGCCATTTATAAATTAATTGTTTGTTTTGACACTTCTGACTCTTATGTTTCTTGATTTGGCAAAATTAAAGTTCCTCTCAAAATAATACTTTGCATTATAACATATGTATGATACTACTGACTTCCAACATGCACATCACAGAGCTTTGTTGTTTTCTTGCTTACTTTTTTATATTGCTCCAAACTCCATTTTATATATTCTTGAAGAACTCAACATCTACTGTTATTTAGCCTCTGCTTTTGGCCACCAAGTACATGTTTCTTGAAAATATCATGAATGGAAAAAATCCTTTAAAGTAGAGCAAACAATTCCATGAAGTAAGACATATACTGCTCTATTCTCTATGTTTCCACAGAAGACTATGAGAAACAACATGTGTAAAAGATACCACACACAAGATTAAAAATAAGGCATGTACCAACTTAAGTACATTATGATAATATGTCTTCATGAGACATGTCAGCGTGCCATAGGTTTGCTATCCTTGGCCTTTTTGTTCAGCTTTAAATTGATTACAAAGTTAAAGACTGGTTGGTCTATTAAGAAGCATAAGCAGAATCGTTGCACAATGTACTCCAACTTCACATTGAGTTGATATATAACTGAGGACCATAAATGCATGCAGTGATTGACTAAAAGAGAATTTAATTGTAGGAAAATTATCTGCAGCTACCTGAGCTCGAAGAAATGATCAATTACAGAAGCAAGGCCATGGTGATAATACAACAAATGACTATGAAAACTGCTGGTTTGCAGTGGATCTTTGGAGTGTTTCATTGACTTGCAAGGTGGAATAGTGTGTGTACGACTTGATTCACCCACAATGTCACCACTTGGTTCAAGTGGTAGCTTAATGTAACTTTTAACACACTCATCATACATTTGCATGCACATCATCTCTTTGCTCTTTGTTTTTCATCCTTAAAATTGTACTGCCTTGTGCATGCCCGTAACCAGAAAAAAATTTTGGGGAGGGTTTTCCATAATTAGATCTAAACTTAACAGTACCCCACACAGTTACCATGTACCTACTCCATAGCAAATAGACATTACGTAGATAAGAAAATTGCTGGGATATATTATAAAGATAGGAAAATCTCACCTGTAAGGTGAGAATATTAAGTTTCCCTTTTTCTTGTAAATGTGCTACAAGCAGTAGACATACTGTTATCTAACGACTTTTCCCTTATTTGTTTGATATGAATTTAAATAAATAAAGCTGTCAGAAGTTTTAGGGGGGGGATTTTGAACCCTAACCCCCCTCTAAATACGGCCCTGGCCTTGTGTATAGGACAGGCTCACCCATATGAAAATATGCCCTACATGTGGGTGAATACATATTTATCTAAAATTCAGATTCATTAGCAATCTTATGTTTCTAATAACACTATTTATTATAAAATATATCATCCCACCTTTGGCAAGTCAGTAACAAGCATTGTTTTCCATTTTCTTTCTTGAAAGAGATCCAAAATTAGGTTTGACTGATATTACACAGCCTGTTTCATGTAAATGAAACACTTTGTAAGCACCACACTACCTGCAGACATCCTATTTTGCCATAGCAATAAAGTATAAATTTTAAGATTAGTTTTCTCTTTGCTGATTATAATTTTCCAGTTTTGCTATTTGCCAGAGGAGGGATAGATAATTTTGCAAAGACAAACATTAATGAACTTACCCCTGTATAGGACTGGTGCAAAGGCTGATTTCTGAAATCTGGATCACTACGAGAACGTAGGTAGTTTCGACCTTGCCGATGTAAGTATGGGGAGCCATCATCACTAGAATCATAACCACTAGAACCATCTCTTGGTCCTCGTGATGGGGGAAAAACTCTTGGTAAACCAAATTTGAGGTATGTGTACATATTAGCACCTAAAGCAGATCTGTAATTAGAAGATGTTTTACTTGGTTACATGTGGGCACTATCTCGATGATAATTTGAAGATGATGGTGGTGATGATAAGTGTGAGGGAGGCAGGTTTTCCATTTGTCTCCTACCTCTGACATTGTAAACATGGAGCCACAAGCTTCCATATTCATAGGTCACCCTTAAGATAAAGATTGTAATCATCTTTGAAATATCCACACTTCACCAACTATTTACTTGGCTGAAAGCTTGAGAGAATTTGAAAACATCACACTGCCAGTAAAGCTTCAGCTAATACATGAGATGTACTTTTTCCTGCTCCACTACATCCCTGCACTGAGCACTAGATCTCAGAGAAGAATGTAATAACTGTACTGCCGTAAGAAAAGTTAACATATACATACACTTACATGGTGATCAAACTTATTTGAATTTTTCCATAAACTTTGATGAAATTTATGTGGACTTTTCCACAAGTTTTGTTCAAATTTCTTTGGACCTTCCCATTAATTTTTACTATATAATATTTTATGTGTTTTATATTATGTATTAAGGCTATATTGTACAATTACTTTCACTTGTATATAAAACATATCTTGAGAATGCCATGAATCAGGTTGATTCCTGTGGCTAATAAAACATCTATGTATCTTCAAACCATTTGAAACTGTGACATTATTTAAAAGCAAGTTTCTTTACATATAATAAATGACTGGCTACCAGATTCTTGTATGGAAATGCAAAAAACGGTGACAGCAAAATTGCCTCTAAGTGATAAAGAGTGATTACATTACGTATTTCATGATGTGTAAACTTATTCTCTGTAATGTAGAACAATAGAAATTAGTTTCAAAACGTACAGGTATTGATCCAGCCATTTCAAATTTGTTTTGCTTCTCTACTTATATACAGTTGTTAAATTTAGGAGTTACTTTACTATAACTACTGGTAGAGTATTAGAGTAATGATATTATCATTATTTTGATGTAGATGTAAAGTAAAAAAGACAATAAGTAAATCATAAGAAAACATTCTTATGAAAGTTTAAAAATATTTCCAAAATACGTAGCTAACCTATTAAAGCTTGTTAATAAACCTTCTAGCAATTTACATAAATTGTTGTTAACAGAGGAAATCCATTTATACAACAGTTGATATCTTAATACAATATTAATTGTCAAATGGCTCCTTCCTCATGATGGAGCGCTTACTGTGCAATGCCTAGCTATCATAGGTCCAAGAATCCAAGTGATAATTCTGGAACTACCTGTAAGACACTGTTTACATCTTACATTCCCTTCAAAAAGTGTGTATTGGCCTCATATATTCAAACTGGCTCATTGATAAGTCCAAATATATGTGGTCCCTTTGTAGTTCTTAAGCATTATATCAGAACATTACTTACTTAGGCCCATAACGAGGATGGCTGAGTATAGATTGAACAGTAGATTCTCTCAGTTGAAAATTTCCATATGGTAAAGGTGACTTCTCGCTTGAGCCAAGTGCAGAATCAGTGAAATCAGAGTTCAGGTTCTGCCTAAAACAATAAATCCAGTAATTAGAATTTAAATAGGAAAATAACGATCCATTTTGGGAAGCTTATAAAAAGGCTTATATGGATTTTATATGGATATTCAAGTGATTGCTGCAACATATTTCTTAAAAACCAGAACATAAAAAAATAAAATTATAAATTTCAAAAAACAAAACTCCTTTGGAATGATACGGTAATTTGTATCACAAATTATTTAAATGTAAATAATGATTGTAATATGAATATGTATTTTTATGTGACATTGATTTCAGATGTTTATTAATTGTAATTATTATTGGTAAATAATAATATACGACTTTACTGAAACTGTCAATAATAACGCAATAATGCAGCGAGGGGGGTGAGCTGTTTATCGTTATTGGGAACAAGGAAGTTACGTAATGTTCGTGCGTTTTCGGTGGAAACTTCTGGAATGTTTCCCTAAAAGCAATATGTATTCGTGGTTTTCATTGGATATTAAAATAGACGCTAATGTTGGCGTGTTTTATTAGCCAATAGCAGTTCATTTATAATCTTTAGGCATGTCGAGGAGTGGGAGTATATAAAGCCGAGTCCGTGGTAGATCGCCCCCAGTTCAACAAAATTCTCAATACATTACACGTCGGTCCTTCAGTTCATCAAAATTTCGTGTACACTACACGTCATCAGTCAATCCTTCATTTCGTCAAGTTACGCGCAGCAAAAATCATTAAAGATCTAAAATATTATACAGTTAAATATACACAAAGTTGATGTACGCGAGTTAAAAGTGATAAGTAAGAAGTTATTACAAACAGTTTCAGTTTGGCGAGTATCTAAATCAATATGTAAAAGTGTTCGTGAACGTGTTCGGCAATAAAAATTATAAAACAAATTTTCTTCATCAGTATAATTTCTGGATAAAAGATTCCTTTCCGCTTCACAACCTGTAAGAGATACATGTTCGACCCAAACAGCTAGCTGGAGGACATTTAAAGTGAATTATTTCAAAACTGATGCAAATTGCTACGCCAGATGGAGCTCATAACCTAACAAAGAATGACGTCACAAGATGGCAACGCGTGAAGTAAACACATATACATAAACATCACAAGCATCAACATTATTTGTAATACCGTTACAGGAAACACCTTTAAGTGAAAGCATGGTATAATTCGTAATTAATGTAATTAGAATCTGATGCTTGATCAGATATATCATAAAATATTTGAGTGTTCCTATTTTAAAAATGATATTAACTGCCCAAATAAATTTGTTTTCCTACTGCACAAGATAATTTCATATTGAATAGTTTATTCTTAATAAAGTGAGAGCTTTTAAAAATTAATACATTTTGTGGTCATGATCTGCAAACTACGTGCAAAGATCAGAAAATCAGGAACTTTAGCATACACATCCAACAGAAAGTGAAAAACATAAATTCACTGCATGTGAATAGTTCCAAACTATTCCTAGTACTTTAAATTTTTCTGTAGAATGATCAGCATTTGCCATATTTACTTCCACTGTTGTTTAGGTACCTTAGGCTTTCATTGCAAATGTGTATTTTTAGGTCTCTGCATTTTTATAAATGTTTTTATTCTGTTAAATATCAAAACGTTTCTCAATCAATTTTTAAGAAATATAAAAACATCAACATTTTAAGTCTGATATTAATCTATCGCGGAAGGCAAAGATTTTACAAAACTTAAACATACAGAGGAATTCTAAGAAAAGAAGTTATTTGATACAAACCACTAATTTTAATGAGTTTATATTTCTTTGAGTAGAAAGTTTTTTCATATCTTTAATGGCTTCTGAGCTACATAAAATTTTAGGATAAAAGGTATTGAATTTTCTCTAAATAAATTGTGAAATCCTTCTTATTCTCAAATTTTATATAACAAAAAGTTATTGAAGTGGCAAGAACTTTCTACACAAAGAAATACCTTCTTTCTCTGTTTAACCTCCTCTTATGTAGGACTTACACCCCACAGGACTTACAGGTGGGTGCCTGGGGTCAGAGGCCCATCGAGGAGCAGACACTCATGGGTCAGACAGAATATCCAGGATGGGTGATCAGCTCGATGCCTGGTATGGGAGGAAGAAAGTAGATGAAACGAAATGATGGTGAAATGGATGAAAGGAAAGGTGATGATGGAACAGTTGGTGGAATGAATGGCAGGGGAAACCAGAGAACCCGGAGAAAACCTGCCCAGACACCGCTTTGTCCACCACAAATCCCACATGCAGGTCCCTGGGATTGAACCCAGGCCGACTCAGTGAGAGACGAGTGGTCTAACCACTCGGCCACGGCACCGCCACAAAGAAATACATAATTCATGTATATGGTTTGTATCAAATAATTTATTTATTAGAATTAACAATTTCTAAAATATTCCTTGCTCAATGTTTAAGATATACCAGGATGAAGTCACTTTGGCGAGTTTTAACATGTTTGAAAATATGACACTTTCAAATTTTTTTTCTTTTTCTTCCATTTCAGCTGAGCTCATTACTAACAAAAACAGACCTGTGACACAAGCAGTTGAGTACTGCATCCACATGTTGCTCTAAGTTCATAATGCTTGATTTTAAACCATTTCTAGGCAAACATTTACCATCATGATTCATGAATGTAACATGACTGTATAGAAAAATAAATATTATTTCAATATTGTAATATGTAAGGGAGATCCATAAACTTTTAAGAGATAGAGAAAGTTGTGTGAATGTTACACATCTGATATTTTAATTCAGCGTTCATTTACCTATATATGGACCAGGCATGTAAATCTTCCGAAGCTGAAGGACCTCCAATTGGACCAGGAGGTGCTTGACCTCTAGGTCCTAGCTGTGAATGATGTAGATCTGCTCCAGGAGGTCCACCTGGAATGTTAGTGGGTGGAGGGACAGAATAGCGTCTCTCCATCGTTGTCAGCTCCCAATCAGAGTGACTCTTTTTTCGCCCAACATTAGACATAGCACCTACAAAACAGGCAACCAAAAATAAAACTCGCTGGACACAATTAGTGGTTATAAGGGATTCACATTTTTTTAAGCTTATTTTAGTGCATTATTAGTTTTAAAACTGCTATGAAAAAGTTACAAAATTCCACAATTTTAATAAAACTACTTTCTTTGCTTGTATTCTCAGTGTGGTACACTGGTACTGTTCATGATTTTGTGGACAATTAGCCCAAGAAGTAACTCTGCTTAGTAGTAAGATTAATTTAGTCATATAATAGTGCATATGAAACTTCATTTACAATGCCTATTTATAAATTATGCTTTAATGCGGCAAATATAAAATAAGATTTGCTTAGATCTTCCATGGAAGTCATCATTATTATGCATAATTCTAAGGGACTGGGCAATGAATATGATCCATTCTGTCTCCAGTTTATGCCAGAATGTGTATCTGCATAAATTTCCATGTATCCTTTGCTTTTCTTTCTTTTTCTTGGGATATACTGAAAAGAATCATTTGGAGGTTGGTTTGGATTAATTCTTATAACCTGTATAAAATGCCCTTCTCAAGTAATTGCATCTTTATAAATTCAATATGAATACTTTAAATTCTGATGCTAGCTCATTTGCAATTTTATTTATGAGTATTCTAACCACTACTGATCTTAAAATTTCATTTTTGTTGGTATTTCTTTGCATCCAATTATACAGCAATGCAAGAACTGCCAACATCCTGTGAAGTTTCATGAGTTATGATTTCTTGTTTTATTTAAAACAACACATTTTATCTTTGAAATTTTAGTAGTTGTATTTTTACATGCTGATGTTGTTTGGACCTAAACAGAAATCTAAATGACAATGGAGCATTAGTCCTGTCATTAATATTATTTTAGTTTAATTGGGTTTATTTCACTGAATGCCATTGCTTTAGTTTTAGGTTCAAGTAACAGTGTTGGCAAGATAATTAAAATTGCTGAGAATTTATCACTACTCTGTCCTACTACAGGTAGACTGGCTGCTGGCACTAGTTGGTATAATACTACAGTGTTTACATTCAACAGACTATCCAGACACTACTTGCTTCACTGAGCCCTACAGTGTCAAGCTGTGGTTACAATAGCCACAATTCAGTGTGTGTCATTTGCAGTAACCATGCATTTTAAAAGCTACTAAAAGTGATGATATGCTTTCAAACAAGAGAAAGAGGGAAGACTATATTGAGAATGGTGTGATGGCAGCTCCATTAGCTCCAAAAGCCAAACTCGCTTTATGAATTTGTAAAGAACTTGTAAAATAGTAATTAGACAGCTGTGTTTCTGGCATAACTCTTAGAACATATGCCCATAGTTCAGGAGGTTCAAGGTTCAAATATATTTCATATTTTTGCTCCCTTTTCTTTTCAGTTCTATATTACCAAGGAAAGAATATATTTTCCAAGTTGTGAGCTAATTTACATACTAATTTCATTCAAATTCTGTTATTGCTTCATTAACTTAATATAAGCTATATGAAATGTTAAAGAATTTAGAGAAAGAAGTATGATGTTCAACAGTTTTTAAAAAATATTGAACTATGGTGAAACAGTAATTAATTTCATAATTAAATATCACTTTGCTTCTTTCTTTTGAAGTATAATGGCACCTTTATTACCAGCTCAACTCAAAATAAATCTGCTTTCCAAACCAGGAATAAAATATCTAAGGTGATATCTTTCATAACAGGGATGCGAACAAGAGTAATCGGTACAGCTCTGCTGTAAGAAAATACTATGTACATCAGCATGCAATGTTGCTTGAGATTATTCGCATATTTTTCTTACTAAACCCAGATATATGTCACTAGCTGCTGGCTGGCTGGCTTGCTGGCCCTATTGTGACAGAGGGTTAGTGACATGTACAAATTTTTACTTTCTCTACTACGTATAGTAAGTAGGGGAAGTATTGTATTCTACCCAAAAATTCGATACCCAGATTTCACCGGAAATACATGTTTTGAGACCCCCTGAATCCAAAAGAAAGCATTTTTGGAAATATGTCCGTGTGTGTGTCTGTGTCTATCTGTGAACAGCATAACTCAGAAACGAACAGTCGGATAAACACCAAACTTGGTATTTAGGTTCAGTATCTTTCAGAGATGCGACACGAAGGTTTTAAAGAAAATCCCCCCACCCCAGATTACCCTTTACATTATAATTTTCTCAAAAATGGCTCTAACAATTTTTATTAAAATATCATATGTATAAGATGTTTTCATGACAAATAAAATGTATATCTTGAATTTTCTGGGAATGTCTCCAAAAGTATTCATTGTGAACGACTTTTGCATAACTGGTAAACCATAAGAGATAGACAAAATTTTACTACACAAAAAATGTAGATCGCCTTAAAATACACAATTTATGTTATATACATTTTTTTTGTTGAGTGAACCAATTTCGAGATATTGCTTGTTATTCCCTTAAATTGTTCAATACTTGTACTTTCTCTCAAATGGGATTTCGTTATTCATTTTTTACTTTCTCTACTACGTATAGTAAGTAGGGGAAGTATTGTACTCCACCCAAAAATTCGATACCGAGATATCACCGGAAATACATGTTTTGAGACCCCCTGAATCCAAAAAAAAGCATTTTTGGAAACATGTCCATGTGTGTCTGTGTGTCTGTCTGTGAACAGCATAACTCAGAAACGAACAGTCGGATAAACACCAAACTTGGTATTTAGGTTCAGTATCTTCCAAGGATGCGACACGAAGGTTTTCAAGAAATTCTCCCCACCCCAGAGTACCCTTTACATGGAAGATTTTTCGAAAATTTTAATTTTCTCAAAAATGGCTCTTAAAGATTTTGATTAAAATATCATATGTTTAAGATATTTTTATGACAAATAAAATTTATATCTTGAATATTCTCGGAATGTCTCCAAAAGTATTCTTTATTGTGAACGACTTTTGCATAACTGGTAAACCATGAGATAGATAAACTTTTACTGCACAAGAAATGTAGATCGCGTTAAAATACACAATTTATGTCATATACATTTTTTTTGTTGAGTGAAGCATTTTCGAGATATTACTTGTGATTCCCTTAAATTTTCCAATACTTATTTTCTCAAATGGGAATTCGTTATTCATTTTTTTGTCTTGGATATGCAAAGAGTATTAATCTGTGGGAAAGGGAATGGTGCTGCACCTAGCAACCAGCTATTAAGAGATATGTATGTGCTTAAAGGCTACTGTATTTCCAAATTGCCCTTGTAAATATATATTCCCCTTACATCTACAAGAAAATTAGCAATAATATAGACTCTGCAAATGTTTATCTCGATTAACATGAAGTAGATGGAGAATAAGCGTTTGTATAAATAGTTTGTACAAGAGTAGAGAAAGTCATGTGAGTGTAACACATCAGATTTTTTTATGTACTGGATATGCAAAGAGAATGGAATACTCCACATAACAACCAGCTCTTAAAGTATTTGACTATCGCTTAAAGCTTACCAATTCCCCTTGCATCTACAAGAAAATTAGCAACAGGATTAACGTCTCGATAAACATGAAGCATATGGAGAATAAGCGTTTGTTAAAATAGTTTGTACAAGAGTAGAAAAAGTCATGTGAGTGTAACACATCAGATTTTTATACAAACTACTGTTTCATCAAATGATGTGCAGACAAATGATGTGCACTGCTAAGACAAGCTGTCTGGAATACTGATAGAGATTATATTATTTCTTATCTTTTATTAAAGTAAAAGTTTAATTTATTTATTTAAAGTTTCTTCTTCAAATGATAAAACTTATTGTCATTCTCTGATGTATTGTAAAGATACAAGTTGAGACTTTCGACATCCCTCTCTGAGTTCTTTGTTCATAGTAACTGCATTACAGATTCTTCCTTAACTATTGACATCAATAGGTGATCCCTTTATTTAAGTTCTTGATATTTATTAACTGTTGTGGAAAAGCTTTAATTTCTGGAATTTTCCATAAAACAATTGTTTTCATTAAATTAAATGTTTTTAGTTAGTACTGGTTAACACCCATTTTGGTGTCCCAAATGTCAGATTAGTTTCTGGATCACTGATCTAAAAAATAACAATGAAAGAAGTATACATTTTAAAAATTAACAGAGCTGTTCTTCATTTTCTATTTAATGACATACATAAATATCTCAGTTATAACACATCACACTTATAAGGTTTTAGAAATAAGCTGATGAAATGTTCTACTAACATAGGTACCTTATTAATGTTTAATGTAGCACTCAGGAATCTCATTCGCTGTGCTGCTCTGAACCTGCAACAAAGTGAGAACGCTTTTTAGTTGGTTTTTGGAAATGAGTTTCTATCAGAGCAAATTTTCTGTTTTTGGTCACATTTCATTTACTCAGTGATGATCTTGAATGATCTTTAAAAATAACCAGATAAACATTTTTAGTTTGTTTTCTCTAAATATCTCTAGAGAACACAAACAGATATGGCCTTTAACCAAATACCACATTTAAACTGAAGGAGTGCATCCGTCAAGAGACAAACTGTAAAAGAATATCGGGCAACGTGCAAGGCACACATAGTTTGCGTGCGCTCGTGCTCTCTCTCTCTCTCTCTCTCTCTCTCTCTCTCTCTCTCCCTCTCTCACACACACACACACACACACACGCGCGCGCGCTCACGCGCTCTCTCTCTCTCTCTCTCTCTCTCTCACGCTCACGCGCGCGCGCGGGCACAATACCGTTAATGAAATAATTCTCACTGGATCTGCGTTAGAAATAAGCATTTCCAGGGTTACTATATATCTATGTGTGTTACACATATTTTTTGAAACGCTTGAGAGAAAGAGAGAGATGCACAAACACAAAATAAACATTGCCAGTTAACGCATATTTTTCGAAATACTTAACTTTTGGTGGAGTGCAACTCACTTAACATTACAGACCACGGCATCATTACGAATGCCGGCGGAGAGAGCCGAATTACGTCGGCCGAACAGCCGAATGACAGCGAAGAATAGTATTGCACATACATGAGATTTTATTGGAAGTACACTATTTTGAGGTGTTCTGTATAAAAAAAAAATGTTTAAACTGCTGTTTTTCAGTGGCGAAGAGATTAACATAACAGCAGAATAAACTATAATAGGGATTCTGGTGGCAGTAGATATTAACGAAGCTCATTGAAGTTAGCATTACTAACATCCAAAGCTTCAGAACATGGTACTAAAATTATGCATGTCTTTTTAGTTCAACACACATTTGTGAATCTGCAGTTCCATAGATACAAAGAGCATTTAGACAACGATAAATGATGACGCTGACTCCACTCAGTGAATATAATTTTCGCTTATTTAGGTACATAGCATTTCCACATCACGCTTGATGTAAGTTAATATAACATTTCAAGCAGACTTGGTGAATCCGCGAATATAACTGCTCTCCCTGAGTCTCACGCATAAACAACCTGAATGATACAAAATAGCAAAGTACAAATGGAATTCAGAGTAATTACTGTTCATGGCAGAAGCGATGGAGGCAGTCCGAATGTAATCGAGAAGCACCATTCCCTACTCTTGAGTTAAATCTGACCTTAATTGTAATTGTTAATAGCTTTGTTTAGCATTTATGACTTTTGTACATTAACATATAGTGTCATTAAAGAGTGCACTGCAACGCTCCTAGTCCGTTTCCTAAAATTATTAAACCACCCAAGCTATATGGGTATATGGGTGACATTGTGAGGTCTAGAACTCAGTCTAGCTTTAAACACAACTATCAGTCCAGAAGAGTTAACTGACACGAGCACATACTACACAAGGCCTATCAAAATAGTCTATGGTCCAAGGGAGTTAGAAGCGGTTAGACGGCGATGCCTGCAGTAACTAAAGCAGTCAGTGGCGGCTCGTGACCTGTTGCAATGGGTGTGCAGTTTGTTACATGCTCTCTTCCTGACACACGCACGCACACACATATACACAATCAATGCAAAAAAGAAAAGTTGACTCACCAAAAATCTCTTACAGCTTCCAGTCTCTTTCACTGTTTCACATCAGCTTACAGGACATGGCGATGCATGAAGTCCATTCGGCGCTCCTTTTTAGTTGCAAACTTGTCTATTACTCTCTCATTGAAGTCTGAAATATCCCTTACAAGGCTTTTCTCTATTGACAACATGGCTAGAGCAGCCAGGCGTTCTTCTGACATCGTGGACCGAAGGAAGGTTTTTATGCGCTTTAAACTTGAAAAACATCTTTCAGCTTCACTAGTTGACATTGGCACTGTTACAAGTATTTTCAGTAATTTAGAAACTTCACTGAACGTTTTCTCTAGATTATTTTCCACAATAAACCCTAAAAGATCTACAGCACCCGATACATTTCTGAATTCTCTGCGCATGTATATCAATTGCAACTCCGTTCGTAATCTGGTCGTGTCTATGAATGGAAATGCTTCAGTTAATGTATGCATGTATTTCTCCGGATACGTTTTGTTGTATTCGTCAAATCTTTCGGAAATGAAGAGATTTGACGCGACAAGATGATTGGGAAATGAAAATCTCTCCTTTGCTTGTAGCAGATTCACGTCACACACCTCTTTCGCTGCAGATTTTCTTGAAAAATGGTCAACCTTACGTCGTTTTACAGCCTCTGCTGAATAACATGGGTTCTCGGCTATATCATCAATCTTTCGTCTAACTTCCTTTATTGCGCCTTCAAATGTTTCAATGGCAGATTTTGCAAATACTGCATCAATGGATCGTCCTTGGAACTGATTAGATAGCACATCCACATGTGGCATTATAATGAAGAATATTTCTAGCCAGAAATAGTCTGGCTGTATCAGTTTAAGGCGCAGTCCTCTAGCCTGAACTATTGTGTTGCTTTGTTTACTACTTCTCTCTATGGTCCCTAAACATTCGGTAATTGATTCCTTATGCTCGAAAACTGTTTGCACTAATCGGGATTTGAAATTCCATCTTATTGTTGAAACTCCAGGTATCCTCCTACCTAAATCTCATCCAAAACACGAACTCGTTGCGGAGAATTAGAAAAAAATGCAGGAATTTCATTTAAGTCCGCGAAAAAGTATTCGAACTTCCGTATTTTGACTTGTGCTTGCGCCATAATTAAATTCAATTTGTGTGCATAGCAATGAATGTAGTGAGCGAAAGGGTAATCTTTCTTCACCAATGCTTGTACACCAGCATGCTGCCCACTCATAACATTTGCGCCGTCGTAACTCTGAGACACGACTTTGTTTTTTTTTTTCAGTTTCAGATACCACCATTGAGAGCGAGTTTTTTATACATAGGGAGAGAGCGTTCGCATCTTATCCATCTGGATTTAAAAATGTCCAGAATCTTTCCACTGGCTTACCATTTGGTAGCAGGTAACGAAACACAACCACTATTTGAAAAAGGGATGAAATATCAGATGTTTCGTCGGCAATTACAGCGATATAGTCTGCTTTAGAAATTTCTCTCTTAATTTCTTCTTGGCATACGTCAAGCATACACTGCAACAGATCATTCTATATTTCTTTCGACGTTCCTCGAAAAACGCTGGCCTGCTTGAGATGATCTTTCACCGCGGAATCTAATTCTGCGGTGAAGTTTATCAGTCCACGAAACACTCCAGGGTTCAATGAACTTTGACTTTCGTCGTGTCCCCTGAGATTTAACTCGAATGCTCTGCAGAATTTTATGCAATTAATTATCTGCGACAAGACATATCTGTTCTTAGTAACTTCCTCATTGTGTTTTTCCACATTACGCCTAAAAGCACTGTCTAACTGCTGAGATATATTATATTTTCCCAGAACATTTAGTTCCAATTCGCAATTCATATGGGCAATTGAGCTCTCATGTTTTGCCATTTTTTGTTTTAAATGACCAATATCACCACAACCATTATTTGTCCAGGTGCCGTTTCTCTCACTCGCAAACAATAAACACGGAAAACAGAAGAGCCGGTTAGTTGCTTCACAAGCACATATCCACGAGCAACTTTTATACACACTTTCGTTAAACTTTCTTGTAACGGTATTCCCTTTACAATTAGTCACTTGAACTAAATCGATTGGTGGCAGCGGTCTGCCTTCGTTTTTAATTTGAAGCTTTTATTCTAAGGATAAAACCGAAAGGTTTATCTCTTTTAGTTTCGCAACGCTATTCATTTCCACACTTACACAGATTTAAATCTACTGCTATGGGCCAATTCAAATGCATACCAATTGCCACCAGGACACAAACATAACAAACAAAAATGAAAACACCCTAAGAAATTAACTAACCCAAATTGAAATATTTACCTTATTATATTATGCAGAATAATTATATGCATTTATAATGATTTAATTAAAATATATGTAATGTGTTTACAGCATTAACATAACTCTCACGTTAATACAGAAAATGGCTAGATTGTGCTTAGAAATGTAAAGTTGGCTAAGTGTGTAGCAGGTTTATCGCAACTTCTGCTAGACAACAGCGAGGGAAATGTCCGTAGCAAAGGAAGCAGGGAAGGAAATGGAGTTGTACGGGAATGCAGTGCGCTTGCGCCATAACAATCACATCTCTTGGGCTTGTCGATTACACTGCGTTAACTCGCCGTACTTTCAAATACAAGCGTTGCCCCGCTCCCCGCGACCTCTCGCCATAAAGCTTCCTTCGCCAGTCGCAAAATCTCGTTTGTGCGTCTCTACAGCTCGCTGACCAAATGCACTGGCGTTTGGTAAAGAAGGCGCGGGGAGTTTAAATAAGCTCTTCATACAGAAGAAAGTTTGACATTTGCCCTTCTTGTATACATACCTATAGAGGCATATGCATATTCAGATACAGGGAAAAATTAGTGGGTGTGCATTTGCGAGTATGCGATCACCCAAGAACCGCCACTGAAAGCAGCCATCTGCTTTACGTAGGCCACAGTGGTCCCTCTGTGCTTCCGTGACTCCTTTGGGGAAGGGGATGAAGGGGAGACCCAAAGGGCGACCAGTTCCGGACGACGATGTGCACTAGCAAGCACGAAGTCCCTAACTACTCCAACGACGCCTATCCTGACGCCGGCTAGCCCTATCTAAGCCACCCGCAACCTGAGGATCCTGGAAATAGACGAGGCACTCCCAGGAAGATGGATGAAGTGGGAGGATGAAGGGCGCAAAACCAGAAAGGTCATTAGCGCCCGCCACAGATAAAATACAGGTAAGCGAGCAGTTACAAAACCAGACAGATAATAAGGCCGAAAATGAAGGACTTAAAAGCTATAAAAGGTCAGGTTAAAAGTCGACTAAAAGGAATAAAAGAGGCAGTGTCACAGACTGTAGAACGAGAAGCTAAAAACAAGGTAGCTAAAAAGAATGGGTCCAAAACACTCCCAGGAAGGAAGAGCACCCCAAGCACCAGGAAGAAATCTTTCCTAGCGCAAATTCCACCGTTCTGCCTCAACACACCAACCGCCGTCAACTGGTCCTACAATCCTGAAACATATGAAAGAAAATAATAGGGACAGGAAATGGAGAAGAATTTCGCGGTAGAAGCAAAACCACCTCAGCATTTGCCTACTGACCCAGGAAAACCACGAAAAAAAAGAAACATAGTCAGTGGGGCCAGACGGTAATCGAACCCAGGACCTCTCGAATACGAGCCGCGCAAGTTACCGCGTATCCATCTCGCTCGGCATCCAATAGATTAATTTAGGCCCGGCAGGAGCTGAAACTGTACCAGCAGAAATGACAAGGGTTAGACTTAGGGTCAGTGATGTCACTTCACACAACTCTGCTGCAGCGAGAATGGGTAGACAAAGTGTATACTATTGATAAGGGAATGAGAAGTTGCATAATGATCAACGTTGAGGCGTTTTGTATTAAAAAGAAAAGCGATGGAAATGCCCAACGCAAACAGCATAAGTAAAGATTGAGCCCCGTGCGTTAAACATTGATTGCTGTTATACTCGCATATGGAAAGTGCCGTTCAAAGAAGAGTTTGAAGATTCTGAATTTATTTGATTATTATAAAAAGTGCGCTATAAAAGGTATTGCTGAAGAGGATGTCTATTCAAACTATATATATAAAACATTTCGTAATTTGCCAAAATGGTGCTGGATTGTTCAGCCGAATTGATCATCATTTCCGCTCTCCTTAACCCTACTATGAATGCCTGTCACCTCAGTTTAGTATTAAGACCTAATTCTGCCTTAGTATCCTCCAAGTATGTTGGAAGTTTGTGGAAAGATGCAGTGTGATATCACAAGTGTAGAACTATTTCATTGCACATATATCAGTATAGAAAGTGATAAATGAATTATGTTCTCGCCACTTCAGTGTTAGAACTTATTTCTATCATTAAAACCTTCCGAAATATTATATTGAAGGTAATGAAGAAACACAGTTTAGTGTCACAAGTTTGTTAATGGGTGTGCCTACTTCATACAGAAAATACTAAATGTTTGTGGTGTAATTTCTTATGATTAGGAACGGAACAACAAACCCCCATACTAAAAGAAAATATCAGGCGAGAAATTCAAATTAGATATTGGACTCTCGAGTGTAAATAAAATTTCTTGAGAAGATGCCAGAAATGTGTGGATAGAGGACATTTCCAACATCTCTTATGATAAGGTATGTGCTTATTATAATTGTAAATATGAGAATGTGAGACGGTTGCGCGAGTATTTTAACTGTTTCGGCGGGAGTCCGAGCTGCGGTGGCTGGCACTCGAACTGCATTGTGGAAGAAAAGCACTGTATTTGAACCACACTTTCTACGGTGATTTCTTTAAACACATTTTCCCTATACCTCAAAGCTTGTGTTCGCTGGCTAAGGGCTATTTTAAAGGCCATTGCTGGTTCAAACTGCAGATTGAATCCACAGTGCAGTTATACAGCTAGGTATTCAACCCGATTTGAGAACGTCTCCCTCATGCTCTAACTCACACAAGCCGAAAAACCGGCAGTACCTACCTCTCTTGATTTTACTCTCAGCAATACACTAATCGCTCCTGCGCCGTGGCACAGTGAGCTTGAGCGTGGTAGTTTGGTTCCCGGCCACGAAATGCGTCCGGTTTCGATCCCACCGATAGGGGTGCGGATTTTAGGTACCGGATATAGGAGCGGTGCCCATTCAGCATCACGGGGAAAGTGAGGAGCTGTGATAGGCAGCGGCCCTGCCCTCGTGGGCCAACTTTCCGGCTAGCGGATGCGTGATCATCTCCCCGTATCGGTTGGATGATCGTTAACCTCTGCCGTGCGTACGTGGGCCCAAGACCGACAGTCGGGTTGGCAGGCCCAGGCCCTTCGTGGGATGTAGCGCCACAGTATTTATTTAATATACTGATCTGGAAAATCGTGATATATGAGCAACAAGGGGTTCAGTGAGCCTAATGAAAAGCCGCACCTGTTACAAGCGTTAAGTTTTATACATCTCTCTCTAGCTCAAGCTTAAAAAAATAAATAAATAAAAAATAAAGGTTTCCTTTTTTACTTTCTCTACTATATACATAGCAGGGAGAGAAGGTATTGCATTCCACCCAAAAATTAGATATCGAGATTTCACTGGAAATACATGTTTTGAGGACCCTGAATCCACCTAAAAACATTTTTTGGAAAAATGTCCATGTGCCGTGTGTGTGTCTGTGAATAACATAACTCAAAAACGAAAAGTCGGATAAATACCAAACATTGTATTTAGGTTTAGTATCTTCTAAAGATGCGACACGAGGTTTTTCAACAAACTTCCCTTTACATGGAACGTTCTTTTTTTAAATGTCCGATCTTTTAAAAAAAGAGCTCTAACGATTTTTATTAAAATAGCACATTCTAATAAATTTACATGACAAATAAAATGTATACCTTGAATTTTCGGGGAACAGCTTGTGAAATCCCCTTTATTTGATTGAATTTTCTATAAGTTTGTATGACTAGAAAACCATAACAGACAAAAAGTTACTTAAGAAAAATTGCAGAGTTCATTAAAACACAGGTTTTATGTTAATTTTTTTTCGTAGCATTAGCCGTTTTAGAATATTCCATGTTTTAATTTTACACGTTTCTGAATTGTATCATCTGATGTGTCATGCATGAAGTTGTGTGATCCTCCTTTGTTTCTTTCTTTTCATCGTAAGCGTTGTTACTATGTACGAATGAAACATTCGAATATTTGCATTAGGAAATCAATTTACTGCTGTGATTTTATGAACAAATATAAATATCTATGGTAACTGTATTTAATGACACATTTTATGAATCTTCTTTCAGCAGGTTTTGCTGATTGAACCAATCTCGTAAGACTGTTTCATTTTATTAATTCGTATCTTCTTATTTGTTATAGTCCAATTTTCATGTACTCCATATTTTAGTTTCTTTTCTTTATTTTCGTTACTTACGTTTTAGGACTTCATTATGCCTAGTAAGAGAGGAATAAGCATTAATTTTAATGTTAAGAAGTGTTTTTACGTGAAAACAGCCAAAGTGATTGCTGGTTCTATGAGTCAAAGTAATGATATTTGGTGAGGTTAAAAACACACAGTGCACTAATTGCTTTAGTACAAATAGTTTGTATACGCACTAATAAACGGAGAGGAGAGAAAGTCATGTGAATGTATCACATCAGAATTTTCCTTATCAGCTGAAAGAAATTTTGTAATTTGAAAGTACATGGTCACTAATAATTATGAACTAGAACCGTTATGTCAAAAAAAAACAAAAAAAAAACAAAAACAAAAAAAACAAAAAAAACAAGAGATTTACTTAAGGACGTTCTTTAACTGTTGTGATCCTTAGCGACCCATTCTATATTGGGCGTGAAAGATCGGTAATTTTGCTCAGAGGCCTCTTTATCAGGCTTGATGTTCTTTTACATGCCGCAAATCTACGACACGGAAGCACCGGCTTTACTTCCATTCCCATGGAAGCCATGCTAAGGATTTTTACGCCCGAACAATTCCATCGCCCTCCGCCGAGTTTGAACCAACCGTTATGCGGAAAATAGTTTCATACTGGTAAGACATACCTAACGCGTAGAGCTGCGAGATTACAACATTTACACTGGTGAGGAGAGTTCGCCTAGTTTTAGGTCCAAGTAATTCCAACTGGTATAAGATCTGATGTCGGGTTAGTTTTTTTTTTTCGGGGTATGCTTTTACCCTGATGAGGTTGCTACCAGGAAGTTAAGCCGCCGAAAGACTTCAAATCCTTCTTATTTCATTCCCTTCTCGAAATGGAGTATCAATCTACTTGAGACTTTTAACAGTGTTATTGCATGCAAGTGAGTTTGTGCGAAGCAACCACTTAAAAGGACTGATTTACAATAAGGATTTTTGGAGGCGGACGCTGAGTCTATAAACCGCTGCGCCGTCTTAAGACCAGATGAGAAACTCAAGTTTTTATAGAGTTTGACAGCACTGTTACGACATTTTAAATGGCGATCATGTTCGGTGTGCTTAATTGATTAGTAGGGAAGGAATTCGTTGGTCACAGTTGTGTGATCACAGACTTTAATCCTGCTGAATGAGGTCAGGCTGGTACGTTTTTCTGCTCTCGTTTGGAGCCGATAAGTTGAGGAGAACTGTAGTTTGTTTTCTGATCCCTCTTGGTCGTTTAATTACAAATTATTCGACTGTATTAAGTATTGCGCGACTCACCAGTGCTCTTCAAAACTATGGTATTCTTCAGCTTCATGCGGTCATGCTCGAATCAAGCATTTTTATGTATTTGTTTAAATTTGCTAAGCATAGCTATGTTCTAAAGTAATTTGCAATTAACATTAGGATTTGGTTAATTTAACGAAGTATAACGCAACTTTCGGAGAGTGCTGGGTCGCCTAGGATATGTGGAAACATTGCATTGGTTGCTGGTATCTTCCTGGAGGTGAGGGTTGACGAAGTACGTAACGGGAACTGCTTAACTGCAATAGGTGCATATAACTAAGTTACCTCATGTTAAATCACATTAAGTCAGCCCTAAACAACTTCGTTTAATACAATGTGCTAGACTTGCACGTTATGTCGCGTTAAGTTACGCTAATTTCATCATAATCCCGGCTTAAGACCAGTATGTCTAAGAAGGACGATGGCTTGAACCAATCTTGTGGTTATGTAAGAGCACGGCAGAAATAGAATGATAGTGTAACATATTCTAATGCACTTCACAAGTTATGTTTTCACCCGTATCATGCTTATGAAATTGCCCATTACTAAGTCGACCCACCATAAGCTCTGTTTACCCATTTCTCGTGTTTTTTTATTTTTTTAATACTATGTCCCGGTGTCTCAACTCTTTTACTCATGCGACGACTTTAGGTAAATTGTTTGAGAATGTCTTCGTTGTTTCCTACGAGGAGATCCATTTGTTTCGAAACATGCGCACAACGAATTTATTGTATATCGCTGCGGCTTAGCTTCGTTGTCAAACGCTCTCCATACGTCTTCCATGTCGCCCTGGGTTAAGTGCTGGCTTTCTGTGCCCAAGGCGCTGGTTCGATCCCGCCCAAGTGTGGCATTTAACTCTGCTTAATTGCGAAGCCTCATGTTAATACATTTACTTAATTGACTACATCTTACCCAGACTGAGCTCTGCGTGTTTTGTAATAAATTGTATATTGATTTGTTTTATAAATAAGAGCATGCTAAAACAGTATTGTCATGTTTACTTGCATTCGTTAATGCGTGGACTAATGTTATGGGGAAATTAAACAGATTCCAAAAAGTATTCCTTTTACACAAAACAGTGATAATAATAATGGCAAGAGGAAGATGATCAACTCATTGTAAATGCGTACCGATGTTTTACCACTAGTTTTGCGGATATATTCAAACGATACTTTATTTGCAGTAAACAATCCAAGAGCTTTTTTTTGTAAGTGTTTAACGCCGGTTCTCACTGCACACCACACCACAGGCGGTGGACACTGATGATGCATGAAATGAAATGGTAATTGGGAAAGCACATTTGGGAAGGAAAAACGTTCCGGGCCTAAATTTAGGGTATCTCCCCGGCATTTGTCAGTTGAGAACTGAGGAAAACCCGAAAAAACCTCAGGGTAAACGGTCCTGGCAGGATTTGAACAGCAGACTTCCTGTCCACGAGTCCATGCCATAGCGACTCGGCTACCCTTTTTGGTACAAGGCGTGTCCATAAGTATATTTAGATATCCACGACAAAGACACCTGACACAGATAAGTTTTACACATTCCAAGTAATAATTTGAAGGTATTTCAGAAAGTTTTATCGTAGTGGTATAATATTATTGAATTCACTTCCATTGTGTGTAAGGAACTACTTTCTAATAATATGTGCTCAGATTAGGATTAAAAAGATATCTCTCTTACACCTTTTATAAAAAGGATGACTTCATTCAATCGAAAATACATTGTTCTGATTTCTCTCTATTGAATTAATTCGATTTTGTAAATATATTAAGTTGCCATATATATTTTTTCTTAAGCTCAAATGTTAATGCAAATTAAATAATTACCATCTCTGACAAATTTTACACCAGAATTTGTAAATGCGAAGGCTGTGGCTATTTCACCCAGTTATCTATGTGATTTCTTATGTAATCTACATCCTAGAGTTAGACTAGCTCTTTTAGAGTGAGCGGAATGAATTGACATGACAATGACTGCAGTTGCTAGCATTGTTAAATGAATTCAATATTGTAGCACCCCAGGATGGTTAGCTCTAGGGGATGCTTACAACCAGGATGGCGGTAACGTGAAACGATAAAGCTGGCGGTCCGGGACATGACGGGATTAGCGGGATAGCTGGTGAGTTGGGGAGGAGGCATCGAATACCCCTCCCACCCGAATACCCGGGGGCGGTATAAGAACTAACTGCTATATTTGTACTCGATTTGCATGGTTAGTGGGAGAGGGTACATAAGCAGACAGCCTAATAGTATGAACAGGAACATATCACTAGTACATCTTACCTGTGTGTTACGGTAGTTTTGAGGTTCGCACAAATATAAGTTTAACTTAGTTATGATGAGGGGTGACGCACCCCTGTTGACAGATCTTTGCCGTACGAGAATGTCGACCAGAAATGAGTGTGTCTTAACTCCGTGGCCGTTAAATACTCTGGTCTACTGACAGGGCAGCCCCGTGTACCACAAAGTCCTGTCTCCGTTTCACCATAAAAAATTGAGTTTTATTTATGGACGCTCCTTAACTGCTGTGATACTTAGCGGGCCATTATTATATTGGGCTGAAAGACCGGTAATTTTTCTCAGAGATCGCTTTATCAGGCTTGAGTTCTTTTACGTGCGGTAAATCTATGACACGGACCCACCACGATTCACCATGTTACTGAATATTGGCAATACTGACGCACCTTTTTATTCTCTGTTCGAATCTCCTCTATGGATATATTATGATTCTTTGTTTCTAAACAAGAAAACCTCCCCAAGAAGAGGCCAAAAATGCGTGAAGTCCTCTTATTTATGTAAAGGACCAATAAAGGTAGACCAAGTTTCATTCTTTAATATCCACTGTTACCAGTTTTTGGCTTTTGTGAACTAGTATTAAGAACGCACTCCAAGGATAATGAGGGAGGAACAGCTTTGCAGTAAAAGCCTATGTAAGTAGCAACAGCTAGCTTCCCAAAGGTTCTTGCCACTCTGTGCTAGTGGGTGAGGTGAGGTAAGATGAGGTAAGGTTTTCTGCTTGTGAAGAAAAAGAACATCACAGCTTAATTTATTGTAGTTCAGGTTTCTACACTTACTAGACAAACCGACCAAGCATGTAGGTCAATGTCATATTGCCATCCTGTCTGTCATGCAGAGTTCCAATGGACCAAAGCGACCAAGCATTTCGAAAAGTATGCGTAGCACTATAATAGCAACGGTTATTCTGCGTTTGTGCGTCTCTCGTGCACAATTCGACTCGAACAACGAACAAGCATTTCGAAAAGTATGTGTGACACTGACAATGTTTATTTTGTGTTTATGCGTCTCTCTCTCACTCGCTCTCGCTCTCTCTCTCTCTCTCTCTCTCTCTCTCTCTCTCGCTCATGCAAGTTCCACTCGGCCAATTGACCAAGGATTTCGAAAATTATGTATAACACTGGCACTGTTTATTTTGTATTTGGCGTCTCTCTCCCCCCTGCAGAATTCCACACTTGACATTACAGATGACCACTGTTTCATTACGAATGCTGGTGGAGAGAGCCGAATTACACTACATGGTCAAAAGTATCCGGACACCTGGCTGAAAATGACGTACAAGTTCGTGGCGCCCTCCATCGGTAATGATGGAAGTCAATATGGTGTTCGCCCACCCTTAGCCTTGGTGATAGCGTTCACTCTCGCAGGCATACTTTCAATCAGGTGCTGGAAGGTTTCTTGGGGAATGGCAGCCCATTCTTCACGGAGTACGGAACTGAGGAGAGGTATCGATGTAGGTCGGTGAAGCCTGGCACGAAGTCGACGTTCCAACACATCCCAAAGGTGTTCTATAGCATTCAAGTCAGGATTCTGTGCAGGCCAGTCCATTACAGGGATGTTATTGTCGTGTAACCACTCCGTCACAGCGTGCAGTATGAACAGGTGCTTGATCGTGTTGAAAGATGCAATCGCCATCCCCGAATTGCTTTTCAACAGTGGGAAGCAAGAAGGTGCTTAAAATATCAATAGGTCTGCGCTGTGATCGTGCCACGCAAAATAACAAGGGATGCAAGCCCCCTCCAGGAAAAACACGACCACACCATAACACCACCACCTCCGAATTTCACTGCTGGCACTACACACGCTGGCAGATGACGTTCACCGGGCATTCGCCATACCCAAACCCTGCCATCGGATCGCCACATTATGTATCGTGATTCGTCACTCCACACGTTTTGCCACTGTTCAATCGTGTAATGTTGACGTTCCTTACACCAAGCGAGGCGTCGTTTGGCATTTTCCTGCGTGATGTGTGGCTTATGAGCAGCCGCTCTTCCATGGAATCCAAAGTTTCTCACCTCACGCCTAACTGTCATAGTACTAGGAGTGGATCCTGATGCAGTTTGGAATTCCTGTGTGATGGTCTGGATAGATGTCTGCTATTACTCTTTAGACCCTCTTCAAATGTCGGCGGTCTCTGTCAGTCAACAGATGAGGTCGTCCTGTATGCTTTTGTGCTGTACATGTCCCTTCACGTTTCCACTTCACTATCACATCAGAAACAGTGGACTAGGGATGTTTAGGAGTGTGGAAATCTCGCGTACAGACTTCTGATACAAGTGACACCCAATCACCTGTCCACGTTCAAAGTCGTCAGTTCCACGGAGCGTCCCATTCTGCTGTTTCACGATGTCTAATAACTACGGATAATGAGTACCAGGCAGTAGGTGGCAGCACAATGCACCTAAGATGAAAAACGTATCTTTGTGGGGTATCCGGATACTTTTGATCACATAGTGTATGTCGGCCGGCTTCCGTGATGTCCATGCATCTGCGTATGTTTTACGTAGGGTGACCAGATGTCCTGCTTTTCGCAGGATACTTCTTTGTTTTTCTTCTTCCTTTTTTGACACCTTATCCTGCTGTCCGCGAAGAGACTCTAAAACTTTATAAATATCCTGCATTTAAAAACCATCCTGCAAAATGGAAAATAGGTAATTTTCCATCTTTGTGCAAATGACTTTTATGAAACAAAGGAAATAATGCATTAAAAACTAAAGTATAGTATAAGTTGGCAGCCTTATAAAAAACAGTTGTAGAAACTGAAATTGTGAACACTTCCGGTCCGTGTCCGTATGTTGGTCCATTTCAAATTTTTTAATGACTTAATAGTGTAGTCGTGTGCAGTGAAAGATAACAGTAGTGTATAACTTTCAGTAATTATGCCGAAAGTTAAAGGAAAATGTGTGTTAAACACTGAGCTGCGATCTCTCTATCCATTTATTGTCCAGGAAAATATAAGAGTGATGTACGCTGCATGAAATGTTCAGCTTGTTGTCAATAGCGAATGGCGGAAATAGTGAAATTTTAAATTTTCAAGCAAGCATAAGCTGGCTGACAATGCTGCTGCTTCCAACTCATCCCTTACTACTATCTTTCGCGGAGCTGAATTTGGATCAACTGAACAGAAATTGGCTGCTTCTGAAGGAATTTTTGCATTTCACAGCGTTCAACACAGCCAAACATTTCGTTCAACAAACTGTACAACTAAGAGATTCAGAAATGCTTTGAACCCAAATATTTGTGTGCAAAGACAAAGAGTGAGGCTATCCTGACTAATGTGATCAGCCCATTTGCCATGTCAGAAGTAAGGACTTGGAAAAAGCAAATTATGTCATTGCGTACACAGACTCTCCAAATCATAAATCCACGAAACTATTTCCCCTCCTGGTTTATTATTTTGATTATAACAATGGCATTCAAGTAAAGGTTCTGGACTTTCAAGAAAAGTTAAGGGAAAGTGCTGAAACTATTTTTCATATGTATTCAAGACGCTTGGAGATTATCGTCTTGAAAATAAAACAATTGGACTCTGTGCAGACAACACAAATACAAACTTCGGTGGTTCATCTCGAAAAGGATCTAATAATGTATATTCCAAGGTGCAAAAAGCGCTTGAGAGATCAATTGTTTGGGTAGGCTGTAGTGCTCACATTGTCAATAATACAATACAAACTGCTGTAGACTGCGTTCCAATTCTGCATTGAGAGTTTAGTGCACAAAATCTACTCCTATTTTCACATTTATACTGTCCGTGAGGCCTCCTTGCTGGAATTTTGCAATTTTTAGAGGTTGAGTACTCGAAAGTTCTTGGGCACAGTAGAACAAGGTGGCTTTTTATGTAGGGTTACCAGATGGCAGTCTTCAGAGCATATTTCTAGATTCATACAAAAATTTTCAAAAGTGTTGTAGGTTACTCGACATTTACTTAAGTAGCATTAAGATAAACTATAATGTTTACAACTACTCTTAAACCATGAAAATATTTATACTATGTATACTGCACTGTATGATTTACAACTGAAACGTATATAGTAAGTAGTTTTTCATATCAGTTTATTTAATCATACAACGTTACAATAATTTGTGGGAGATTTTAATACAAACTATAAAAAAATCATCATTAGTAAACTAATCATCTTCGCCTATATCATTATTCTCTGAAGTACTCGGATATTTATTTGATGACCCAATTTCTGAAAGTAATTTTTTATTTTGCAACAAATAATCATAAAACTGTGCACAAGAGAAATCTTTATAATTATATTGCACACTTATAATTCCCTTAACAGACTCAACACTGAGTCTAATTCTATCTTTGGTCCACTGACTGTTTACTAGTTAAAACACCCTTTCTACACTATCATTGTGACTAGGAATAACAAAGAAAAACTGCAATTTTTAGTAGCTCTTAGAAACAGCAACATCCTTTGTCTATTGGAAATACATATTTACAGCAGTTATCATTTGACAAATGATCTCTTTCGTTAACATTAGCCTGGTTCGTCAAAAACTTCTGAAAATTGCAGAACTGATCAAAACACTTTATATCATCTATTTTAACATTAAGTTTATCATTTAGATACAGAATTGTTTGTTCCACACCTTCCCAGTTTGGAAAATTCATCAAACCCATCCGTGTAAACACTAAAAACTCTTGATACTGAACCAACCAAAGGAAACGATATGACAGATTTTAACCTTTTTTTTGTTGTGTTGTTTGAACTGATAGTTTTACACTTTGACCGGTCCAAAAGATTAAGTTCCGAGGTCCGCCAAATGGCCACCCTTGTTATCACCATTTATGTTGAAGCACAGAGTTACGGGATTGATAACTGAGCGAGGTGGCGCCGCGGAAACGTGTGCGACTGGTATCGGGTGATCCCGAGTTCTATTCCCTGCGACCTCCCACTCTGAACCATGGTTTTTTCGTGGTTTCCCCGGATCGGCAGGCGAATGCTGGGCAGTTACTCAATTTTCTGCCCCTTATTTCCCGTATCCATCATCTTCTTCATTGTCATCTGTTTCAGGGTTGTAGGTCAAGGGACGGTGTTCGGTGGGTTGTGGCTGGACGGCGGTGGGTTGCGGCTGGACGGTTGATGTGAACTTTATAGAGGTTTCTTCCCTGGCGTCGTTACGGGACTGCCCAGTTAGGATCCATCTCCGGGTGAGCCCCACCATGGGGGCAACCGGGGGTCTGGAGGCTTGTGGGTGGACCCTGGGCCATCGGGTGCGTTAGAACTGAAAACTTAGGGACCTCTCCATCCTTGCGCTCGTCGTCATGCAAATCCGGTCGCCATGCGGCCTCTCCCCTCATCCCTCCCTCCCAGGGGTAGAAGCAAAAAGAGCCGTTGCGGCCTACTTGCAGTGCTCTGCCCCGGCTGCGGGGACCCCTCTGTTCGTCCGTACCTTCCTTTACCTTTTACGTGATTGACTTGCCTGTTTGTCATTGTAACCAGTTACGCCATAGATTTGATTTTAACGCAGACCATCAAACTTTTTTGAGTAGTGTTTAGAGCGTGTTTTTATTACATTGTCACCTCAGGGGATGACACTAGTAATATATGAAACGAAATGGTAATTGGGAAAGGAAACGTTCCGGGCCTAAGTTTAGGGTACCTCCCCGGCATTTCCTAGTTATGTGTACTGAGGAAAACCTGGAGAAAATCTCAGTCAGGGAGGACGGTCCTGGCGGGGTTTGAATAGCAGACCTTCCGTACACGAGTCCCTGCCTTAACGACCTCGGTTACACGTGATGGTGGAATTTTTGGTGACTAGAAGAGTTGGCAGTTTTAAACTCTGAGAAAAAGGAGCACAAACAACAGCATAAAACTGCTGTGACAGTTACGTAATATAGACAAACATCCTATGCTACAAAAACTAATAACAAATTGAGTAATGGCGGAAAGTAGGTTAGTTCCCGTAATGTTGTCAGGCTTGAGTTGTTAAACTTTCTTCTTCCGGCGAGAAACTGCACAAGTTCTGCTGCTACGAGAGAACTTGAATCTCTCTTGTGCGTCTTCTGCGTTGCTGACTCAAAACAGTTTGTTTTAATGAAGAATGCATATCGTATATACATTGATAGTACTGATTTCCAGCATACATAGATAACGGTATAGTCTAGTTTAGTCAAAAATGAGGTAATGGCTTAAATAGGGAGGTTAATTCTCTGCCTCGCAACTGAAGGGATCATCTGAAGACCTAACGAAAGTAGGTACTCAAAATTACATTGTGATATATTGAACTAAAGAACTGTTACTGATACCGAATATGCATTTCAACTTACGCAGAAAAAATTACAGCATTTTATAATGGTGGGTTTGACACTGTTGATCAGAAACGTGCAATTATTTCTTAATCCAGTAGAAAAATATATAGATGTTGACATTTAGCAGTATATTTTAATGAATGCAAGCGTAGTAAACAGCTGTATTCTATAAGTAAGGGATTGAAAGTAAGGACGGGGTAGTTTTTGAAAACCGTGAATAGCTTATTGTTTTCCCTGAGACCTAAAGGTACTAAAGGCTTGGAAATCTGAGTATGATTAAAAATGTTAGATAATTGTCCCCCAATCCTATAAAGTAAGTGCACAAATTTGTGTCCTGATTGGGTAGTGTAGTGTTTATTGTGCGCGTGTGTGGGTGTATGTAATACACATAGTGTGATCAAAAGTATCCGGACACCCCACAAACATATGTTTTTCATCTTAGGTGCATTGTGCTGCCACCTACTGCCTGATACTCATTATCCGCGACCTCAGTAGTCATTAGACATCGTGAAACAGCACAATGGGACGCTCCGTGGAACTCACGAACTTCGAACGTGGTCAGGTGATTGGGTGTCACTTGTGTCAGAAGTCTGTACGCGAAATTTCCACACTCCTAAACATCCCTAGGTCCACTGTTTCTGATGTGATAGTGAAGTGGAAACGTGAAGGGACATGTACAGCACAAAAGCGTACAGGCCGACCTCATCTGTTGACTGACAGAAACTGCCGACATTTGAAGAGGGTCGTAAAGAGTAATAGGCAGACATCTATCCAGACCATCACACAGGAATTCCAAACTGCATCAGGATCCACTCCAAGTACTATGACAGTTAGGCGTGAGGTGAGAAACCTTGGATTTCATGGAAGAGCGGCTGCTCATAAGCCACACATCACGCGGGAAAATACCAAATGACGCCTCGCTTAGTATAAGGAGCGTCAACATTGAACGATTGAACAGTGGAAAAACGTTGTGTGGAGTGACGAATCACGGTACACAATGTGGCGATCCGATGGCAGGGTGTGGGTATGGCGAATGCCCGGTGAACGTCATCTGCCAGCGTGTGTAGTGCCAACAGTGGAATTCGGAGGTGGTGGTGTTATGGTGTGGTCGTGTTTTTCCTGGAGGGGGCTTGCACTCCTTGTTGTTTTGCGTGGCACAATCACAGCGCAGACCTACATTGATATTTTAAGCACCTTATTGCTTCTCACTGTTGAAGAGCAATTCGGGGATGGTGATTGCATCTTTCAACGCGACCGAGCACCTGTTCATATTGCACGGGCTGTGGCGGAGTGGTTACACGACAATAACATCCCTGTAATGGACTGACCTGCACAGAATCCTGACTTGAATGCTATAGAACACCTTTGGGATGTTTTGGAACGCCGACTTCGTGCCCGACCTCACCGACCTACATCGATACCTCTCCTCAGTGCCGCACTCCGTGAAGAATGGGCTGCCATTCCCCAAGAAAACTTCCAGCACATGATTGAAAGTATGCCTGCGAGAGTGAACGCTGTCATCAAGCCTAAGGGTGGGCCAATACCATATTGTCTTCCAGTATTACCGATGGAGGACGCCACGAACTTGTACGTCATTTTCAGCCAGGTGTCCGGATACTTTTGATCACGTAGTGTGTATATATATAACAAGTCGTACAAGGTAAACCTATGCTTTTTTCATCTCCCATAGTATAATTCTATAGTATTTTGTTTAAATACATTAAATAAGAGGTGTATTACGAGTTGAACACATGGGAAAATATTATTATGTGTACGGTAGCGTATAATTTTCTCGCTATCTGCAGCCTAAGTATACAAAGTTTAATCTGTATAACTCATACAGTTAATATCTGTAAGTCAGGGGTTAAAAATAAGAGTAGGGATAGTTTTTAAACTTTTGAGTAGTCTGGGATCTAAAGCGTAAATGTCCAAACGTTTATGTAGATGGCTAAAATGGGCATATTTGCACATAAGGGGTTAGGAATATGAGTAGTGGTGGTTTATGAAAGTTGAAAGATAGCCTGTAATTTTTGCCGAGTTCTATAGCTGAAGTGCACCATTTTGTGACCCAAGTGGCCAAACGTGTAGTTCTTTTCTTAAATCATACTTGTTTAGAGTCGCCAAACTGCCATTATAATATTCATTGTTACCTACAGGATTGGTTAGTGATTTTAAAGAATATGATAAAACAGTAATTTTCAAGGAGGTTTACATTATGAGCAATATTGATAAGCTGATATTACAAATTTGGCATACTTAGGCATTTTTTAAATTGTAGAATTCTGTGGATCAGTTTCGGATCGCTGATAAAGTAGGGTCATCTGGAGGAATCTTGTTCTTCGTCCACCACTGAGCATATGCGATATAAGTGCGTGAGTTTACTATGACCGATTCTCAGTCTGGTGGATAAAACTTGATTTTAGTCGGTGGAGAGGCAGCACTGATTTGGGGCTCTTCATTATATTGAGCAGTTTGCTGTTTGAGTTGTTGAACCATTGATTTTTCCACTTTTCCTTAATCTGTGTTTTAATATGGTTTATATAACCTTGATGGGCAATGCACGTATTTGTTTCACTGGCTGGTCGTTCGGTTGCTTCACGAGCTGCCGATCTGCTCATCCGTTCCAATTTATTTGTCTGTATGAAGAAATCTACAATAAATTGACTTGTTTTCCTGAATTGGATGCTTCGTGGGATGAGAGCTGTATTTTTTGCACCAAGGCGTTCTTTGACTGCTTATTCTTTATGGCCAGAATTTCACTCATAGTATCAGTATTTAATAAGAAAGAATTGGGATTTTCTTCATCTACTATATATCGTGAGTTTACCTTTATGCCGAGTAATTCTCATGAGAAGGCAGAGAATAATGAGGGTATTTGATGTAATACTGTGTGATCAGGATCAACTACTGCGCATCCATGATTCTCATCAATAGCTGAACCGTCGGTGTAGACATGCACCTCATTTCGATAATGTTCGTGTATTTGTTGAAAGAGCTGATGACAGATAACATTGGAAGCTTGATCTTTGGTATGTAGGCATAGCTGTGTATTTATAGCTCCCAAGGTGCTATTTCGGGGAACTGTTTACTTATACAAATGTGAGGTATCTGAAGGTTAAAAGAGTGAAGGTAACTAGATATTCTGCCATAGAATGTAATATGGCGATGGGAGATGTTTGTAGGAGTAGTTTTATGTTTCTGAGAAAGAGTACTTGTATATGCCACTTTCTGAATTGAAGCAAATTTGAATGCATATGATTAAGTGCGTTGTATTCTTTTCATTTCTAGAGGGAGGTCTTCTGCTTCTATTTGAAGACGAAAAGAGGGATAAAGCCCCCAATACTAATATTAAAGCTGTTATTGTATTGTGTCAAGCATTTTAAGAGCAGCCGGGGAAGTTGAGTTATATATTATGGATGCTTAGTCTAAATTGGATCACATAGAAGCCTTGTAGCTATTCAGCAAGACTTTTAAGTCAGCGCCCCAATATTGCCTGTAGGACGCTGTCGTTTTATACAGTCATATTTAAGCTTCTTTATGTGAACAATGCATGTCAGCTTGTTGTCAAAGAGAAGAGAACTCCCAATTCCACTTCAATTTTATGATCTTCCATGTTATGAATAGGATCATTCTTTTGGTTCCTCGTTTTATAAACTATTATGCATTTTGTTTTCTTTTTTGAAAATTTAAAACCAGCTTGTTCAGACCATCGTTGTAATGAGTGCAATGCGTTTGAAGAATTTTTTGGGATATTTTGAGATTTTTGCTCATACAGTAGATTGTTAGATCGTATGCAAATAAGCACGCTATGTCTCGTAACTTTATGTGGGAGGTAATGACGTTGATAGTTACAAGGAAAAGTAAAACACTAAGCGAAAGACCTTGAGGAACCCCATTTTTTACTTCTTTGATTTTAAAGTAGGTTGCACTAACTAGAATTTGAAAGTTTCTTTTTTAAGCATTTTTGCTTTGACTTGATTTAGTGATTAAATTTTTAAGATTCTTTCTTCCCAAATCATGTCATAGACATTTTCGATTTTCAGACTTATTATCATGCAATGTTGAGAAGTTTTACAACCTTCTTTAATTTCCGTTTCTACGGTGATCAGGCTATCCATTGTTGAATGACCTTGACGAAAACCATGTTGGACTTTATTGAAGCTATTTTTGCCGAGAGATCATCTCTAGGATTTTGCTCATCGTACAAATGAGAGTTATTTGTCATTAACTTTCTGGTATGGAATGGTCAATAGCTGGTTAAGTATTTGTATTACCGTTGCTATCTTCCAGCAAGCAGAAAGTCTTTGTTTGTCCTTTTGAAATTATAAATATTATATGAATGTGTAATACTATTATCAGAAAGTTATTTTAATATCTTATAGGAGATGCCATCTGGGCCACAAGATTTGGATTTGTGTCCATTCATTGTTTTAAAAGTGTCATTGGCTTATTTCTTCATTGTTCCTGTTCTTCAGTAGAGGTGTAGAGAACCTCACTTGAAATTCCAGGTTGAATTTTAGCTTTAAACTTGAGAAAATTATTGTTGCAATTGGAGTTGCTTGAGTTTTCTACAAATGTGTGACATGACGTGTCTGTCATTTGTTTATTATCTGTCAAAATTTCTTCTGTTGCCTTTCTTCCCAGAGATACGAGATTTTGTGTTTTATTAATCCCATTGTTTATTTTATTTTGACCCAATTTTGATCCAAAGGGACTTGCTGAGTCACTGAAGAAGTAAAGTTTAACCATGATTGGCGTTTACTTTCCTTTGATGTTTTACGTGCAATAGCTCGACATTTGTTGTAAGTACTCATCCAGTTTTCAGGAGAACGATGTTTTTAAAATTTAAAGTATGCCTTATTTATGTTAAATGCTGCATTTTTACATTGTTGTTACACCCAGGGCCGTCCACGGGGAAGAATCATGACGCAAGTTGCACCATCAGGAACATATTTAGGAGGAATTAAAAAAAATTGGGAATGCAAGAATATTGAAGTGAATTACCCAGGTTAATATAAAGAATTTATTACAGTTTTTAATCGAGTACTGTAATTGTTAACTCAGTTTGTATCTTTAAGTTTAATCCAAATGTAGTGTATCCCCCCAAAAGTATTGCTAAGTGCAATTCATACTATATGTATAATGTGGCGTATCAAATGATAATTTTTGGAAATGTATAAAAGGAACTATAACATTATAGATAAATAAGTAGTTGTTCAGTAAGTATAGCGTTATTACACTTACATACTTATATTGGTCTATTTAGATACATACAACAGGATACATTGAAATACCAAATAATAAAATACAACATCTACCAAATATTTTTGATTGTAATTTTTGCTGTAAATATTACGATCTTTTATAGATTTTAAATGTTTAAAAGCTTTTATTGTGTACCAGTATCACAAAGCTACTATAGTACGTATAAGACAGCCCCTTTGCGAAACTTTCTAGCAACATAGAAAAGGAACTAAATAGTTTAAATTGAGCCCTCAGATAAATGGGGGATAATTGTTTGGGGGGGCGGGCAAACCTGGTTGCACCAGGGTACGACTCGTGTGTGTGTGTGTGTGTGTGTGTGTGTGTGTGTGTGTGTGTGTGTGTGTGTGTGTGCGCGCGCGCGCGATGTCCGTAGTGGTTTTCGTATGGTACTGCATATTAGTAACTTCAATTATCATTTATCTAAATTTCTCAACAATAAAATCGATATCTCAGGTATCTTGAATTGGAGGCAACAATGATATGGCTTGGTTACCTATTGTTTTAACTCTTTCAGTCCCATTGTCCACGATCAAGAACACACTTTTTAATTATTACCCGGGACAAATAGCTTGAGCTTTGTTTATGCGTGGCAAAAACGGGAACTACACGTGTTGTGTCGATGGCTATAGACTGTGTATTAAGTTGTTACTCTAGTTGTTAACTGTGTGTGACGCGTGAGTACCGTAGTGCAGTGTGGTGCGTATCACAAAGTGGGTATCTCAAATACGTTTTAAACATGGAAACCCCAACAAAGTCACCGCGGAGAGTTGTAAACTCCCAAAGTAGATTGTCCACAAAGTTTTCCAGTTCTGCACGGAGGAAAAACAAAACGGCCTAGTTCTTCCTTTGCAAAAGGCAGCGGCTAGAACGGCTACACAGGAGGAAAAGGTGAAGCGACAGTAAAAAGGATCGCTAAAGAATTTGAAAAAGCTAGCATTTCAGGTACACGAGTTACTACTCCAGGAAAACAACGGACTCGGAAAAAGAAGTTTCAAATGGACGATTTTGATAAGTGCGTCCTTCGCAGAACATTTTTGGAATATTATGAGGTGCGTAAAGAAATTCCAACAGTGAAGAAGTTGTTCTATGCAGTAAAGGAGAAAATCAATTTCGGTGGTGGGCAGAAAACATTCTGGCGAATATTACATGAAATGGGAATTACAAAAAAATGCAAGAATATGTGGCAGATTTTAGTGAAACGCCAGGATATAGAGCAGCCTATTTGCGAGCTCTAAGAAGTAATGAAAAGGGTCCCAGGAAGCCGATAGTTTATACCGACGAAACTTACACACCCACTACACTGTGAAGAAGTGTTGGCAACATGACGATATTCCTGGAGTTTTGGTGAATAAATCTGCTGGGCAAAGAGCAATAGTGGTGCATGCTGGCGATGAGATGGGTTTCATCAAAGGAGCGGAATTAATCTACGACTCTAGGTGTGAACAGAAGATTACCACAGTGAGATGAACAAGACCAACTACAAAAAATGGCTCAGTGAAAGGCTTATACCAAACCTCCCGCCCAGTAGCATTGTTGTACTCGATAATGCGCCTTAGCACACCGTGCAGGAAAACAAAGTTCCAACGATGACATCTCGGAGGGAACAGATTGTTCAATGGTTGAAGGATAATTGTTTGGACTTCTAAGAATATTTAACGAAAAGGGAGATGTTAGAAATTGTCAAAGCAAACAAACCACCTCCAGTGTATACCGCAGTATAACCTTTGAAAGACCATGGATTTGAAGCCCTCAGATTGCCGCCTTATCACTGTGATCTAAACCCTATTGAACTGGTGTGGAATATAATGATACAAAAAAATAGCAGAAAAAAATGTGTCTTCCATTACTTTAAACGCACTTAAAGGACTAACCAGATAGTGTTTAAATGATATCACTGAAGAGGATTGGAAAAACGCGTGCATCAAAGTGGAAGTCCATTGAACAAGAATACTGGCATCGAGGTGCCTTGTTGGAAGAAGAAATAGAACGAATAGTAATCAATGTGGGTTTGGATAGCAGTGATGAAGAGGGAACAAATAGTTTGATCAGTTTTGTGGATTCCGGAGATGGTAATGGCAGTTCTACAGATACAGCAAGTGATGCAGACATAACAGCAGATTTCTATCCTATGGATGGCAGTGCCACAGATGGAAGCTCTACAGATACAGCAAGTGAGACGGATATGCAGGAATCGGAATCTACACATCAGAATTAAGTAAGTCAATTTTGTTCTACTCCTTAGCGTAGCATATTTTCTGCCTTCAATGGTGTACATACTTTTGTGACATACTGTTCACTCTCCTCCCATCTGCAGACCAGTCGGACGGTGTAAACAGATAACAGCGTCTCCACCGCCTGGTATCTTGTTAATGTCCCGGGTAATACTCTTTGCGATCGTGAAACATCTTTCTGTGCATTTGTGTGATATTGTACATAATTCAGGGACCCTTCATTAGTATAACTAACTGCTTTGTGGAGCCATCTGTGTGAGTGAGCTTAAATTAAATGAAGATGGATGCAGCCATGTCAGCTAGTTTAAGCAATGCTCCTGGTAAGGGTAGAGTTTCTTTTAATTTTTGAACAAATACTGGCTCATAGATATTTGGAAATTACTTGATTTTATTCAAAATACTATAAAGAAAAGCAAAATTGCGCAGTTTATATCCTTGAAATACACAGAAAACATAGGTGTAGAAACAGTGTCCATTATCCAAGACAATTGCATTTAGAAACCATATGGACTGGCAGTAACATAACTTCTATTCAGGGTTTATACCTGCATTTAGTATTTCCTTTGTCATCTAAAGGCTTTGTATTTTATTTTCAGGAGGTTATTGTAGGCCTAGGCCTACTTCAATGAAGGTCACAGATGATGCTTTTGCTGCTTTTGTCCTTTACTGTTAGCAAAATGGCGAGTTATCTGAGCTGGAAAGATTTAGTGATGATGAGGATCAAAATGAAATAGAGGCATTTCATCAGCTAAATGATGCAGATATAGCATATTATTGGTTCGTATTATGCAAAGAATATGGCTAATGTTATAGATGACAAATATAGAAATTATGGATTGTAAAAGCAGTGAAAATGTTTCAGCTGAGCTACCAAAATGCACTGTTATTTTTTACAGTTGCAAATCAAACTGCACAGGAGGACCCAGAAGAAGAAGCAGTGGAAGAGAATGTTCAACAAGAGCCTCTTTTGGATGCAGATTTCTCTTCAGTTTTTAATTTAACAGAGCGTACTGACATAAGGTGGAGGCCACTTACAACTAGTGATGATGCATGGATATCTTTTTCAGGTGGTCAAGATGATTTAATTGATGTTTTACAGCCATTTGATTACTTCTATCGTTATCTACATAAGGAACTGTTTCAAAAAATGGCAGAATTTACAAATATATATGCATTGCAGAAAGGTAGCATATATTTTTCCAGCACTACTTCTCAAGAAATTGAGGTGTTATTTCGTCTACATGTTATGATGGGTGCTCTGTAATTTTCCCGGGTACATTTGCATTGGGATAAGGCTTTTGGCCTTGACGTTTTCATCAATAACATGACTAAAATAGGTTCTTTAAATTGAGAAATCACTTACATTTAGTAAATAACTTAGAGTGAGATGTTTCATCCTCAGACAGACTGTTCAAAGTACGCCCGATCTATGAAACTGTTAGAAGAACGTGCAAAGAATTGGACCTTGAATAGAAGTTGTGTGCGGATGAACAGATGGTTCCATTTAAAGGAACACTCTCTATAAAGCAGCATGTGAAAGGGAAGCCTTGTAAATGGGGTGTGAAGGTTTTTATGCTTTGCGGAGAAAGTGATTTATGTTATGACTTTATTCTATACCAGGGCAGAACAACAGAAATTGAGGAAGACTTACAGAAATTATTTGGTCTAGGAGGTGCAGTAGTGCTTCAATTAAGTAAAAGAATTTCAGAAACCGGTGCAAAAAGTCATCGATTGTATTTTTATAATTATTTTACAAATTACAAGATGCTGCAAGCCCTCAAGCAGAAGCAGGTTCTGGCTGCTGGTACAGCACAATTAAACAGATTTTATAAATCTTCTCTACCTTCAGACAAAGATATGATGAAAAAAATAAAGGGGACACATGGAGGAAGTAAGTAGGCATGACGGTGATGTTGTGGTTGTAAAATGGCTCGAGAGCAGACCAGTAAACATAGCATCAAATTTCATTGGAATTGGAGAAACAGAATTGGTAAAGCGGTGGCATGGAGATAAGAAAGAGTACATACAAGTTCCTAGACCAGAAGTAATTCGTTTATACAATGCCTCCATGGGGGAGTGGACAAAATGGATTTTTAATAAGCATCTATAGGACATTCATCACCTGGACACTGCGCCTAATATTTCACGCTGTTGATTTAGCCATTGTGAACAGCTGGCTTGAATACAGAACAGATGCCAAGAAGTGTAACAGTCCACCAAAGAAGGTCCTAGACCTATTGCACTTCAGAATAAGAGTTGCTGAAGGACTCTGTTTTGTGGGGAAGCCAGTCCCTAGAAGAAAATGCGGCCGTCCATGCAATGAAGAAGATGAGGTGGAACCAACAGAAAACACACAATGAGGCATAAAGAGGGCCAAGCAAGGACATCCATTTAGATACCATAGACCACTTGTCTATTCATTCAGGAAAAAAAGAGGCTGGAAGATGCAAATATGAAAATTGCAAAGGTAAATCACATTTCAGGTGTGAGAAATGCCAAATACATTTATATCTTAGCAAGGACAGAAACTGTTTCCGGGAGTTCCATATAAGAAAATAAGTTTGAAATCTTAAAACTGCCAAATTATTCATTATAATTACTATAAGCATAGCATTTCACATTGTTATCAGCAGCTTCTGTAGCCATTTATAAGCATATATTAATAAAACAAAACATTGTATTTGTACCTGAATACCTATTTCCAAAATCACTACCTTCCAGTACTTTTGTCCATAATCATGGGCAATTTATAAATAAAAAACTAGAGTTAAAAAGATCACAAGCTCTCCTTGACCATCTAGGAAAATTCCCTGAAAGTTTCCCATTTTTCCTGCAACTATTATCGAGTCGGTATTGAAAGCGTTAAATATTATTCATTATCCAATTAGGCAATTTAGTTTTTTTTATTCTAACTTTTCTACAAAATTACTATCTGTTCAATAATTGAACCAGGAGTAATAATGTTAGAATTGCAACTTACTGTTACAAACTATGCCCCATTGGCCATTTATTTGCTTATAACTTTTGTCAAAATCTGTAAAGCAGTTCCAAAACCTGGTTTCTCTGTTATCGGTTGGTTGTGTTGGTGTTGTTGTCTAGCAGATTTGTCGCCAGTGCATTGGGATGACTGTTGAGACGTTTCTGGTAGGAGAAACTATATGCTGTGATTTCCTGTTTGACTGTTGGAAGCTGCAAATCGTGGTAAATATATGTATTTATTACTGATGTACCAGGGGATATTAACAATGGTTCGGAGAGTTTTGAATTGAAAACCTCTAGTATCTCGATGCTTGAGTTGGTTGCTGTAAATCATTATTGAATTCCACATGTCCCTACCGGTAGAAGGATAGTTTTGTAGATGGTTAGTTTGCTTGTCACTGTAGTTGTGAGACAATTTAGTGTGATCAGAAATTGTGTTATGCATTATAATAATGACAGGAAAACTATCACTTCCGTATGATGTATCTTGGACTGACCAACTGAATAAGAGTCTATTTTTGGAGGACGCTATTGATAAATCACTGCTACTAAAGGTGCCGTGTGCTATTTAATCAAAGTGAGTAGGTTGATGAGTTTAGCATAATCAAATCTTGTTCTGTCAATAAAGATTCTATAATTTGTTCTTTATGGTTAGTTTCTTCACAACCCCACAATATATTGTGGCTGTTGAAGTCACTTAGCAGTATAAATTGATAAAGTAATTGGTTAATAAAGTTGTGAGGGTCCTCAAAGTCAAGTTTAGCTGTTTGGTAAGTACTCGCTAAATGCGCAGAGCAGCGTGGCACTAAAACTTCTGCTATCGTCGCAAAAATAACCCAATTATTTTGATTTTTACTTTCTCTACTACCTGTCTAGTAGGTAGAGAAGTTATTGTATTCCACCCAAAAATTCGATAACGAGATTGCACCGGAAATGCATGTTTTGAGGACCCAATATAAAAAAAGCATTTCTAGAAAAAGGTCCGCGCGTGTGTGAATAGCATAACTCAAAAACAACTTTTCAAAACTCGAATCTTTTCAAAAACGAAAAGTAGGGTAAATACTAAACTTGGTGCTTAAGTTCAATATCTTTCAAAGATGCGACACGAAGATTTTCAAGAAAATCGCCCCACTCCTAATTATACTTTACAAGGAAATTGTTTCGAAAGTTTTGATTAAAATACCATGTATTAAAATATTTACATGGCAAATAAAATGTATATCTTGAAGTCCTCTTCATTCGGAAGAAATTTTGTTAAATCTTGTATAACCGGTAAACGTTAAGCGATAGGTGAAAACGTACTACATAAAAAATGCTGATCTCTTTATAACACACAGTTTATTTCAAATAAATTTTGTGGCATAAGCCATTTCTGACATATCCGTTATTAATGGTTCCAATTGTTCAATACTTGGTCATTCTCTTAAAAGCACTGTCAACGTTCAGTTGTTTCTCGCGATTGCATGAAAACAGTACGGAATTTTAAGGCCCGCATATATCGTCCGGTTCTTAAACATTTGACTACCGCTGTTCCCTTTGTATCTATAACAAAATGTGCATTGTACCTATTTCTACAAAACTTTTTGGATTAAAATGAAGTAGATATAAAAATAAGTTTTAGTAAGACTAGTTTGTATACCCTAATAAATGATAGAGGGTAGAGAAAGTAATGTGAATGTAACACATCAGATTTGTTTATTTTACACCTGTTAGAACTTCTAGATTGATCATTCTTGCGTGAAAAAGTAAAAACATACACGCCTTTTTAAAAAATATTTCTATAGAATATTTGGGTAGAATGCATACTTCCTCTATCTACCATACGTAAGTAATGATAGAGAAAGTAAAAAATCAACAGTGAAAGCGTTACACTGGGTTAGGAAAACATTTCGATTCCATCTTCGCATACAACACTGCTTTCAAATCACGTAGACTGCGAGTATGCATTCTTTTAGTAATAGCATGAACTACCGATCATTAATCATTAACCTCATTGCAATCTTCACTCAATCATAACCCAAAATCAGCGGCTGGCAAAATATGACGTCAATAATTGCAACCCGCTTTACAAAGCGAGAGGCTATGGTTAAAGCGGTAGATCTGGCCTCCCATTCAACCCACCCATCAGTGATTCATAACTTGCCGATCCCACTCTATATGATTCGCTGTTCGTCATTTATACATAGAATAAACCGTAACCAAAATTACTCTTTTTATTTTCGATTTTGGATAAATAACTAATGTTTCAGAGACTGGCATGACAAATAAAGAACAAGGACCCTGAAATGACGGTCAGAACGTCCTCCAAATAAAACACGACTAATGGCATTTACTTCCCTTCACAATATCAAGCAACTTTTATTCTTTCTACAACGCTTAGTTTTGGAGATATTCTACAGTCTCAACTTAATTGGTCCACCTTGTATATTGAATTTGTTTTCTAAATAACTTGAGAAATTCTAGTCACCCTTAAATTCCATATAAATAGGAGTTAAGCCAACACCTAAAGCAGGTAAAGCTGTAGATTTACTTAAAATATACAGCTTGTATAACAAACACGTTTGTTGCATTAGTCACAGTTTCACCCATTTTTAGGCAGTAAAGTTTGACATTTTAAGTGGTCGTTGTTTCGCTTCTCATAAAGTGACTAGCATATAGGCCTGCATTTTAAACGGTTGACTTATTCTCAGCCTCCTTTGCAGCCACAGAAAGTGTGTATTGTCATAATATCATGTAGCTGTGACCATTTTTGGTGAGTATAATTACTAATAGATATGGTATAGAAAAACAAATGATGATATGTAGAGCAGCTACAAAAATAAATCATATGGGCAGAGAAAGCTTATGACCAGGCATAAGAATTTTCAAGCATTAAAGTCAGGACGAAAGGAAATTAGGTTGAACTGTTACTGGACTTACACAGTAACTTCGCAGATAACAAACCATCCCATCCCTTGCAGCCTGTTGGCGTTTGCATAGAGCACTCAACCACTCTACGAGAATGTATTTTATCTGCCACCCTTGGCCGCTATTATTTACATTCTTGTACTGTAATGATTTGAGTATAGTTAATTTGAAGCCACCTGCTTATGACAGGCGAATGTTTTAGGTGTAATCAGTACTGCGTGGTACTTTTAGCGTACCGAGCGAAATGGTTCCGCAGTAACCGAGGATCGCAATCGGGAAGTGGGAGATCCCGAGTTCGATTACCGTAAGGCCGGCCACTGTAACCTTGGGTTTTTTCCACAGTTTTTTCCATGTCGATAGGTGAATGCTGGGGTGGTTTCTGTAATGCAACGTATTTTCCTGTCCATTTTCTTTGTCATGCTTCAGAGTCGGAGGACCAGGCGAGTGGACGGTGGAATTCGCTTTGAGTAAAAGTTGTTTCGCAGTAATCTGAGAACGATAACCAAAACGGAAATGAGAACGGAAAGGAATACAGCATACAATATTCTGGTTCACAGTAGCCCGGTAACGAGAACGGGAGTGCATATCGATGATCATGTCGATCACAAAGTGGAAAGTCGTTTTTGTGTTTTGGGATTTCATTTGTTTTTAACTGGCCAATAATATTTTTATCTGCTTCCAATTCAATCGACATAACGCGGGTCAATCAACGTCAACATTCCATTACATTTCCGATTCTTCTAGTCGTGCCAATTAAAATTAAATTGGGTTTATTTATGGACGCTCTTTAGCTGCTGTGGTTCTTAGCATCCCATTCTATATTGGGCGTGAAAGACCGTTAATTTGGTCAGAGGCCTCTTTATCAGGCTTGAGGTTCTTTTACGTGCCGTAAATCTACGACACGGGATCACCGGCTTCACTTCCCTTCCGAAGGAAGCCATGCCAAGGATTTTTACGCCCGAAAAAATCCATCGCCCTCCGCCGAGTTTGAACCCGCGTAGTCGTGCCAAGCTTTCATGCCTTTATTTAATGGCATGCATTAAAGTTGTTTGTTGTTCTTTGTTAATTTCTACCGGTTTTTGATGTAGTTTGTAGTTTTCCTACTGTTTTTTAGGCAACAGCCAGTTTCGAGTTGCATATAAACAAATGTTGAAATGTACAGTTTGAAAATGATAACCAATTTGTTTTCAGTTTTCGATCCCTCATCAAATTTCATAAATTTATCCATAAATTGACTTAGAATTTGAATGTTAATTCCTTATATAAGAAATTTCTTTACTTTTAATTTAGGTTTATTATTTTTTTTAGTATGCACGAGAATAGAAGAACCCGCTGATCTGCGGGTGTCATGATCTGAGGTTAGGACTCTCATATGCTAGAATTTTTTCCAGTTCATGTTTCCGCTTGTGACTAGAGAGTACCAGTGGCTGTTTCATGTCACGGCCGCTTAGAAAAATCTCTACGTGAAGAGTCTAACATGCACAATATGGGTCTTCTATGTCATGCCCGGGAACGAGAACGAGAAATTTAAAACTGACCAAGTCTTCTCCGTTGCCGAGGCCCGGGAAAGCTTCACGTCAATTGTGAACGCTCCCATTAAAATATATGTATTTTAACTGTCTTTTTTTTTACCGTTTTCGGTTCTTGTTAACCAGCCTTTATGGTTTGTCCTGGTGTTCGGTGTATGCCGAAATCCCAGCGAGACCTCTCTTGGCTTGTTGTGCGTGGTCCTGTCGATTAGAGACGTTAAGGACCCCGTCTGCGTCCGAGCCTGCCACCCCGGATCTGGTCGCCCTCAGTGTCCTTCGCTTCATTCCTTCCTCCAGGAGGTTCAGTAGGTGCGCACAATAGGCCTCCTATACGCGCTTTAATGCCGAAATCCTTCTCATCAACTAAACTACCCTACCTATTAGCGTCGCTTCGTCCATCCGTATGGACATCCGTATGCATGAAGCAACTTGCCAACCGCTGCAAGTATGAAGCTGCGATTTTATATATAGGAACATCTGTCGACACATTTTAGATTTGTTTGATATCTGTACGAAATTAAAGACAGTTTAGATGGAGACACTTCTAATAATTGTCGGTTTTTAGCAGAATCGTTGCACGTAGGGAGTTGATATGTTATATGCAAGAAATGGAACAAAGTTTGTCGACGGGTTTCAAATTTGATTGAAACCGGTTCAAACTTAAAGGCAGATTGGATAAATTGCCTTAAAAAACCTGTTTTGCTAGCCAAAAGAAACACCGTAATCAAATATACTAGTACAAGCAATTGACTAAAACTCGACAGAAGGAAATAAATACGTTATTTTATTTAATGCTTATTGGCACCAAAACCAGGATACGACCTTAATGCAGTAGCCGAAACTGGGTTAAAACATTTAAAGATTCACTTCTCATTATCTTAGTGATGTAATGGTTTGTGTATGCGGATGACTGGAATTTCGATTCCTCATGCGTTTATATACTTTATGTACTTTATTAAGCTTAATGGGTTAAGCATATTTTAATTATCTGCAACTTGGCAAAAGGAAATAACAATATTTTAAATATATTGTTATGAATTGAGAATTTTTAAAAAGGTTTCAGGTCCATATACACACGGAAGTGCCAAGTTTTCCTTGGCACGCCATAAACTGCTTTTACAAATTCAAATAATACTAATAATACGATTAAAGTGAATAAAACCTTGGGGAATCTCATACATTTACCTACAATTAATGTAGGTGTAATTGCAAAATGCCAACTATACACTGATTGTTTATGTTAGTAATATTTAAATGATGAGAAAACAAAGAAGGTGATATATAAACGACAAAATAAAAATAAATGCTAAAAAATGCCAAGCCAATGTGCATGGGTGTAATCTATTTGAAATCAAATTAAACTTAAGAGAAGTATATGGGGAGGGGACAGACTGCCTACAACACGCTATATTTGAGATTGATTTCTAGAATGTCTAACAACTAACAGAATGTAAGACACAAAATGTTGCGAACACGCCTGAAATGTACGCTGTGTGTACATTTACGATCTCGTTATTCCAATTTTGGAGCTGTTCTTGAAAGCGCCGTGCCCAAACATTGCATTCATTGGCAAAGGCGTTACCCAGATCGACATTCCTTGGCTACGCAAACTAGCACTGATCCGGTATGAGATAGCGGATCAGATATATACAACATTATGTAAGGCGGTCTCGACCAGTTTCAATACTTGTTGACATAGTTATCCACTTCAGAATACATCAAGCGAACAATAAAGGAAAACAAAAACATTTCCTATCCATTCCAAACCGGATGTCTTGTGTAATACTCTAGTAAAAAAAATGACAGCCGTATCCTTTTAATCTTGTTCACTGGCAATCACTAATAACTTTTACTACTGCGTTTCGAAAACTTAAGTAGTTGCAACCACCAGCGCTAACTGAATTTAAAAGTATCTGCTCGGTATTGAAATGGCTAATTCCCACAAATGTCAACCAATTTAGCTAACAGTTTTTATTATTTGTTGAACCTAATTGTAGATAACATTAATTTTCATGGCCCTATGTACCAAACTTTCAAAAAAATAATAATAATAACAATAAAAACATCGGATGTGATAACTTCACATGACTTTCTCTACCCCTTTTCTAACCGAGCGAGGTGGAGCGGTGATAACGGGTGCGACTTGCATTCGGGAGGTCGATCCCCGGCGAACGCCCACTCTGACCCTTGGGTTTTTCGTAGTTTCCCCGGGTCGGCAGACGAATACTGCAATGGTTCATCTTCTACCAACTCTCCTGTTCTCATTTCCTGTACCTGTCATCTTATCATCTGTTTCAGGGTGGTAGGACTAGGCGACCATGTTCGAAGGGTTGTGGCTGGACGGTGGCTATGCGCACTATGGAGGTTTCTTCCTGATGTCATCCATGGATTGCTCGAATGGGTACCCGCCTCTAGGTGCTTTCGGAGAGGTCTTCCTTCGGGGACCCCCGAAGGCCCGGAGCCCAATGGGTGGACTCGGGCGGCATTGGAGGCATTCAATCTGGAAACATTAGGGACTCCGTCCATGCTTGCGCTCATCGTCATCCGGATCTGGTCCCCTTTGGATCTCTCCCTCATCCTTCTCTCACAGGGGTCACGATAGAACCACAAAGGGCCAGATGGCCTGCGTGCGTTTCTCTGTTTCGGTTTCGGGGGCCCTCTGTTAGTCAGTACCTTTACCTTTATCCCTCTTCTACAAACCAGTATTACAAAAGTTTATTCTTTTATTTGTTTCATATTAATTCAGATAAATGTTTGCAGAAATCTTTTTATTACACATTTCGTTGTGGGTATGTACAGGGGGAATATAAGAGACTAAAGCGATAGTTAAATCTTCAAAATGTGGCATTGAGATTGTACTCTCTGAATGACCACGGAAAACTAACGATTGACGACTTTCACTTTAAGAAAGTGTAAAGTAATTTATAATTCAAATCAATAAAAACAATATCTCGGAAATTGTTAATACAAATGCTAAGAAATACAGTATTCTAACCACATCTACAGTTGTTTTTAAAGCTTTTGTTAATCCATTACGGTTTACCAGTTATACAAAGATATACAAAATTGATGAGAATGCGGAGAACTTCACAGGCTATTTCCTAAAAATTCAATACAGGCATTTCATTTATTTGACAAATATCCTTAACATACGGTATTTTGATCAAAATCGTCAGCTATTTTTGAGAAAATCAGAAACGAATAACGTTCCTGTAAAGTGTAGCTTGGGGGTGCGGATATTTTCTTAAAAACCTTCGTATTCATCCTTGGAAGATGCTGAACTCAAATATTAAGTTTTGTATTATTCGACTTTTCGTTTTTGAGTTATGCTGTTAAAACACACACACACGGCTTTTTTCTGCTGTAAGTAGATGCTAGAGTAAGTCAAAATGAAAATCCAGTTTCATGCTCAATGCATTTGCATATTGTTCCTCGAATATAGTTCTTTACAATCAAAGGTTACATTTTTGTAACATTAAGACTTCCCTTGGAAAAGATAATAAAGGTGTAAAAATTTTGTCTAAACTTCATGTATTAAATTAATTAAACCCTAAATCCAAAAGTATGCTTAATATCAAGAAAAGGCTTTTTAGATCTATTCATTAAAAATCTGAAAGAAATTGAACAAAAATTACATAATGCGAAGTATTTTAAAGTGGCAAAAGTTATTTATTCGCATGTTTTTCATAATAACCAGGAAGTATATAGAGATTTAAACCGTAAAACAGCTATGAAATTGTAATGGATAGAGAAAACGTGTAATTGTTAAACAGATTTCAAATACACGTGTTTTAAATTAAGCTTTGAGGATGCTTTCGTTATTCTTTGAAAATCAGATTTTCTTCACTGAAGACTTCTGCTTGGAGGGATACAAATATCACGCAAACGGCATTCCTCAAGCATAAGGAGTTACATCACTATCCAAATAATTTTGCATGCACACTTGCATGAAAGTACATACAAATTAGCATTTTCACAGTTTACTTAGCTCTTGCGGAGTTATGCTTTCACAGCGAAAGCGAAACCTCAATTCCTGTTCACACTTCACATAACAGAAACTTGCATGGTGAATAAATACCGATGTACCACGCCTGTAAAACTGAATGAACAAGACCATGCATTTCAAACTTTCATCAAATATTGCTTTTGTTTCTCACGTGCACGACAATACCACTGTGGTAGTTTGTCTTGGTGTAAAATGCAAATATGGCTTGTGGACACCGGTTGCTTTGCCGAAGAATACAATGGGCGAAATTTCTACTTTTAGATTAAGGCTTTTGTGTGCAGTAACTTCTTGTTATTGGTACTAACACACTCAGTTTCGTTTGTGCACGTTTGGTAGTTCTTCAGTTACTGGAAGTTTAAAAAAGAATAGTATTTTTTCCCCTAAAATATATATACTCATAAAAATATAAGCTAAAGGAATCATTTAAAATGACAGACTGGCGGTAGTCAGGTCTGAGTTGTAGCATATATCAGTTGAATGACCTCTCTCTGTTGTAACATAGCTCACGCACCTAAAGAGGGTAACGGCATTTGCTGATGTTGTTTGACATGGTGAATAGTCGGAATAGTGTCATTCGAAGATATCTATTGAATGTGTGCGTTGTGTATAGTTATCATGGAATATACAATAGAACAGCGTGTGTTTATTGTGTTAAGTTTTGCTTGAACTGAGTCACATGTGAAATGTTAACTTGAATTTATACAGAAATTCCTTCATGTCTCTGTTCCACAAGTTATAGATTGTTAGAAAAATTTAAGCACCTTGGATTCGTATTAAACACAAAGGAACAGTAAACAGTTCTACCCGAAGAAAACTTAGACGAAATAGGGGTTGTCTGGAAAGAAGTCCAAGAAAGTCACTGCCTCGTATTGCAATGTTTTTTCTGAGAGAATAATGACGGCTTTTTCGTTCTCCGAATCTAAATCCGTGTGAATGTGTGAGGAATGCTTAAAGATAACCTTATGCAACAAATCCTCATACGTTCGACGGCTTAGATGGCAGTACTCGGCATGCGATGTCCAATATTTCGGATGCAGAAATTCTTTCAGTATTCACTAATGTGTGCAACAGTTTCCAGGCTTGTACAGACTCAGAGGGGTATCAGTTCGAACATCTTTTATAAGGAAAATAAAGCATAGCATATTATTATTATTGTTTCGCATTATGTAGGGGAGAGACGTTGCAGCACGAACGGATTTGTATAGGAGTGCCGCGGGAGCGGCGGATTATCAATCATATTCTAGAAACACCCGGTACAAGCCTGAAGGACAACTTGTACAGCATATTTAATGTGTGTATAGTTTAACCACAGAACGATAGTTTGAAATGGAATATATGAAAGATGTGAAAAAGTGTAATCTCTGGATTTCAAAAGCATTAAATTTTAGTATGCAATTTTATTTTTTAATTCTTAAAATATTAATTTTTGTTTAAAGTAGGACTCCACATTTTCTTTTTGTCACAGCTTTCAGAACTTGCAGTAAACTTTTCAAGTTCCTAATAAGGAAATTGTAGCATCCTATAGCATTTGAGTGTGAATGAGCGAAGTAAATATAAAAGTGCAGAAAATTACTTTAAAATGACTAAATATTTAATGTCCACATGCATTTAAATGTGGCGTAATTTGGTACTTCCAATACTCGCAGTGTTCTACACTTTGGCCAAATATGGATTTAAAGTTACAAATTATAATTATATAAAAACGAAAATGCAGTTTACTTGAAAAATGACCAAAATTCACCCCTGACCTCCCTTGAAAAACGATATTTTGCGGCAGTCTTTTTCTTTTTGCTGCTATTTTAATGTGTTTCTGCTCCGAAACGGAATTACCGCATTCCAGTGGAATTATGACGCATGTCCCGATTCTTCCCTTTTTTCACTTCTTCGAAACCAATATTTTTACTTTCTCTGCTATGTACTTACCTACAGTAAGAAGAGGAGGTATTGTATTCCACCCAAAAATTCAATACCGAAATTTCATCAAAATACATGTTTTAAAGTACCGTGAATTAAAAAAAAACGAAAGGTCGGTTAAATATTGTGGCATGTGCACAGATAATATGATACACGACTCTCTGGGCACCGAGATCAGAGACGGCAGTTTGTCTGTGAGTAGGGGTAAGTCAGGGGAACTAAGTGTCAAGGGAGGGGATAGCGTCAGTGACGCTTGTGTGTTAGCGTTGTTTTGAGAGTCAGTGGGCAACCTGCAAGTAAAAAAGTCGTTGAACTGCCATCTCCGTGCAAAGGCAAGCATGGCGTCCTCGCCCGGCAGACACATGGGGTAAGCAATCCATTTTTATATAATAAATAACCATCCATCCATTCTCTTTTTATATTAATTATGATAGTGTAGAGTTCCTTTCTTCCTTCCAAGCCATGTAGCGTCCCTGTTTGCCAGTGATTAACAATCTTTTTGGTTCTTTCTTTAGCTGCGTCCCTCGTCGTAGCCTCGCATGTGAAGTTCTTGTTTGATTTGCCCGTGCCTCTTGCAAGCGAGTAGCTCCCATCTGTTTATGTAAAATAATTTAAAGAGAGGCATACGACAATATCAAACCTGGTATTTAAGTTTAGAACTTCTAAGGATACATGAAGATTTCGAAGAAAATTCCTCCACCCCAAAATACCCCTTATATGGAAAAACTTTCATTATTTTTTAGTTTCTCAAAAATGGCTCTAACGATTTTGATTAAAATACCATACGTTTAAGCTATTTTCACCAAAAATAAAAATGTATGTCTCGAATTTTCTGGGAATAGCCTGTGAAGTTCTCTTTATTCTGAAAGACTTTTGTATAATTGGTAAGCCGTAACAGATAGACATCTTACTACCTACACAAAAAATGTAGAGCTCATTAAAGCACACAATTTATGTCTTTTTTTTTTCTTTCCTTTTTACATTAACCTTTTTCGAGATATTCATTATTGTTGGTTTGAATTTTCAAATTACCTTATACTTTTCTCAACTACAACTCCCTGTTCCTTTTCTTTCTTTTTCTGTACATGCAAAGTGAACAGAATTTCAGAGCCATCACATAGCAACCGGCTTTGAAATGATTTGATTGTCGCTTTAGCTTAGTGTATTATTCTTATACCTATAACGAAATGTGTAAATGAGTAATGAAGGTTTATCTATATTAACAATAAATAAATAGAACTTTTCTAGTGCGTTTCTTAGTTAAAGGGCTGCGGGTTAAACATATTTGACATTAGAAAATATAATTCCCAAGCCTTTCAATCAGCTTCAAATATAGCGGCAAGTTGACCAGTCTATGATGTTTATATAGGTCGTTGGTGACTACGTTTAGAAAGCAAGAACCAACAACAAAGGAAACTACTGGTAGTTCATTTAGTTTCTCATATACAGTTCATAACCAAGATATTTAGAGAATAGACGTTAACACAGGATTTTAAGTGAAAGTTTAAATTAAAATTTCATTGAGTAATTGTAAGAAAATGCTTAGTAATTTCGTGTCCCAAAGATTTGCCATTGCGCATATGAATCATGCCAACTACGCTAGATATACACAGAAATGACACATAAAATTTCACGTTCGGAAATTTTCGTCACACCTCCAACAGGTACAGGTTCCTAAACATAACAAAACATCATATGTTTAACCAATTAACTGACTAGAGCAAGCGAAAACAATGGAAAGAGAATTTTTGCTGCAATTCCAGGAAAGCACTGGAGCAAACAGAGCGAAGTGGAGGCATCGTCAACGGACTATGACCGGCAGGTGTAGCAAAATACTCGTCCTCAGTGCTAGTGAATAAGCTTCTTCGTGTTGTGGTTTCTAAAGGGTCACTAAACCGTGCAACTTAACTGCCAGTATGTATACCTCACTCGATCTCATGATACTGTAGTTTGGATACAGAACCTTATTTTGGAGTCGACAAGTTAACACTAGCTAATATAAAAACTTAAAGAGGCATATGATCTATCCTCACGGAACGGGATGGTTCATGCGGTAACATCTGTAGCCCGCATTCTGGAGGTCCCGGGTTCAAATGCCCGGGGCCGGCCAACCTGATCGAAGGTTTTTTTTCGCGGTTTTCCTCGGCGAATGCTGGTTTGGATAATTTGATCCGCGAATTTTCCTATCATCCCTTTCATCACTACATTTAATTTTCCTCTTCTTCACTACCATAACAGGCATTGGTCTGATCACCCATCCTGGATATGCTATGATCCAAAATTTACTGACCCAGGGCATTGCTTGTAAGTCTTTGGGGTGTAAGTCCTATAAAGAGGATAGTAACCGTTAAAGAAGATCTACCCCTGTTCGGAAATCACTTTAATAAGATAAGCGCCAGAAAAAGCCATTTCACTCTTTAGGAATTCTTTACTGAATCTTAAGCCATTACAGTACGTGAGGTTTAAGTTGAAACATGTCTATTTTACGCTACCTGACCGGTCTAGGAGAGGGGGGAAGCGCTAATGACGGTCCGAGTGCTAAGAAACCCTGTCACAGTCAGCCTCACTGCCTAATCTCTCAGTACATCTGTACTTATTGTTACCAGTTGCACTTTTGGCACTGAAATATGGTAAATATCCCAATATCTTCGGTCGTCCTTGCTTCGCTGGCTTTCGTAATGTTACAAGCGGGTGTTGGTTGTTCTCTTCTAAATTTCATGTTTCAACCTAACTCAAATTTTAAACAGTAAATTTCAACAAAAAGGTTTTGACATTAGGCAGTTAAGGATTACCAACTGTCGTGTGGAATATAGAGCTATCCCTTCCTACTTTCCATGTTTCAACTTATAATAAATGCACTATTGTACATGTGGTGGTTGCAAAAATCTGTTGCGTCCAATACGGCTCCTATTTTCTTCCAATCCACTCTGACGCATATAAAACACCACTTGTGTTGAGTACTGCACACTGGAGTAGATCTTATTTACAGTATTACAAGAAACGTTTAATTTTGTATAAATATACACTAACTAAGCTTTCGGAACGACATGTGAAATGACTCGCCTATAAAAGAAACTAGTATTAACATACTCAATGCTTTCAAGTTATTGGTATAAGCTACAGTGGATGATATCTGCTTTCAGCAATCTTCAGCTAGGAAGTCTTTGTTGAAGTATAGCAGGACACTTATTGTTATGGTGTAGGTACTATTGTGTCCGCAGGAAACTTTCTCATGCGCACGAAGCTGTTTTCAGTAACTTTTTCCTTACTTCCTCTTCCGGTCATAATGAATAGTATTACTGATAATGCCCGTGTATAACCAGGTAGGAGAGTTTAGAAGAGCCCTTGTTGCTGGAAAGCGCGGTTAACAACCATAAATTTATTACCCAGTTTTTACCATCAAGGAAATAAAAAGGATATTAACCCAAAAGAGTGAGGTTTAGTTCTTTTTGTAAATGTCAACGCTTTTACTGACATTTCTCATTAAGCCTCAGTTTTCATTACTTTACAAATATATTTTTTCGTCAGTTCGAATAACATTGTCAGATATTACCTTTATAAAATTTGTTATGATGAATGAATATAAAACAATCTTTTAAACAGCACCCATAAAAAGGTTGAAAAATTGGTGCCATTATAAAACTAATACAACGAAATATTTGGAAAAGCGCCAGAACATTTCGACTATAATACTGTTTCTTCTTTCTGCATGCTAAAATGAGGATTTTCTTTGTTAATATGGCTGCCAGAATATTTAAAAGATTCTGAAGATTTAAGTAGTGAAATATACAACACACATATATACTAGCACGCACGCACACACACACACACACACACACACACACACACACACACACACGCATACATATATACCGGATCTTCAGATTTGTTCGGCCTTTACCGCCAGTCGGTTTAAATGAATGACGTCATTATTAGTTCAGCGAGCCCCTTGTCTCAAAGGGGAGGTGCTGAATTGAACCTCAGACTGCATGCGTTTTCGACTTCGTAAACAGGTTGATGTACTGTGGCGGCACAGAACTGTTTTTCAGTAGAACATTTTGTTACGTATTAGCAAGCGAGATAGAAGTCACCACCAATCACAGAATTTGCATGGTTAAGTGCTAAGCCGAGACACTCTACGCTACAAAAACCGTCCAATTATGAGTTACATATATATGTTGAAATTGCGAGTTTAGGAGACGCAGCGAAAGACGTTCCAAATGTAAATACTGGAAAGGTGCGATGCAAGTCCCATTTCACTAAGGTGACCTGGAAACTGTTGACATCCACCGCTTCCACTCATCTTTCGCTAGTGCTCTCTCGTTTCAAAGCACTGACGCCATGCGCAGACAACCGACTGGCGGCAACGACCGAATACATCTCAAGACCCCGGCAATTGCCACCGTGTGGATGCAGCTATGAAGCGTGGTCTGCAGATTTTTAAGGTACAAACTGAGGTAGCTTCTTTCCTCGACATTAACACCATTTAATTTATTTATGAATCCACAAACGAGATACAGACTCCATACTGTTATTTGCCACCCTCAGGAGTTGTCTATGAGCCTGATCCAGTTCCTTGGTTTGAAAGAGCAGTTAGGTTATACCTATATATATGTTTAGGTGCAAACCATTGCAGCAGAACTTCATTTTGGTGCCTTCCGAGATATGCTGCAATACTGTGGTAATATGAGGAAAGCTTTTATGTTTTTATTTTCACAATCCCTCACCTAGGGACGGAAGATAGCCATAAAACTTGATATTACGATTTCAAGGGAAACGTGGTTTTGAGATCCATTAAACTCCATGTAGTTTTTTCAAAAGCAATATCTTACCTACTTTTCCTTTCGCTATCGCCATTTTTCCTGCTCATTCCATTTCCCATTAGAGCCCCTAAGTAGTCAGACTTTCTTACCAACTTTATTTGTCTATCATTCTGCCGTGGTAAGTACATGTCATTACTAGCAATAACACCATCAACAGTTGCTGGTAACGAATAAAAATAAAATATTAAAAATGTGTACACACAGACATTGACAGTCTCATCTCTACGTGTGTTCTCGTCTCTACGTATGTTCTTTCTTGCCCCTCACATGCAATTATTGCTCTGGTTGCACACATTGAAAACACAGCCCTTTGAAAGAGGATGGATGCAGAGGTTGACCGCAGAATCCCGTGTTTCATTTCTTTTATACAGCAATACGTTCGGCATTATTATCCTATGTTTTTGTTGTAAGCCACAGCACAATGGCTTCCGGAATGCGTTCCAATCAAGAATACTGAAACCTCAATACGGTCAAAATGCTGCTGACGAGAGCGTTCAGAAGAACTCAAGAGATAAGCTATGCTGTATACAATATTATTTATTGTGCTAAATAAAATTATATATAGAACTAAAAATAGGAATTAAAAACGAGTTTGCTATATCATAGCGCAACAGGCGTTTTTTGGAATCCACAGATAAAGATATCTGATGTGATACATCACATGACTTTCTCTGCCCTCTATAATTTATTAGTGGATATAAAAACTAATCTTACAAGCTAATTTTTATATTTACTTCATTTTAATCGAAATAAACTTTGCAGAAATAGCTACATCACACATTTATTATAGATATGAGGAGAACGCGATAGACAAATTTTTAAAAATTGGACGCTATACGCTGTCAAAATTCCACACTGTTTCAATGGAATCGCCAGAAACAACTGAATGTTGACAGGACTTTAAAAAGAATTGCTAAGCATTGAACAATTCGAACCATTAATAACGGATATCTCGGAATGGCTGATTCAAATAGCTGAGGTCGCGCCCCGGCGGAGGGCGATAGATTTTTTTGGGCGTAAAAATTCTTAGCATGGCTTCCTTCGGAAGGGAAGTAAAGCCGGTAGTCCCATGTCGTAGATTTACGGCACGTAAAAGAACCTCAAGCCTGATAAAGAGGCCTCAGAACAAAATTACCGGTCTTTCACGTCCAACATAGAATGCGACGCTAAGGACCGCAGCAGTTAAAGAGCGTCCATAAATACAACTCAACTCAATAGCTGACACCACAACAAAAAAAAAAAAAAATTAAAAAAAAAATGAAATAAATTGTGTGTTTTAAAGAGATCAACATTTCTTATGTAGGATGTTTTCGTCTATCGCTTAATGTTAACACTTATATCAATATCAATATCAATTCATTGTCATTAAACAGTTATATAACTGCAATAGACATTGTCAGTATATACAATAATACAAATTAATAATACAACATAAACCACACCTTGTGCAACTTTTACAGCAAAAAAGTAACAATTAAATATCAATATCAGATGCATTAAAATCAATAAATTCATTAATAGAATAAAATGGATTATCCACAAGCCAAGAATGCAATCGCTTACGAAATATTTTATAAGGCAAATCTTTTACAGCTTGAGGTAACTTGTTAAAAAGTTCAATGCCAATATAGGAGTAACTTTGAGAAGTTTTCTTAAGTCTATGCTGAGGAATATCGATCATTTGACCATTACGGATATTATAATTATGAATATTGGATCTCCTGTCATACATATGTTGATTCTGTTTCATAAAACCCAATACAGTATAAATATACAAATTTATAACAGTCAAAATATTATATCTTTTAAAATAGGGTTTACAGTGTGTTCTAGTAGTTATCTTAGCCATAATTCTTATAGCTTTCTTTTGCACAAGTAATACATCTTGGATATATGAGCTATTACCCCAAAGTAAAATACCATAATTAATAATACTGTGAAAGTATGCAAAATATGAGACACGTATATACTCAAAGGGTACACAATTGACTAAGTTTCTCATCAGGAATAAAACCCTTGACAACTTCCTGCATAAAAATGTAATATGTGACTCCCAGGTTAAAAATCTATCAATAAAAATGCCTAAAAACTTTACATCAGTACAAAGCTTTGGGACAACATTATTTAAAGTAAAAATTATATTTTTAGTTTTAGAATCATTAAGTAAAAACTTATTTGCTTGAAACCATTGTGATATATACATTATATTATTTTGAACCTCAGTTTCAATATACTGTATATTTGCATTGTTGTGAAAAAAAGTTGTGTCATTAGCAAATAATATGGTTTTAGATTCAGTATTGAATGGTAAATCATTAATCATTATTAGGATTATACAAAATTACTTCTGAATGAAGAGGACTTTAAAGGCTATTACCAGAAAATTCAAGATATACATTTTGTTTGTCATGTAAATATCTTTAATATATGGTATTATAATCAAAATCGTCAGGACCATTTTTTATAAAATAAGAAATTCCGAAAAATGTTCCAGGGGTAGTTTGGGGTTGGAGGATTTTCTTGAAAATCTTCATGTCGCATCTTTGGAAGGTACTGGACAATACCAAGTTTGGTGTTGATCCGAGTATTCATTTTTTGGGTTTTGCTGTTCTCTATCTCTCTCTCTCTCTCTCTCTCTCTCACACACACACACACACACAAGGACCTTTTTCTAAAAATGATTTTTTGCTATTCAGGGAGCCTCAAAACATGTATTTCCGGTGAAATCTGGTATCCAGTTTTTTTGGGTGGAATGCAATACCTTCTCTATCTACTTGATACATGCTAAAGAAACTAAAACGAAACAAAAAGTAAAAATTTATAATTCAGTTGTTAAAAGTTAAGGTTTTTATGGTTCAGAAGTTTGGCAATTAACTGATACATATAAACAGATATTTTTGACAGCTGAAATTGATTTTGGTTACCTTCTACTTGCATTTCACGGAGAGAAAAAAATTAACATTATTATAACGTACAAGATGGATGTTACAAAAGATATATTATATGGCATTTCAAAAAACAATTAGTGTGGTAGGACATTTGATGCGACAGAATGTAGAAATATTATTAAAATATTGCATTTGAAAGGATTCCAGCACGCAAAAGAAAAAGAGGAATGGCCACAAATAAAATGGAAGATGAGAATTACGGAAGCTATAAATACAGGACAATTATAAGAAGGGCAATCGAATACAACAGAATGGTATTCGAACAAATTAATTTTGTATTTACCTACGTTTTATGTTCAAATTATACACGCACTTGTATGCATTTGTATTTCGCTGTGCAGAAGATATTACACTTGTAAAACTAGCTTAACAATAATAATAATAATAATAATAATAATAATAATAATAATAATAATAATGTAATAACAATATAACAAGTTGTAAAAGTGGCATTTTATTTTGCGTTCAGAGTTTTTACAAATGGAACCGAAGGCGAGTTTTGTATTCCTATGAATAAAATCAAATCATGTTTAGCATTCGTATCATTTCATACTTTTAACCAGGCTTAACTTACAAAATAAATTACTTCTGAATACTAATTCTGTAACGTATAGTAAATATTTTCCAACATTATACAATCGCGCATCCCTTGTCATTTTGTTTCAACAGCAGAGACCTGTATAATGCAAACGACAACTTTAACTGGGGTAATGACTCCCAACTGTTGACAATAAATAAATACACATTTGTGTTACTAATTACGTCAATATTACGATCGGATTTTGCGAGCGCTTGAGAAATTTCAAAATAAGTACTGCATTTTGAAATGTATAGTTTATATTCACTATCAGATTTGCAACGAAAATCAAGGTTGGCAACAATGGAATGTTAGACCTATAATACATTCTAACACATGAATGTTAGAGTACGTAACTTCTGGTTTGATCATCTTGTGTTAGAAGATTCCACCTTTGCTATGAGCTGGCTAAAAATTTAAACATAAATTACTTGAAATAAATTTGCATAGAATGCAGTTATACTGAGTTCGGTTTAAACAACTAAATGCCCTCCTCATTAGTTTCTCCGTACACTGAGTTATCATGATAGAGGTCTTCCTCTACAGATCGTAAGTTTTGCTCCCCAAAGTTTTTGCGATATTTTTCTCGCATTTCGCTGGCTAAGACACTTCGTAGCTTTAGATTGAGAAACAAGGAGTGTCTCTAATTTATTGTTATTATTTAAGGAGAAAGGGTGGAAATACTCACACACACAGCATGAAATAAATGATGCCAGACACACCTAATCGGGTGTTTGGGGTTGATAGTTTTTATTCCCATTTGTTAAGAGCTGGACCAGGAGACTGCCTTGAGTACGAGGTACTTAAATACCATTCAATGTGATTTTGTCTGTCCTGCACTGCAATTAAAGTTCAAAATAAATATGATGGAATTGAAATTGTAATTATATTAATGGTTTGATTGTACTTTTAATTTTTAATAATATTGATTCTTTTTGTTGAAGAGAATTAAATATTCTTCTATTAAAATTAAATGCTTTTAGCAGTTTTTACTCCCATAAACGAGAACAGAGTTCGAATAATAATAATAATAATAATAATAATAATAATAATCAGACAAAGGAGTTCTTATGCAGTTTGCTTCAAGTTATGTACACTCAAACCAAATGCCAATACAAAGAATGTAAACAACGGCGGCCAAGGTTCACTGACGGGCAGGTAAACACGGTCTGGTAAGCGTGTTTTGCAAACTCCAACAGACAGTACGAGGGATGCGGGTGGTTTATTACCTGCAACATCACTGCGTAAAGTCCAGTAACAGTTCAACTTCATTTCCTTTCGTTCTGGCTTTAATGCTTAGAAATGCCTATGCTTGAAATCAATTTCTCTTCACATCTCATTCTTCATAAAAACTAGAGATTGCTTCTTTTGAAACTACTATCGTTGTGTATTAACGTAATGATTTGTCCCATATCATTACATAAACAATATCGAGAACATGTTATAAAGACATACTGAGCGAGATGGTTCACGTTGTAACCTATGTGTCTCGCATTTGGGAGTTCGCAGGGTCAAATCCCGTATGTCGGCCAATCTGATTGAGACTTATCGTGGTTTCCCTTAGTTGCCAGGTACATACCGAATAGTACACAACCTAAAGTTACACTACAGAGCAAAAGGAACAGAAGTAAAATAAATAGTATAGGAAGGTGACTACGCAACTAAGGTCCAGCATCACACTGACTACATTTACACCCAAAGAATAGCATTTCCACGATCTGAAGTCCGCATTCTGTCACGTCATCATCCGTGGTCTAGGGGTACCATGCTAGCCTCTAGTTTCCGAGATCGCGGGTTCAAACCCGCCGGATGGCGATGGATTTTTTCGGGCGTAAAAATCCTTAACATGACTTCCTTCGTCAGGGAAGTAAAGCCAGTGGTCCCGTGTCGTAGATTTACGGCATGTAAAAAAACTTCAAACCCGATAAAGAGGCCTCTGTGCAAAATTTCCGGTCTTTCACGCCCAATATACAATGGGACGCTGAATACAGTAATTAAAGAGCATCCATAAATAAAGTTAAATTCCAATTTTTACATTCTGTTATAACTAAATGGCAACAAAATCAATGGACAGCAAGACGACTATGCAATTAAGGTCATCTGTCTGGGATACACTAACTCCGGAGACCAACGAAACTGTAGTAACTGTGCGATATGATCAAGACGTTAAAGTGACATAAAAAACACCTACTGTAAAAACTAGTTATACATCAAGAAATAGATTACCCATCCATTTAATGGCAGCCGTTCAAGTTATGATAATTTCTACACAACTGTGCCACCAATGGGAGGTGTGGGTCTACTAAATTACAAAGAGTTTGGTTGCATTATATTTTGCGACGAAACATTGCGTATTATGCTTTGCTTCACAAAGGAAAACTGCGATTACACAGAAGGAATGTGTTGACCCGTATACATAACATTACGGCAACGGAACATTGGTTCCTGACCCAAAACGGTACTCATGTTCTCCATTTCATAACTACGTAAACTTTGTAAGTATGAGAACAGTTGTGCTGCAGGCAGGAGAAACGGTACATACCAATGCGGACGGTAATATGTCAAAACAACATGGGAAAACATTTCGTAGATAAAGTTCCATTTCAAGGAAGTAAGCAGGAATTCCGAAACAGGTACTTGTTTCTTTTGCCCCTTGCCCTATTTTCTCTTCTTGTTTATCTGACCATTATAAAATTCAGTACTTGGCATATTCCTCAGCGATGCTACCTACTTCTTGTATTTTTGCTTTTATCCCTTTATATTTCCTATTACTTTTTTCTCTTGCACCCTCTATTGCTTTGTATTCTCCACCTTATTCTCGTAAGTCAGATTTTATATGTCTCAGGCAAAATACGTTACTGAGAATGAATATCTATCACCACGGAGACATTTCTAAGTTTTGAGATACTTATGCTAAATAAGAAAAGACTGGGAAATGTCCGCTTGCGTATCTTGTCTGCGAAAAGCATAACTTCAAAACGAATATTTAGATAATTACCAAATTACGTATTTAAGTCCCGTAAGGGTAAACGTACTGAAATATGAGAAAAAAGCAATATTTCATTATTTTGAATGTTGCCACTAACATGTGCCTTAATCTACGAGGAATTTAATGGTGCAAAGTTAATTCAAATATTTAATCTGGAAGTGGCTCTCTTTTGCCATTTACTAAAAGCTTGTACTATTTATGGTACGAAACCGACCAAGGTGGCGCCGTGGTACGCATGTGACTCAGACTCGGGAGGTCCGAGTTCGATTCCCGACGACCGTTCACTCTTATCTATGGGTTTAATCGGGGTTTTCCCGGGTCGTCAGGCGAATGCTGGTGTGGTTTCTTTCAGACCCCGAATTTCTGTCCCTCCATTTTGTTCTATTCATCATTTAATTTATCCTTCACCCTGTTAGGTCTGTTTCAGGGTTGAAAGTGTTGCGATGGTGTTTCGGTGCGGCGTGGCAGGAGAAAAGGATGTTCTCTGTGGAACTTTCTCCGTCCCTCGGCTTTCGGCTGATTGCCGGGATCAAACGGACCGCTCCTTCTGAGCGGGGTGTTGGACCTTGTGTGAGGCGGGATCCCGGGCTGCCTTCCGACTATCGGGGCGTCTCAATCTGGGAAATGTAGGGACCAATCATTGCTGCACTGTCACTCCTGGTTCCGGTCGCCCGGTGTCTCTACTCACCTCCTCCTCCCTCCCGGGGGTGCCCCCTTGTAGGGCATGGGTACAATATTCTCACTGGAACAGTGTCGAGTTCTCTCCGATAATCAGGGGGGTAAAAAGGTACGAAGATTTGAATTCAATTATTTGCTAGACTATTTTTAATATTTTCAGGCATTGTAAATCATTTTTCTCCTAAACCATTTTATACAGATTCATTAAATTTTCCACAATCCTTCCGAACATGTAGAGGCATAAATTGTACACTGGATTTGCTCTGTTTAAGAAACAGTTTAAAAATATTGACGATAGTTTCTCGGGCTAGCAGCCAAGTCAAATACGGGTAACTGCCCAAACTTTCAGCGACTAACTCTGCCGCCATCCTCAGGGAACTGGCTAGCCCGAGAAACTATCGTCAATAACCAACACCGGGAAAGCTTCAAAACTTTAATTTAAAAATATTGTTACAGGAATATAGGGAAAATATTTTGATAATTAAAACGTGATTGTTTATTTATACCTATCTGAACCATTAAAGCTTCTCAAAACCAACCCGCAGTTCCATAAAACATACTTTTGACTAAACCTCAAAGTTATGAAAGTGTTCATCATCTTCGATTTTGGGCAAGTGATTTGATTTCTCAGTATTGCATGATTTTTTTAAATTTAAATATTTTAAAGCAAATTAGCTGAATAAAATTTGGTACGTATATAATGCAACACACGAATTATAATATGGCTAAAATTATTAAAATCTGACAAATGTAGAGGCCAGAACTTTGAGTAGCGCGTACTCTTAAAGATGTACTTAGGTATAAAACATTTTTACAAATATTTACAATAAATATTTACAATTAAGGAATATTTTTACTTTGTATCACAAACTCATCCCTTGTAAAGAATAAAAGTTGTCATATGCGACGGTATATGTTTCTTACGTAATATTTATAGCGTAAGTTATGAGAACTTGTAGATCATATGTTGTGCTGCTTTACTTAACGCGTTGCCATCACGTGTGTTGAAGCCTTCTTGTGACGTCCTTCTTTGTTTGGTTCGTAGCTCCCTTTGACGTTAGCAATTTGTATTAATTAGTTTCTGAAAGAATTTAAGGTTATGTATATTGTCCTCCGGCTAGCTATCATCTTATCTTGGTAGAACTTGTATCTCTTGCAGGGTGTGAATCGGAAAGGAATCTTTTATCCAGAAATTATACTGACGAAGAAATTGGTTTTATAACTTTTATTGCTGAACACATCCACAAACACTTTTACAAATTAATCTGGATACTCGCCAAACTGAAACTGTTTTTAATAACTTCTTACTTATCACTTTTAACTTGCATACTTCAACTTTGTGTAGAACCAACCTTATAATAATTCAGATTCTCGTAACTCTGCTGCGCGTAACTTGGCGAAATAAATGAACTGAGAGACCGACGTGGAGAGTACTGAGAATTTTGTAGAACTGGGAGACCGACGTGTAATGTATTGAGAATTTTGTTGAACTGGGGGACACTCTACCTCGGCCTGGCTTATTTATACGCTTGCCTTAAGATACGCCTAAAGATTATAAATGAACTGCTATTGGCTAATAAAACGCGCCAACATTAGCGTCTATTTTAATATCCAATGAAAACCACGAATACATATTCTTTAGGGAGAAAACATTCCAGAAGCTTCTATCGAAAAGGCGCGAAACATTACGTAACTTCCTGGTTCCCGGTAATGATAAACAACTCACCCCATTACTGCATTATTGCGTTATTGTTGACAGTTTCAGTAAAGCTGTATATTATTATTTACCAATAATAATTACAATTAATAAACCTCTGAAATCAATGTCACATAAAAATACATATTCATATTACTATCCTTATTTACATCTAAGTAATTTGTGATACAAATTACCGTATCACATATTATTATTTTCTCTAAAATAAACAAATTTGCTGCTTTTGGATTCTATTCCTTTTTTAATGTTCTTAAAAATATTCATATAACATTTATCTCTAAAATCAACAGAGGAGAGAGGAAAACTTATTTCGCATTTCCCTATATCCATTGATTGATTTTCACCTTGTATAGATGGGAAACCATATAAGATACACAAAAGCTTACTGCAGGAAAACTTAAAGCTCAGTAAAACATCGGGTGTTACGAAATCGTTTCCGTAGCAGCAGCGTTTCCAAAATGAGTAAATTGAAAAAGTTTATAAAGATGTTTCTTTTCTATCTTTCATAGATTTGTGGAAAACAAAAAGGCTTTGAAATGCAGAGACGCCTTCTCTTGCAGGTGGATGGGGAAATAGCTCAGGTCCGGAGCAGAGCAGAATGCGCGCTGTCTCCGAGGCCATTGGGAATTGGTTATTACGTTACGGAAATGTTATTAACTTTGCTGGTGATGTTTCGTTCCCAAAACAGTTCTTTCGCGTATTTTCAGTCAAAGGGTTATTGTTTAATAAAAGCATCTAAAACCAAAACACATTTGTTGAAGTTTAAATCATAAAGGAGAAAAAAGCAAGTGTTTTGACTTAAATGTTGCTTATTATACATGGGAACATGTACTTTATGACTAACAGACACAAAAAGTTCATGTGCTTATTGAAGCATTCATTCAGAAAAATTAGTATGGTAATGGAAAGGTAGAATCAGATAACTGAAAAATTCGATGCCATAGCCGGGATTTGAAGCACAGATCTCCCGGTCTCCGTCCGGCTGTTCTAACCACTGAGCTACCATGGCAACATGCCGAAACGACATTAAATTCTCCAACTGATTCGCATTTTTCCCGGTAAACCACAAGGAGATCTCAAATGGTATTGAGATGTCACACCCCAAAGGCGACTTACATTCTTTGTAAGTACTTTAAGTCCCAGGCATTATAGTTTCAACCACTATTAGGTCAATTAGGTCATTAAGAAAGAACAATTAATTCTATTAGTATGGTAATATGTGCATTTTTAAAATGCCACGCAACAAAGTAAATAAATTTATTTAAACGCCTAATAAATGAGGCTTACAATTTGTTTATTTAAACACTTAATAACATGTAATAAAAAAGGCATGCGATGTTGGTAACGATGTTTACAGCGGGCGAGATAACTGCCGCGTGAGACAGGTGTGTGAACAGCTATTCAGCCGCTGTGGCAACATCGTATCTTCAGTCTAAATTAAGATTTGTGCAAAACAAAAATGCTAAATTGTGGTCGAACGAGGTCCCTAAAGAAGAAAATGAAGTTAACAAAAATAAAGATTAGTTGCTGTTCTATCACATTCTTCAATACGACTTGCAATAATCGTATGTGTTGTAATGCGACAAAAAGTTGGTATTAAAATTTTGCATTCGTCTTCGTACGTAGCAGTAGAATCGTCATATAAGGGGATGGAATCTATATCCCTTCCAAGGAAATAAATTTGCATTTCTAAAAAACAGCACTTTCACTAATTCGGAAGAAAATTTCACTTTTTTAAGAACACTGTTTAAAAATACCTACGAACATATTTTATTTTCAGAGAATTCCAGTAAAATGAACTATATAAAGGCAAGTAATTTTTCTTAACATACAATATCAAGATTTTCTATGCCGCTTCCTACGGGGCTTCTTCAACCACGCCCCCAACAGCCCCAGGTTCTCGCTTTGAGACTACAGTATCTTTGGGCCGCTGAAAGAGGCTCTCAAGAGACACCGGTTCGTAAACAATGAGGCCCATACGCAGTGAAGAACTGTTCTGCAACCATCTCTGTGCGTCTTTTCTTCAGGGTTACTGACATGAGCGGACAAGACGCACATGTGTAGGCAGTAGTTTACTCCTGATCTCTCTTCATTTCGTATGTGTAACGTATTCCAAAAATAAACCATTACGGGAACCAGCATGAGACTCAGTTTCACTTGCGTAACCCTTATAATATTAAAACGCAGTGTCATGTTTCATACTAAGGTGCTGAGCTCTCTGCCTACGGCATACAACATATGGTTTCCGTCTTTCTGTGTTGACTAACGGTTCGGGAACCGCTAAAGAAATTCCCTCGCTCTCGTCGGTTTCTCGTGCTACACTGTCGATGCCTAGATCTACCTGGAACCGAAGCTTCCCTCCTGTGTCCAGGGAAAGCGCCTACCAAATGGCTCTCCTCTCCGTGGAGTTTTCCATTAGCCCAATACTGGTTGCTCATACGCAGGGACGGGAGTGGATATGTTACTTACGCGCGTCAAACCCGAAGGGAAGATTACAGATAAATCTGGTAGAGGCAACAAACATCTAGTTCGTAAGCTCCCAGCTTTTCAGGTTGGTACCTGAGAACATTAAGAGTCTGCACAGCATCTCAGACCGCCAAGACGTACTCAATCTACGAGGGGTACCCATAACTGCCTCTACGAGACCAACCCAATCCGAACAGCTCTCCTTCCTAGATGTTCGGATCGATAGTTCTGGTAAAGTCAGAAGTACCACGACCACTAGGGGTATGCAGTATCCGCACCACGATACATTTAATGGGATAAGTAAGCAGTCCAATTTGCATATGGTTTTCGTTAAATTAGAAGTTGACCTCTTGAGGACGAACTGTAACAGTCACAGACTGGAAACTTCGACGTTCGTATCATAGACAAAATAGACAATATGAATAAAACGAAGCAAATGCCTTTGCTTTACCATTTTGAAGCATGCGATTAAGGCTTTTGAATGCAATTCAAAATTAGGGCAAACTAAAAAAGAAAAACTATGAGAATAAAATGAATAAGCAAGTGCTTCTAGGACAGGGGTGGCCACAGCGCGGCTCCTCAAGAATTCTGACACTGAAACAGTGAAGTCATGTGAGAATTTTAGTGCAACTGTGACAGCCATGCAACTTATCTGGCAAAAATGTTAAATATGAACATGCTTTGGAAGTAGTTCTGAGAGTTGCTAGCTACATCCACTCAAGTGCAAACACAAGGACAACTCAAATCTTTCATAGAAGAATCTGGCAACTACGATGAAAGGCCTGTTGATGTATGTTATATTGCTTAATAAGCTGGATATTTGTATCTCAATAAGCTTTTCCCATTACTAGAGCGTATCGAAGCATTTTTTAAACAAAGAGATAAACCTTTCCCTCAACTGAGATTTTCGGTGGTTATTAAATATGTCATTCTTCACAGATGTTCAACTTTGCAGTCTTTAAACCTTTCATTGCAAGGTCTAAATAAGTGTATTTCAGAACTAGCACAGACTGTGTTTAGCTTCCAGAATAAAGTAAATCTCTTTTGAAAATTAAATGGCCTAGCAGAAGTAATGAATGACGGATTTAGTGATCATAATCAGCGTCGTAAGAAATGTTTTCAGCTGTGTGCTCCACATACTGACTAGAAGTTCAGTCTTCTTTATAAACTATACTGAGAGTAATTACTGGATGTTTCAAATGATTTGCACCAGACTATATTATGTTGTCCAGGCACCCTAAAGAAATCCTCATGGGGCGGCGATAAACTGAAAGTCATTAGCGTTGTGCACTGAGTCAGAAACAATTCGAGAATAACCAACCAGATATTTGGACATTATCTTCGGAAGGAGCAGAGAGTACAAAGTTCACCGTATTCATGTATCCTCAAACTATGTTTGGTACCAAGGGAATGGTTTTCCAACCAAGGCATATTAGTTCATCTAGTCCAGGCAATGCCACAACATACAGAAGCAGGTAGATATGTCTCTTCCACTACTTTAGTCGTCCTCCGTGGACTGGTGGTACCGTGCTAGCCTCTAGTTCCCAAGGTCGCGGGTTCAAACCCGGCGGAGGGTGATGGATTTTTTCGGGCGCACGGCTTCCTTCGGAAGGGAAGTAAAGCCGGTGGTCCCGTGTCGTAGATTTACGGCACGTAAAAGAACCTCAAGCCTGATAAAGAGGCCTCTGAGCAAAATTACAGGTGTTTCACGCCCAATATAGAATGAGACACTAAGAACCATAGTAGTTAAAGAGCGTTATGGAGAAACAGAGTAAATAATGAGCTGACTTTAGCAAGCACAATATCTCTTCTCCAAGCTTTGAAGGTGGGTGTAGGAGAAGTAGGTCTTGTGGAAGTCTGCTGGACATGGCTGTGTCCAACTCATTAGTCATGGGAAAAAGCCTCCCGAGTATTAGGCAACACACAGATCGAGTTACAAGGAAAGAATGAAATTGGTTGTCTCCCTTCATTTTTTTATATTTCTTTCCTTGTTTATCCAGTTTATCATTACTGTGTTTTTACTGTTTTGCATTACCGCTTATTACCGCAATTACACACACCAAACACTATTACCCATGGCGGGACTCGAACCCGCGACCCTAAGCTTGGCAGAGCGCCGAAACCACACACTCCAGCGACCACGGCTACGAGGGCCGGCAAGTTCATGAACACGGAACGTCACTGATATAGATTAACAGTTCAAATGTATTTGGTGGAACAATTGGGGGTATTTCAGAGGAGTAGTCGTATGCAGGAGCCTCCATTAACTGGAGTACAGCACCGCACATAGGCCATAGTGGGCCCTTTATGCTTCCAACTTGATCCCTGGGAAATAGGGATGAAGGAAAGGTCCGAAGGGCGATCAGATCTGGACGATGATGTGCGCTAGCACAGACGGAACGATTCCAACATGACACTAATCCCGACGCCGGCTAGACATGCCTTAGCCATACGCAACCTGGGGATCCCGGGATTAGGCGAGACATTCCTGGAAGGAAGGGGCGCTTGGAATCCCAACATGCGCAAATTCCACCGTCCTTCCGCAACACACCACATACCGTCAACTGGTCCTTCAAACTGTAACAGATGAAAGGAAATGAGGGGGACAGAAAATGATGGACAGAAAATTAGTGGAAGAGTGGGAGCCACCCCAGCATCTACCTAACGACCCAAAGAAACCACGAAAAAACCCATAGTCAGAGTGGCCGGCCTGATAGGTATCGAAACCGGAACCTACTGAATGCGAGCCTCACACGTTACCGCGGTGCCATCTCGCTCGGTGAATATTTTGGAGATTCCATTATTGTAGATCGAATTAGGTGGCGGAAAACGTAAATTTTCAGATTTTACATTCTTTACAGCAATTATGGTCTAAAGCAGTCTTGCAGAGCCCTAACACATTCTGCGCTACCTTAGAAGTCAGCTTACGTCATACATCCCCTTCCGATGCCACAGTGTGATGTGTCTTTCATAGAGCTTCTGATTCACCACTAGCTTGTTTATAAGATAAATACGTAATGTTAAACGAGCATCCATGCCATCCTTCTTTTCCACCCTGTTTCCTAATTCTGTAGCCCTGGTCTAACTCCTGCATCAAATTTGGCGATTAAATCTCAGGGAGTCAGAGTGCAGTGAAAATTCACTGTTTAAAACGGCCAGAAAGACGAAAGAAATCACTCATCGCTGATACACGTGCAAGAGAAACAAATCCTCGCGAGAATACTTGCAGATGCTTAGGAGAGGTGAACCACTGAATGGTGAAAAATTGCACATCTTTTTATTGTTTAAATAAATGCAGCAGTTTTCTGCTGATTTCAGTGATATGTAGTTTAATACAGTAGAACAGAGGTTAGCCGGAACAAAGGGGAAAAGGTGTTACGGATAAAAATACATGTCATGTTTAGGGCTTAAGAAACCCTTATTTTTTAAGTTTTAGCTGTAAGTAAATAAAGGCAATACATATACATACAATGGTAACAAAGTATTTCATAAACGCAAGCTACTGCATTTACAAAATAAATAAACAAATAAATAAAGATGTTCCATAGTGCATACAATACTTTTAACTACATAATATACAGTTCTAATTTTCTTTAAAAAAGACTTCTATATTCATTTCACTTCGTTTTCTAGCCGCTATGTCACGCCGCCGTTTCATTAGCAGAAGGCTTTCATTCTTCACATTTTACGACAAACTGTAATGCTAACTGGCAAAGGTTTTTAGAAAGAGAAAAGTTGATTCACTTCTCATTAGTTTAGATACTTTACGGCAACTGGGAAATCCCTTCCATGAAAAAGTGTCAGAATGATCCAAATTCTGCTGTCCACAATATTATACTGTTTCCCACTGAGAATACTTAAGCGGCAGTAATGACAACCCACCGCTGTGACTGTGACCGTAAATGATTGACAGGTGACAAAAGGAAGGGTCATTAACGATAGAGCCAAAACAGTTGTCAGTAGAGAAGGGATGGAAAAAGTCAAGGTTAGAGCCAACGCATTCCGTTTGTCATCCCTAACATAATTTAACAAACGATGGTTCTTCAATTCGTTTTAACCAAAAATATGTATTTATTTTTTCGCTCGTTTCGGTTAAAAGTGTTTCGGGTAACCGAGGTTCTTGTATACACATTATATCATTTGTAAGTTTTTTTATTTATTTATTTATTTTTTGGTAGTTTAACGTCCTTTAATTTTGTAGGTCACATCGGACGATGAATGAAATGGGTGAAATAGACTCAAATGAGCCCGGGGTCCATAGAGTTTAAAATTACTCGACATTCGCCTTCTCAGGATAAGCGAAAACCTCGGAAAAAAAACCCTTATCCTAGTAGCTCACCAGATTCGAACTCGGGACTTCTTAAATTCAGACAGACAAGCTACCCCCACGCCACAGAGGTGGGCTATTTGTAGGATTGAACGGGTATTTAATAAAGAAATATGCAGTTTAAATGACTTTACGCCCTTTAAGTTAGCGAGTCTTACGCAAAGACGTTACATGGTTTTTCAGTTTATTAACTCTAGAGGTCATGAGTAACCTGAAGTGGTTCATTGATCAAACTGTAGTATGCCGAGGATTTCTCAAAGTCCTGCTTAGATTTTGTTTTATTTTGTTTAACCTTTCTAGTTTTCGCTACTATTTTTTCGCCTTTTCTTTCTTTCTTTTCTTCCCATTGTTAACGTTTCTGTCGTTCTCGGTTTATTTGTTTTTTGTCATTCTTGTTTGCGCGCGCGCGCACACACACACACACACACACACACACACACACACACACAAGATGTGACTCACGCCACGAAGCAATAAATCGAAACATTTTGGCAAAGGTAACCATAGCATTTACTTCGGCCAGTGTTTGTATTATGATCAGTGACTATCGCTTATCTTTTATTTTTATTATTATTATTATTTTTAAATCTTGCCATCTGAACATCGGACAGGTCTGAATAAATTGATGAAATTAACGTCGAATTGGCTGATATCTTAATCTGCTAGTCTCACTATAACATGTCTTAAGAGCATTACATTGAGACATGGCATTTTTAGCAACAAACGAGAACGATGTAAAAGATGTGTGTTTGCAGACAAGCGCTTGCTGTTTATGCTCTCTGGTAATCAATCGAGCACTTCTAATGTGACATCGCAGCGATTAACATATTCGCAGCTTGTGATGACTGTGATTAAATCGCCAAATGTAACATACTCGTAGGCTTAAAGCGGTCAGCGAATGTCGATTGTAATGAAGGATCTGCAGCTTTACAGGGCAAAGAGAATGTTTATAACAAGATATATTAAAAAATAACAATCACTACACTCATTATAGTTTTTATGCTCGACCATGCCAAAATGTAGTATTTATACGACTGGTAGCAGTACTTTAATGGGCCTCATTAAAGTACACCTGTTCATTAAAGTATTGGTATTCGACCAATCAGAAGTGGCCACGTAACATTGTGAAAGCGCAAGTATAGATTATTCTCATTTCGATCGACAACGGTACTAGCGCGAGTTTAGAAAAAGGTCAAATGTCTCACACTAGTAACAGTGACATTCAACTTACAGCCCCAGAAATTACGACAAAAGCACTCAGTCTTATCAATAACTTGTTGCTATAAAAGTCAAGAAAGATGTACGAGAAATTCTATTCACAATTCATGGATTGGAGAATATCAGAAGGTATAAATTCGTTCTCAGAAAATGCCAGGTGCTACAAGGTCAATGTATTGTAACCATAGATAAAGGAATAACGATTGTAACACATCACTCAAACCAGAAACGAATAACTTATGAAACCTTTAATTTAGATACATGGTCGAGCATAAACAGTCGTATGAAACTTGACTATAATGGTAATTAAAACGCGAGTATGATTATTAACCTCGCTTCGCTCGCTCGGTTAATAATAATACTCGCGTTTTAATTACCACCGTCTCGTTGCATAATATACTATTAAAAGATGATGCACTATGATGACAGAAATTCATGAATGAACCAGAGGCCGCAAAGCTTCTTGCTGACAAACCGTTTTAGGCAAGAAAATGATCGAATAAAAAATCAGTCAAATAAAAATCTTGACAAACTTACTTCTAGACAAAATGGTCAAGCGAACATGCAATCCAAGAAAATTTATCCATGAGTTTATACAGCAGAATATGCCATTATTATGTACCAGAGGACTCATAACATGTTAAAAAACTAAAACAAGTAAGTGGCACTACGGATGTTAAAATGTTTCCGAGAGTTACCTATGCATGTATGAAGGATAGTATCTATTAATTTGACAACTGTTAAACCACTTACCTCACCTCTGTTTACAGGCAAGAGCGATCTTTAAACATGGAGATGTTTGCACATTCAACTCATATTGGCGGTTATCTGAAATAAACAAAGACTCTTAAGTGATTTGCAAGATGTTGGCAACTTTTTATGCATTTTGTTTAGGTAGAGATCAGGGTAACATTTTTCCACGTGTATAAAAAAATAATAATTCAAACATGTGCATAATTTAATGAATTTAGATAAACTACATTTGTAAAGATTTTAGGGAACATTTCAGGAAATGTTAAGACTACGAAAAATACATAGTTCTACAGATTTATCAGAACCCGCAGCTTCGCTCATGCGAGTATTATTAATTGCTTAGCTATGGAGATTCTTCTCTTTCCCTCTGTCTTCCTCTCTAACAGTCTCTCCCTCCCTGCGTCAGACTCTCTCTACCTCCTGTTTCTCTTATTCTTCTACTTTACCTCCTTCCCTCTCTGATTCTCCTACTTTCTCGTTTCTTCCCTCTCCATCACCCTCTCGCTTTCCCTCCCTCTGTTCAGGGTACATGCCGTGTGACAACTATTCCTTTTATTGGAGTGTTAATAAAGCTTGAAACGTAAGTAAATAGTTAAATATCACAAAGCATAATTGTACTTGTTTTTTATACTTATTACCGAGCGGGGAGGCTCAGGCGCTTATGTCTGTGGTCCGCATTTGGGAAGTCGTGGGTTCGATTCCCACGGCCGACCTTCCTGACCCATGGGTTTTTTCGAAGGTTTCTCCGGATCGCCAGGCGATTTCTGGGAAGGATCGCTACATCCCTCGAATTTCCTGTCCCTCCATTTCATTCCATTAATCATTCCATTCATCCTTCACACTGTTTGGTCTGTCAGGTTTGGAAGTGTCAGAGTTTCAGTGCAGCGTGGCAGGGAAAAAAGATGCTCTCTGTGAACCTTCTCTGTCCCTCTGCCTTCGCTGGTTGCCGGGGTATAAGGAACTCCCACGGCGGGGGCTTTGGACCCCATGTGTGAGGGGTCCCCGGTCTGCCTGTTCGTCTGCCGGCATTTATATCCGGAAACTTTAGGGATCCTGTCATTGCTGTTCCGTCGCTCCTGGTTCCGACGCCCGGTGTCGTCTCCCTTCAGGTCATCCCTTCCTCCCGGGGCACCCTCTTGTAGGGGCGTACGGTACAATGTCCGGACTCTCTGGATCAGTGCGGCATCCCCTCCGTTTCGCATTCCATTGCATCATGTGATATGAAATGCACTGCTATCCATAGGAAACAATTTACATACACGAACAACGAACATTAGCATAGGTTCTTAAATATCCACACTATGGAAGTTTTGTAAAATGAAAAAGACATGAAAAAATATGATGTGTTAAACTCACATGACTTTCTCTACTCTTGTACAAACTAGTTTTACAAACGCTTATTCTCCATATGCTTCATGTTAATAGAGATATCGAGATGTCAATCATATTGCTAGTTTTCTTGTAGATGCAGGGGAATATGTTAGGTTATAGGCGATAGACAAATCTTTTAAGCGCTGGTTGCTATGTGGCGCATTCCATTTTCTTTGCATGTCCAGGACATTAAAAAAATGAATAACGAATTTGAGAAAAAGTATAAGTATTGGAAAATTTAAGTGAATAGCAAGCAATATCTAGAAAATGGTTCACTCAACAACAAAAAATGTATATGACATAAATTGTGTATGTTAACGCGATCTACATTTTTTGTGTAGTAAAATTTTGTCTATCTCTTATGGTTTACCAGTTATGCAAAAGTCGTTCACAATGAAGAATACTTTTGGACACATTCCCAGAAAATTCGAGATATACCTACATTTCATTTGTCATGAAAATATCTTAAACATATGATATTTTAATCAAAATCGTTAGTGCCATTTTTGAAAAAATTAAAATTTTCGAAAAATGTTCCATGTAAAGGGTAATCTGGGGTGGGGGGATTTTCTTTAAAACCTTCGTGTCGCATCTCTGTAAGATACTGAACCTAAATACCAAGTTTGGTGTTTATCCGACTGTTCGTTTCTGAGTTATGCTGTTCACAGACACACAGACAGACACACACACGGACATGTTTCCAAAAATGCTTTTCTTGGATTCAGGGGGTCTCAAAACATGTATTTCCGGTGAAATCTCGGTATCGAATTTTTGGGTGGAATACAATGCTTCCCCTACTTACTATACGTAGTAGAGAAAGTACAAAAAAGAAAAAAAAAATCATGTGTTACACTCACATGACTTTCTCTACTCTTGTACAAACTATTTTTACAAACACTTATTCTCCATCTACTTCATGTTAATCGAGATAAACATTTGCAGACTATCTTATTGCTAATTTTCTTATAGATGTAAGGGGAATATATATTTACAAGGGCGATATAGAAATACAGTAGCCTTTAAGCACATAAATATCTCTTAATAGCTGGTTGCTAGGTGCAGCACCATTCCCTTTGTCACACATTAATACTGTTTGCATATCCAAGACAAAAAACTGATTAACGAATTCCCATTTGAGAAAATAAGTATTCAAAAATTTAAGGCAATAACAAGCAATATCTCGAAAAGGGATAATTCAAAAAAAAATGTATATGATATAAATTGTGTATTTTAACGCGATCTACATTTTTTGTATAGCAAAATTTTGTCTATCTCTTATGGTTTACCAGTTATGCAAAAGTCGTTCACAATGAAGAATACTTTTGGAGACATTCCCAGAAAATTCAAGATATACATTTTATTTGTCATGAAAATATCTTAAACATATGATATTTTAATCAAAATCGTTAGAGCCATTTTTGAGAAAATTAAAATTTTCGAAAAATTTTCCATGTAAAGGATAATCTGGAGTGGGGGGATTTTCTTGAAAACCTTCGTGTCGCATCTCTGGAAGATACTGAGCCTAAATACTAAGTTTGGTGTTTGTCCGACTGTTCGTTTCTGAGTTATGCTGTTCACAGACAGACACACAGACACACACGGACATGTTTCCAAAAATGCTTTTTTTTTTTGGATTCAGGGGGTCTCAAAACATGTATTTCCGGTGATATCTCGGTATCGAATTTTTGGGTGGAATACAATACTTCCCCTACTTCCGTAGTAGAGAAAGTAAAAAGAAGGAAAGACTCTATAAACGTGATGTTTCTAATTACTTTCTCTACTACGTATAGTAAGTAGGGGAAGTATTGCATTCCACCCAAAAATTCGATACCGAGATTTCGCCGGAAATACATGTTTTGAGACCTCCTGAATCCAAAAAAAGCATTTTTGGAAACATGTCCGTGTGTGTGTCTGTGTGTGTGTGTGTCTGTGTGTGTGTCTGTGAACAGCATAACTCAAAAACGAACAGTCGGATAAGCACCAAACTTGGTATTTAGGTTCAGTATCTTCCAGAGATGCGACACGAAGGTTTTCAAGAAAATCCCCCCACCCCAGACTACCCTTTACATGGAAGATTTTTCGAAAATTTTAATTTTCTCAAAAATGGCTGTAACGATTTTGATGAAAATATCATATGTTTAAGATAATGTCATGAGAAATGAAATGTATATCTCGAATTTTCTGGGAATGTCTCCAAAAGTATTCTTCATTGTGAACGACTTTTGCATAACTGGTAAACCGTAAGAGATAGACAGAATTTTACTACACAAAAAATGTAGATCGCGTTAAAATACACAACTTATGTCATATACATTTCTTTTGTTGAGTGAACCGTTTTCGAGATATTGCTTGTTATTTCCTTAAATATTTCATACTTATACTTTTTCTCAAATTCGTTATTCATTTTGTTTATGTCCTGGACATGCAAAGAGAATGAAATGCGCCACATAGCAACCAGCGTTAAAATATTTGACTATCGCTTATAACCTACCATATTCCCCTTGCATCTACAAGAAAATTACCAATAAGATTGACATCTCGATTAACATGAAGTATATGGAGAATAGGCGTTTGTAAAAATAGATTGTACAAGCGTAGAGAAAGTCATGTGAGTGTAACACATCAGATTTTTTTACTCCTTCCTGATTAGAAACCTCCCTTTGGAGAAACTTATTAAATTATCATAATAGCTCCCCACTCATACACGCACTATTCTTGGGAACATCGGTTGTACACAAAAATTCGAAAAACACCAGGATTCTTTTTTCGGCTGTAGACAATTTTATTGTATCCATAGACAGATTATTTACAACCAGTCTAAATGTTCCCAATAACCTCTTTTAAAGCTTAATTTGAGAAGGTATCTTCACATCTGTACACATTTTGAAAAACTTTTATATTTATATATGAAAAAATTACGAAACACTTTGAAACCTCCGTACACATCGTTTAATATCGTGATAACTATTATTAGCATGTCAAAAATGTTTTTATAAGAATCTCATCTTAACTATATTAAAAGTTAAATTATTATAAGCGGAATGAGAAGCGTGACCCAAATGTAGACGTTTAGGCATTTTTACTTTCTCTACTACGTATAGTAAGTAGGGGAAGTATTGTATTCCACCCAAAAATTCGATACCGAGATTTCACCGGAAATATATGTTTTGAGACCCCCTGAATCCAAAAAAAGCATTTTTGTAAGCATGTCCGTATGTGTATCTGTGTGTGTGTGTGTGTGTGTGTGTGGTGTGTGTGTGTGTGTGTGTCTGTCTGTGTGTGTGTGACTGTGAACAGCATTACTCAGAAATGAACAGTCGGATAAACACCAAACTTGGTATTTAGGTTCAGTATCTTCCAGAGATGCGACACGAAGGTTTCCAAGAAAATCCCCTCACCCCAGATTACCCTTTACATGGAACATTTTTCGGAAATTTTAATTTTCTCAAAAATGGCTCTAACGGTTTTGATTAAAATATCATATGTTTAAGATATTTTCATGACAAATAAAATGCATATCTTGAATTTTCTGGGAATGTCTCCAAAAATATTCTTCATTGTGAACGACTTTTGCATAACTGGTAGACCATAAGAGATAGGCAAAATTTTACTACACACAAAATGTAGATCGCGTTAAATACACAATTTATGTCATATACATTTTTGTTGTTGAGTGAACTATTTTCGAGATATTGCTTGTTATTCCCTTAAATTTTTCAATACTTATTTTCTCAAATGGGAATTCGTTACTCATTTTTACTTTCCCTACTACGTATAGTAAGTAGTGGAAGTATTGTATTCCACCCGAAAATTCGATACCCAGATTTCACCGGAAATATATGTTTTGAGATCCCCTGAAACCAAAAAAAGCATTTTTGGAAACATGTCCGTGTGTGTGCCTGTCTGTGTGCCTGTGTGTCTGTGAACAGCATAACTCAGAAACGAACAGTCGGATAAACACCAAACTTGGTATTTAGGTTCAGTATCTTCCAGAGATGCGACACGAAGGTTTTAAAGAAAGCCCCCCACACCAGATTACCCTTTACATGGAACATTTTTCGAAACTTTCAATTTTCTCAAAAATGGCTCTAACGATTTTGATTAAAATATCATATGTTTAAGATACTTTCATGTCAAATAAAATGTATATCTTGAATTTTCTGGGAATGTCTCCAAAAGTATTCTTCATTGTGAACGACGTTTGCATAACTGGTAAACCATAAGCGATAGACAAAATTTTACTACACATAAAATGTAGATCGCGTTAAAATACACAATTTATGTAATTTTTGTTGTTGAGTGAACCATTTTCGAGATATTGCTTGTTATTCCCTTAAATTTTTCAATACTTATTTTCTCAAATGGGAATTCGTTATTCATTTTTTTGTCTTGGATATGCAAAGAGTATTAATCTGTGGGAAAGGAAATGGTGCTGCACCTAGCAACCACCTATTAAGAGATATGTATGTGCTTAAAGGCTACTGTATTTCCAAATTGCCCTTGTAAATATATATATATATATATATATATATATATTCCCTTACATCTACAAGAAAATTAGCAATAAGATAGAGTCTGCAAATGTTTATCTCGATTAACATGAAGTAGATGGAAAATAAGCGTTTGTAAAAATAGTTTGTAGAAGAGTAGAGAAAGTCATGTGAGTGCAACACATCAGATTTTTTTATATTGCCTTTGCAATTACAAAACAAGGGGAACATAGTGGGCCTTAAGCGATAGTCAAATATTTTTAAAACTGGTCGCTATGTGTAAAATGTAATTCTCTTTGCATGTCAAAAGATCGTTTCTGCAAATGTTTATCTCGATTAATATGAAATAGTTGGAGAATAAGATTTTGTAAAAATAGTTTGTACAAGAGTAGAGAAAGTCATGTGAGTGTGACACATCAGATTTTTTTAATGGAGCAGATGGAGATAAGTAATAAAGACGCAGATACAGAAGCACAATCTGTTCAATCACGCTGTTATCTTAAATTAATCACATGACCATAAGGATCAGAAAATTAAAAATAAATGGTCATGTTTATATAATAACAATTCCTTAAGAACTTGTAGTTAATACATGAATGAGTTATACTGTCCGTCCAGTACCGCGCATGCCGCACGGGTTGAGAACCGAGGAACACAGAAAAATCTGCACGCTGACTAAGAGAAGGCCGATAACCTCCGAAGGAAGAGGAGCAATGTCCTAGTTGGACACGCAGAGAAGGTTAGCTAACACAAGACTGGCCTTAAAGTACCGCAGACATGACCACGTACCTCTTGGAAATTGGTCAAGCGTATTTCCAAACGATTCCCACAAACGCTCGTTTACCGGTGTCTACAAGTGATAAATGTGAATGGGAGAAACCAAGTGGCTTCTGATTCTCCTTCTCCTTCACTCCAAGGACTAAGCAAAATGCCTCTTCCGTCCTCACGTTTGCTCCTTTCTCCTCCTGTTTATCAGTCTTCCTATATTGCTACTCAATGCCACATGTGCTTATATGTACACACAATTTTCGTAACAGTCCTTCTTACACTACTTTTTGCCATCTATTTAACTACTTTGTTTATGCACATATTTATTTTCTTATTTTTGTTGGCCTCTAGTAACAGAAGAGAGTTCAAAACTTGTGTCTGCAATGTTGAAATGTCTAAGTTTTGGATTCATTTTCTCAAAAATCTATTCATAGCAATACCTTGAGACTTTTTATTAATTTAACTTGATATTAAACCCATTTCATTTAAAATACCCTTAAGAACCTGAGCAGCAAAATCATTCACTTAAATTTTGAACATTTAAGTGTGTATTTTCCTTTGAGGTTGTTACCTTGCTTTAACATTAGGTTCATTACATAGCCACGTGTTTATTTAATACAAAGTTGCAAAGTTCTAGCCACTTTAGCTGTATAGTTTTTTGAGAAAATGATACACAACTTTGAAATGTAAATTGAAGCAAATCGAAAAAACAAAAGTTAAATTGTAGAAAACTGGAGTGAGTTTAACTTCGTAAAAAATAGGTTAATTGTGAGTTAAATGCTTATGTTAAGTGCATTAGATACTTCAGGGCAATACAATGGATAACTTTTGAAAAAAAACCTACATTTAGAGATCTCCTCTTAATACAGCAGTTTCATTGCTTTCTTTTATTATTTAAGCGGACATTAACAATTCGTATAACCCTTACACATGTTTTAAATCACCTTAAGAAATAAAATAGTGATATTTTCACCAAGATTTGTAAATATGATCACAATATTGCGTTTTTCTTAAAAACAGTTAAAGGTGGTGTTAATTTTATCTGTTGTCGAAATTATTTACAAATTGTTATAAGTAATTTAGTATATTGGAGAATACAGTTGTTCATTTTCTCAAAAACTTTAAAGCAAAGAAAAAAAAAAGTTTTGGTTTGTTAGCCAAAAACAATATTAACACATTGAACAATATATTTTATTATCTTTACTAATATTATACTTGACCATTTATTTATTTTCCATTTACCTATAGAATAATCTCGTAAATCACTCAACCGGTTTTGAAATTCGTTCGCCATTAAATAGCATATTTTCCCCAACGGACACAAACTACGAATAACATTACAGTTTCACTTCCTACGTGACTAAAAGACTAAAACGTAATTTAAAAGAACCACGATATTAGAATATGGATACTTTGGAGTCGGACATACTTGCGAAGTCTTTTCATTGAAAACCCATGCAGCAGAAAATAGCAGTTATTCCACAAAAAATGCTTGTAAAAGTAAGACAAAACCCGCGCATATATCATTCTAAGCAATATTTGTGTAGATGGTCACGATTTAATAGCAAGAGACGGAAAAAATAATCTTATAACAGCAAGATGTGTATGCGATACTTGTGCCAAAAGTTCCTTTGTGTAAGAAAGTTCTGCTGTATTTCCTCTGTATGTTGCAATCGAGCTCATTACTAGTGGATTCTAAATAACTGTATAAAGAGAAATAATTGTGTCCAGGGATACCAAATATTCCTCAAGCGATATGTTATAATTAATAACTGATAAGATTATTTTTCTCCACTTCCAAAATGTTTAATTGGCGGCCTGGAAGTGGGGAAGCTTCATATTCACCCTTTCACCAGGATATATGTATATATATGTATATATATATACATATATATATATATTGCGAGGGCTGATCAATAAAGACAGACTGATTTTTTTTTCACAGATATTTATTGCTCCATTTCAAAGTAGTCCCCTCCTACTTGAATGCACGTTTTATAGCGTCTCTGCCAGTCCTCAAACGCATGGTATAGGCCATTCTTTGTCAGGTCTTTGAGAATCGCCTCAGTTTTCTCCAGCACTGCTTCAGTGCTCTCAAATCGAATGCCCCGGAGCTTTGCCTTTAGTGATGGAAATAAAAAGAAATCACAGGGGTCAAGATCGGAGCTATAAGACGGATACACACACAGGTGATGTTGAATTTAGCCAAAAATTACTGGACTTGATTTGCGACGTGAGGCCACGCGTTGTCGTAATGAAGTCGCCACCAATTCCGATGAAGTTCTGGACGTTTCCTTGCAATGTGCTTCCTCAGTGGAGCCAATACTGAGGCTGCTGTAACAGTAGTGTGCGGGGAACTGCATGCTGGTAAACTATTCCATTACACCATTCCATTCCGAAACACTAGGCCCTACTTGCTTAACACAGAGGACTCGCCCTTCTTTGAAGTCCTTGCACCACCTAAATACTGTTGCACGAGGTAGTACATCTTCACCGTATGCTTGCTTCAGCTTTTCGAAAGTTTCAGAGGCTGTATGATTTAAACGAAAACAAAATTTTATTGCGCTGTATTGCTCCTCTCGTGTCACCTCCATTTTGTGGCACCTATACGAAATTCAAGTAGGGTCAACAATTTATAGCATTATTACAGACCTACCGATACGAGAGTGCTGCCGCCTATGGACATCATACATGAAACCCCGCTCTTTTCAACTATTCATGGTAGAGACAGGAAACTATCAAGGAAGCCACAGGAAAAAATCAGTCTCAGTCTTTATTGATCAGCCACCGTATATTGATGCTAGGGCTTTCTGTAGTATGTGACAACTGTGCAGCATGCTATTAAATAGTTCCAGTAGAGATAAGCTCGGGTGAATTGGGACAAAAATGAACATTTTCAAATATTGGTTCCATTTTCAATAGAACTTTTATTTGCTCCATTTCATGGTTTTACGTAATCCCTTAGCAACAAATTACGGTACAGTATGTTTTTGGAAAAAGACAGTAGAGAGTGTTGTAAAACTGTTGTAGTGCAACTACAATTAAGAATGAATGGGACGGCCATTTGGTGAATCGGGACAGCTTTCGAGTAACCTTATTTATGAAAATAACTAAATATTATTACACATTCCTATTTTAGAAAACTTCTATACATTTTCCTTAAGATGGTATCTTCAATTTGTGGAGATGGAAGTGGGTCATGGAAAGACACTGAAGACGGTGATAAGGGTTCTCTCATTTTCACTGCCGGTCTTGGAAGTTGACAGTACAGGAGATTGACTGAGTATAACGTCTTCCGAATCTCTCTGTCCTCAAAGAATGGGAGAAAATGCATCCATGTAGAAAATCATGTTCAGAGAGGACATTTTCATTGAATGGATATGCACAGTTGGCCTAGATCCATTTTCAGCATTGACAGGTGTCGCTGCTTTCAAACAAGCGGCTTTGAATATTCTTTCTTTCAAATTAGAGTTTGTTCACTTTCTTCTCACCTTGAGTGTTACGTACGAAATTATTACACGTTTTGTTGTAATACGTAGTTTGTCCACTTCAATGGAACACCTCTATCACATTGCAGACGACAGACCCCAAATAGCTCTGCTGTATGATGCATGCTCATACCCTGGAGAAATGCAGTAATAGCTTTCCGCATATCATTTCTGCCAACTATGTTTTTCAGTACCCACCTGCGACAAAATAATAAAATAAATGAGAAAAGTTTGTAGTCCCTATTCAGCCATAATTAGTATACTATACACCCGAAATGTATAGTGTATGATTTTTCATTACTTGGTAACACTTTATATAGTGTCGACAAATAAGAGATTATCTTAACCACTTTTCATATGAATACTTTATTATTGAGCACAAACTACTCCATAATCGGAGCAAGATTTAATTACACTCTTTATACCAAAACAAAATATTAGAAGTAAGAAATAAATTGCCTTCTTGCCTTCAATTGCTGCTTTTTATGTCGCGATCTGCAGAAAAGGAACCTGCACAGGACGAGTTTAGCAATCTCCTGGTGCATCAAGTACCTACTGACACTAACATGCTTCCTCATGCACGATTAGCTTTAAGTTGAGAAAATATTTCTCAAAACTGTCCCGCTTCACCTGAGGTTACACTACTAAAGAGAAGGCACATCATGCTCATCTGCTACCGGGATTAGGTCCTTTTGCCGTTCCGCCTAGAGAAGTCATCTATGCCAATATTTTTTTATCCTTGAGGTTGGTAGTTCAGCAGCACCTTTGGAAATCGTGGTCTTCCATTCGTGGTCTCGTATATGCTCCAGTCATTCCCTCTTGCGTCTATCAACTTCAGTTAAATTGTATATTTGCAGCTATTTTCTTGTGTTTTCACTTCTGCGGTGTTCCATGAGAAATAAGGTACAAAGGTTTAACATTTCATATACTGTGATTATCTAAAAAAATTACTCGGCCATTCCGATAATTGTTTTACGTCTAAAGGTGCTTAGAAGCGATACATCATCTCAAGAACTTAGAAGACCGTCGGAGAGAAGTTAAGGAAATCAGAAATACAACACCCGCTGATATTTTATGCCCATTGCGTGAATATCAGGGATTTTAATCCATTATTGGGGGTATCAAGGGGCTTTAAGAAATTATAATTATAAGGGCTAAAGGGGATCTGGGTTATTTTACAGTAATTTCATGCAGAGTACGGAAATAGTAAAAGGATTTAATTAAACCTCCATTTTAGGATTAAAAAGCCACCCGTGCAATGAAGGGTAAGACAGCGATTATTTTATAAACATGAAAAAGATGGTTTAACTTGTGTACAACATCTGTCAATGTTTACTAATTCTTAAAATTGAATAAATACTGAAAATTTAAATGATTTAGATTGTTTTATTCTAAATAAGAAGCACCACAAAAATAAAAGTATTATGTTGAATAGTTTCTAAGAAACTATCACATTACACCGGAGGATTTTAGGTTTGCATAAAAAGATAAAAGTAAAAAGATTATTTTTAAGTGATATGTTATTTATAATATTTTTCGTAGCGTTTTTGGTGGTCTCCTAACTTAATTTACAGAAACAATTTTATGTTTTAGTAATAAATGAAGCACTATTGATGTAAAACACACAAAAAGTAATAATTTAGGAATTTTCTATGGTAATATACGCTTAAATAAAATTTCTGTAATTTTTAGGAATACTAAAATGACACACCAGTCGTTTTACTTACAACAAGCCTTAAATAATTTGGTATTACAGTATCGTTATATGTCGGGGTTTTCTATAGCGCTTGTAAATCCACAATCCGCAGTGGTGCGTTCGATTCTGTAAGGCCATGAAAACGCGCGATTGTGAAAGAAAGATAAATTAAAAAAAAATCTGGGTAGTCAGATATACTTATGAACCTTGCCTGAGTAGCGCATTCAACCTGTTTCATAGCTGATTCTGTTGAGGTTATGTTTGCCAATTGAAAATAAGACAAATGGCTTTCCAAATAACAAACTTTGCAATATATTTATTACGTTAAATCCTTAAAACACTTCATTTTCATCCAATTAGTTCATACGACGAAAGCTTCACCGATTGTCCCAACAGACACAATGTTATAAAAAAGGACAACAGGAAAGAGGTTAACTAGAAACACACTGCGATAATTTTAGTTATATAATACTCCTCCTAATCCAATAAAAGCTTAATCCTATCGAGCACTGAACATTTTTATGCCGCGAAATTTTTGTTTTGCCTTACTACTATAGGAATACACCACCATCTTAGTGATTAAGCTGTGAAACAAGTAATTCCCTTTAGATTAACTGCGACTACCGTGACACTTCGCATTTCTGCTTTCTCCTCATAGCGCATTTCTTTCGAAACCTATTTGGAGAAAACATTCCGAAATGTCAGTCCAAAGAACACTTGTTTGTGCCACTTAAAGGAATGTAGTTTTTTTTCAATACCTGCAGTTCATCATGTCTACAATGTTGCCATGCTTGCAAATTATATTTTTCTCTTGAGGTATCAGTAAGGGACTTGCATCTACCGAGGTTATCAGTGATGAGCGGGCTATCAAGTTATCTCCTAATCAAATTTCTTCACAAACAAAATCACCTGATCCCACATTGATTTCAAACTTTTCGATCTCAGAAAGGAGAAGAAAAGTGGTGTGGTATAGTCACATGGCTTGCTCTATCCATTGTCATTTCAAAGGTGGATTCTTCCGTCACTTTACCTTGATCACGATAAAATATGTGCCCAGAAATTATTTCAGATGAAGCTATACGGAACAAGAGACCATATGCTTATTTTTAGAATTATAATCTTAATGAGGGTTTAATTATATTTATTTCTCGATGGTTACATGCAAGAAGTGGACAAGACTCTCAGCTCGTTATGTCAGGAGTATGTATTTCTTTGTCATGAGTCAGTGCGAAAAAACAATCTCTCAAGATGAAACGTTCGTAGATGCGATCAATCTAGTTTTCATCCTAGGAAACCGTACACAAAACAACGAATATTTTGAAAACGATCTATGCTACAAAAACATAATTTCATTTAAATTATGTTTCGGTGGAGTTTACATCATCCTGTAACAGCTTTTTGTCTACATCTTATGTTTTCCCAGGTATACAAAACTATACAAATTCAGAATGAAGAGGACTTAACAGGTTATTCACAGAAAATTCAAGATATAGTGGCTGCAGAAAGCATTCCTCTCCACTTCAAAAACGTCTGTCAGCCAGATTAAATAAGATTAAAATCTCATTTTCAATATGCAGAAACAACATATGATATTGAAGTCTACATCTTCAGGCGTTTTCCAGGATTCCACATTTTATAAGTTTCATAATATTTTGAAAACTACACAGAATTTTCAACATTGTCATGTGTGGCGTTATACAATTATTTTAATTACATTTAAAAGAGCAGTTTTTAGATTATTTGTACTAAGCTCATTACAAAGTTTATATGGCCCGGAGCTGATGCAGGTTCTATTCCAAGCCATACAAATACAATACACGAATCTCTTTGTTTCCATTTCTTATCTTAACGTTACAATTCTTGGTTTAATTTATATAGTGTAATTGTGATAAATGTATATTTTCAGCGTTATTTACGGATAAAATCCATTTCTTCTTGATCCTAAATAGATTCTCTCCTAGATTATTAAAGCGAGGTTTTTGAAAGCTACTGTTTTGTTTGCTACCATATGGTTTACATCATACTTCTCCTCATATATAAGGCAAATAATCTATATTATTAAATGTTATACCTAAATATATAAAGTCCTTAACAATTTGAAACGCTTTGTCCCGGAATAACCATGTCTCATCGTTTTTAATTAATTAGTTTATTCATTTTTTGAATACCATGATATTAGTTTTATCAACATTAACCCTAACACCCCATTACTTGCAGTACCTATGAATTCCATTTATCCTGCTTTTTGAACTTACCACCGAGAATGAGCTCACCAACAGGTCATCTCTGCGTAAAACAATCCTGGTATTTGAAGGAATTAATTGTTCTTTCACACAAGCCGTGTGTTGGACAGGGTTGGAAAGGTAGAATCAGATGACTGAAAAATTCAATGCCATAGCCGGGATTTGAACATTTCAAATGGTAATATAATATTTTTTAATTTATTTTCTTGAAATAGTTTAATTGTAAATGGAGAACATTTTGAACACCTTATTAAATAATTATTAGAATGTCATTTGTTACCGTAGCTGAGCAAATTCTGCAGGAAACTGTTAAACAAGCCACTAATTAAACTGTTCCTACAGCAACCAAATCTTTTGTATAAAACAAATGAAATTGTTCATGCCACTAAATTAGATAGCTTCAAGAAAGGAAGAAAAACAAATGATAAAATAATGTGTTGTCATTTAAAATTTTTGTCGATGATGTCACACGTTGTACGATAATGATACTGAAAATTTTGTTTCCTTTTTGAGAATTTTTTTTTCAAAATATGTAATTTAAAGTGTCCAAGGTTTTTTTTTTTTTTTTTTAAAAAAAATAGTTAAATTTAGTTTTGTTTGCATTATCTTTTACTTATGAAAGACCCTGACAAAGTCGCCAACATATGCTGTAAACAAATGGTGAAATACATTTTGGAGTCGTAAAAATTGAGGGATCAACAAGAAATTGAATAAAACGTTGATAATTCTTGATTATTATCATGTTATTCTTACGTCAGTTCCAAACAATTTTCACCGCAATTTCAGGTTCTATATAAAAAATGTTGACCTATTAAGCACATGTAAAATAATTTTCTAAACACCACACATGAGAAAGTTGAAAAATTGGTGTATAAAGTTAATAAAATGAAAAATCTTGAAAAACATCAGAACACGTAAACAGCAATATTGTTTGTTCTTTCCACAACCCATAATTTTCTCTCCGAAAATTTGGCTGCTAGAATTTTTTATAGCGCAGACGAATTCTTTCTTGAGTTACTTTATACATTTTACCGGTATCAACACCTCACACTTTTAATATTTTAATAAAAGTCGTCTGAGCCGTTTTTGAGAAATTAAAGTGCACTTTGTTCCATGTGAAGTATTTATTGTTTGGTGTGAGGATAACTATGTGAACATCTTCGATTTGAATCTTGAATACGAGCTTTTATATAAGTCCGTATTTTCTTTTTTGAGCTATGCGCGCGGACGCGCATATAGTGGGTGGGTTCAGGAGCCTCGAAACCTTTTGGTTGGAATACAATTTTTCCTCTACCTGTCATAGGTAAGCAGTAGGGGCAGTAATAAAGATAAAATTGGAGCGAATTAAGCAACAACTTAATTTGTTTCATGCAATGTAGAATTTCACTATGTTTACGTTCTTCAAAAGTGTCTGGAAAATGGAACTTTTCAGGACAGAACTTGTACAAACACAATTGCACACCAAAATATCCCAACACACCTACCCTTCTTCTGAGGCATTATTTTTAACACTTAAATGATATCAGTCTAATTATATAATATTAAAAAAATAACAGCCCACCTTAAAGTAATATATGTATGTAAAAATATATAAAGTGTATATTACAGTGATTGTATTATGTTTATGTTATTATGTACATGTATAATAATGTTATGTGAATGTATTACGTAGTCTAACAATGTAGGAGCTGTGGGAATAGAAGCAAGCTGCTTTCCGTAACAAACAGAGTTACAAAGTAAAGCCGAAAGTTACTAACAATGAGGTAACCTTGAGGCAATAATAAATTATAAAGTTTAATAAGGCTACTAATAATTCTTGGAACAGTAATAATGTAATATTTAAAAAAGTTTACAAATAGCCAATCAAAAACTAGAAAAAGTTTAAATTAAATAAAAGTATTCTATTGGAGTAGTCTTAGCCAATCAGAGACTTGAAATAGAGAAAAAGTACAAATTCAAGCGGGAAACGCTACAAGGGAGCGTAACCAAATAGATCGGTACGGTACGGTTCAGTGTGAGACATGAAATTTTATTGCGGTGAGAATAATATAAAGTTTACCTGTTAAAAGTGCAAATAACAATAATCTCACAGCTCTATAGTAGGATATATCAGTGAAGTGTTATTTATTCGTGTGAAGGATTAATAAAAAAAAGTACAATACAAGTATAATTTGTGTAAGCCTTGTTCTTTAGTCGTACCAACCCTGCTAAGAGATACGTGCTTTATAAAATATTAATGACGCAGCTGAGGTATACATACATATATAATATATAAATAAAGAAACATAAACATTCGAATCTGATTTTTAAACGTGGGGGCGAAGGCCACCATGGGGCAAACACTCCTAGAAACAATCTCCCACAAAATTTGGCATCCATTAGTGTGTGGTTTAAAACAGCTTCTAGTTGGTATACCATACGTGGCGCAACGACTACAACAATTAAACAACTTCAAGTTTGGTTCTCCAACAGTGGGACTTAAACACCTTCAAGTTTGGCTTCATACGTGGGGCTGCAACTACTTCACTTCATATTATTCTTATATCTTTGTCCTGATCTGGTAGTGGTCACTGTCTCCATGGTTAGCTTATATTTTGCCAAAATATTTGAGCTTGCCCCATTATTATTACAATCGACATATGTTTATTTCGGGACAATGAACCGAGCGAAAGAAACCATCATATAATGTCTTCACTGTTTTGTTGTATACTATATTATGTCAAATAAGTTTGTATTAAATAAAAAGAAGGATATTATTTTCCGTATTCGTTTCGAAATTTCAGCCTCCCTTATGGCTTGGTCGTTTAATCTCAACCCACACGAAAACTCACTTTCGTCCCTGTAACGTATATTGCGATGCACAACGTGGAAGAACTTTGAAAATACGAGATGAAATCGAAGATTCTCAATTCCGAGTTTCTACAAAGCACTTAACGCAAGTATTTTGCATACTACTTTTTCGATGACAGTGAATAATAGAAATGTTTAGGCGACAATAAAATTTATCACTATCAGCTGTTCAAAAGCAGTACCAAGGTCGATTTGCGAACTGGTGATCGATTAGTTACGGCTGGTAGTGTTGACAAAACCAGTCAATAATTGAAGGTGAGAGGGATGCTTGCGCCGAAAGAGTTATATTTAAATGTTGCATGGATTAAATCCTAGGATAGGATGGGATTCGGCGCGAAGGGGGACTTAGTACGTCGATCTACATGGATTTTTTTGTACCTATGTCCCTGACGAGGCGCACCCGGGAAGGAGGGTTGAGGTAAGAGGAGACAGAGGGCGGCCGGACCAGAGGGCACGGCAGGCAGAGGGCAGGGTTCTTACTAATTAAATCGTAAGTAAATGTTAACAAATAAAGAGAAGTACATGCGATAGGATTTAAATGGCAACACTCACTATCAAATGTGATTATATAGAAGTCTGCAAATAATAAATATTCATATCAATAGTTGGAGAATAAAATTCACGTTATTAAAGTCTGCGGTAAGAACTTAAACGCACGGAGTGTAGGAATTTCAACTTCCCACGCACAATAGCAAAAAAAATACCATTGTCCAAAAATAACTATTGTTTGTCACCCTCTGAAAAAAAGTAGTTCTAATTAGAGCAAGTTCATGACACACAGTAATTATTATTATTTTCTTGCTGCCGCTTTTGTTCTGAGGATATATAGAATCGTTACGTCCAGAGTGCTTGATTCCTTCCGGACAACTTAAAAGATTTTTTTAGTTCCATTTATACCCCGCCTTTAACTACATTGATCTTATCGTGGGCTTTCCTTTGGAACTTATTACCTATTGGCAGTGGTGTTAACTCATGTAACTCTTGTTGGGGTTCTTGCACTTTGGGTTTTAATCATTAGATCATACACACATTCACACTCACATTCCCAAACTCTGGGGAGAGTAGGGATTAATCTTGGCTAGAGAAAAATTCCCACTCCCAGCCGGAAATCAAACACGGGACCCCTCGCACAGCATGCAATTGCTCTGTCGACTGAGCTACGGGGCCAGCCTCGAAGATGTTGCTGCTGACAACAGAAGACACATCTCCGTGTTAAAAGATTAGATCTGACGACAAACCTTACAGATCTCCGGCTTTCTTCTCTTTCATTAAAAAGCCGCCATAAAAACTCAACTTTTGTGTACTCAACATAAAAAGAAATGTTTGAATGCTCACTGTGTAAACTTCCATCACGATTGGATATCATCAGGAGTTATATTGGCAATTAAACTAGTGTCACAGCACCGTTATTTTCATATCTTCTGCACAGAATCTGCTTGGCGACTTTATCTGGCGGGGATCTTATTGCCTAGATGAACGTTAGGGGGGAATGCGGTTGGGTTAAACTCAACACATCACGTATGCCATCAATAAGAACGACGTGCTTACTATTTTGTGTCACATCAAAAGCTTGCGAGTTTTCTTCCCTTCTGTCCTCAAATATTTCCTTCAAAACAATATACACTTATGCTATAGATCTTGTTTTAAAGCAAATATTAATATAAATGAATATCAGTTATATTTAAGTTCATACTAAAAAAAGCAAAGGAGATTTTAATTTTATAAAACTATTTAAGTATATTTTTTATCTCGAAGCGTTGCAGTTTCACACATTTTTTATCCAGTTGCTATGATTATATACATACTACTAAGCAAGCCAGGAGTGGGTTTTATTTAATTCAAAATCTGTATTAATTTTATGATATTTATATGCATACTTTTAACAAATCTTATTAAGTGCTATGTAACCAAATATTCACAGTTAGTCACGGTTTTGCATTCTTAAGCGGAATGTTTCACCATTAAATATTTTCAGGCGTTGCACTTTTAAAGGCCAATGTTGCCGAAGACATCGCATTAAATTTTTACTTTCTCTACTACATATGTACATACTAGGTAGGGAAGGTATTGCATTTCACCCAAAAAATCGATATTGAGACTTCACTAGAAATACACGTGTTGAGGTTTCCTGAATAAATAATTTAAGAAAAGCATTTTTAGAAACAGGTCTGTGTGTGCTTCTGTATTCGTTTGTCTGAGAACAGCAAAGTTAAAAACAAAGACTCGTTAAAGTGCCAAACTTGATATCAGCATCTTCCAAGGATTAGACGCTTTCAAGAAAATACCCCCACCCCAAACTACTCTTTAAATGGAAGACTTTCCGAAAATTTTTATTTTCTCAAAAATGGTTCTAACGATTTTGATTAACGTACGCTTTGTTTAAGACATTTTCATGACAAATAAAATGTATATCTTGTATTTTATGGAAATAACCTCTGAAATCCTCTTTATTCTCAATGACCTTTGCACAAGTGGTAAATCGTAAGAGAAACACGAAATCTTACTACACGAAAATTGTAGATCTCGTTAAAGCACTCAACTTATGTAAAATACGTTTTTTGCTTTTTGTAGAGTTAACCATTTCCAAGATATTCGTTGTTATTGGTTTTCAATATCAAAATAACTTATATTTTTCTCAAATGGGATGTTATTATTATTCTTTATTTTTTTCCCAGGTCGGGTAAAGAGGAATTTCAAAGCCATCACATAGCGACCAGCTCTTAAAAGATTTGACTATCGCGTAAGCCTATTTTACCCCCTATTCCTAGTGTACCTACATGGAAACATGTAATAAAAACATTTCTATAAAGGTTTATCTCGATTAACGTGAAGAAGATAGAGGAATAAGCATTTTTATGAATAGTTTGATGAGGAATGGGTAGAAAAGTAATGTGAATGTAACATATAAGAATTTTTGTTCTATTTTAAGCTTCATAGTTGTACTAATTCTAGACTAGTTGCCATATTCTGTGCTCAGGTTTTTGGTCCTGTTGCAAACCTGAAGTTGGTTATAGGGCCAATGGATTATTAAATAACCACTACACGCACTCAAGCACACTCAGATTCACCAGACTCTGAGTATGCCGAGAAACATTCTTTGTTGAAGAAAGGTTTATTGAGACTAGCAGAGAATCGAATCCGGGACCCCTCACACAACGGGCAAGTGTTCTAGCGACTGCGCCAAGGGGCCAATCGCATTATCATAAAACTGTTAAAATGTTGCGAGGCGTTTACCAATGCATTCATTTTACTTTTTCTACAATTTACTTATACTATGTGGAGAATGCATTGTACCCCATTCAAAAGTTCCGTATATTTCATCGGAAATACATCAAACGCTTTCAGGTCCACTAAACCCTCATAAAGCATTTTAGGAAAGAGTCGGTGTGTCTATGTGTCTGTCCTTGAACAACCTCTCGGACTCATTTTCTACTTTCCAATCCTAACTCGGTCCCGTCTTCCAAAATGTAAACAAGCTAACTTGGTCCTGTAGGAAATTAATCTTAATCTAATTTATAATGCATAATTTCACTTCCCATTTTAAAAGACTTGGGAATTTCGCAGCTATAGTGACTGTAAAATGATACTGCAGTTTAATATTTCACCAAAAGCAATTTAACTGCAAATAAGATGTTATATAAAATATATTTAAAAATTTGCTCTACTAAATACGTGTAACAATTTTGTAAACACCACATACAAACAGTTGAATAATCGGTGTATTATTAAAAATATTACAATCCTAATCAAATGAAAGATTTTGAAAAACGCCAAAATATGAAATATATAATAACGTTTGTTCTTTTGTGAAGAGCTTCCAGTAGTGTCACTACAACCAACTACTTGTGCTCAGTGTCACTATCGATTTTTCGTAGCAGGAATGACACACCAGTTTGCACTTCACTAAGCTCCAAGTATTATTACGATTTCGTACTATATGTTACGGGACTGAGTTGGGTTGTTGACATTTTACTCACGAAGATAACGGGACCGAGTTAGGATGCGTTCAACGAAAACCGGATAAATGTCGTATTTCATATTTAAGATAGACACTGTTTAAGCATGCTAGCAGGCGAAGACTTCAAAACAAATTTCCCCTCCGCATTAAACTTCACAAGGGAAATGGTTATTTTTTTTAAATTTACTTAAAACGGCATAACGATTTTGAATAAAATATATCTTTTAGATATTTGCACGACTAATTGTCTATAAATAGCCTATAAGTTCTATTGAAGTTTGTACAATACTATACGACTGGGAAATTATAAGAGGCAGAGAAATTTTTCCACAGGGGAAATGTACTTACAGCTCATTAAAATATTTTTTTCTTGCTTCAAAGTAGCCAATTACACTCGTTAGTATCAATTATTCACCCCAAATTCAAAGGTACAGAGTATTTTCAGTTATAGTTTTGTTGTAGGTATAGATAACTTTTTCCATGTGTCAAAAATATGTATAAGCTGCTACATCATATCCAGGGTCTTGGCTTGTACGTAAGTTTAAATAAAACATAAGTAAATTAATTCGATGAAGTTAATTAAATCACTTTATTTGAAAAAATTATAATCAACAAACTTTAATGCACAGGAACAACAGTTTCGTCTTTTAGTAGCCATTTTTGTAAGTAATATGAATACTCTCAGAAGACCACAGAACAAAAGCGGTTTGTTATTTGTGTATATATCCAGTTATTACTAAAAATAAATAATATAAGCAATATCAGTACTGAAATTACTGCTTGTAACACTAGAAGAACCTTATGTTAACTTGGAGCATATGTTCTATAAATTACTGACGAATAGAAAATTTTAATAATCAAAATTCTAGGAGACACTTGACAATTATTCCATGAATGATTTTGTAGTAATTAGACACACACTTCTAATGCAATTTTAATTTATTTGTGCATTTACAAAATTAAGCATGTTGTAGCAATCTTGCATAAGTAGAGTTCTTTGTTTCTTGATATTACGGTAACGAGTTGTTGATCGATGTTTCCATGAAGTCAGCGTAAGTTTGGGAAATAACTGAAGAGATGCAGTTTCTGTTTTCATTAGTGAAATTGAGTTTTATTTATGGACGCTCTTTAACTGCTTGGTCATTAATGTCCCATTCTATATTGGGCGTGAAAGAACCAGCAATCTTGCTCAGAGGCCTCTTTATCACGCTTGAGGTTCTTTTACATGCCGTAAACCTACGACACGTGACCACCGGCTTTACTTCCTTCCGAAGGAAACCATGCTAAGGATTTTTACATCCGAAAAATTCCATCGCCCTCCGCCGGGTTTGATCGCGCGACCTCGGGAACTAGAGGTTAATATGGTAACCCCGGAGGACGACATTTTCATTAGTGATTTGTCAATAACATAGTTTCGTAAATCAATGCAATTTCGGAATTGTTACCAAACTTTCGCTAATCCCCACTTCCTTGAGCGGCTTGAATAAAAATGGTGTCCAACATTGCTCTTGGTGCTGTCATTTTGTCTGAGGTTGGTTCTCAGTGTATCCGGCTTGCTATGTCTTTTTTGTGCTTAATAACTTAGAAAGTGGTGCGTGATGCACACACTGGACTTAAAAATTATTGTTATAAAATATGTTCCATAGTACATCAGCAAAAGAGTGGGTAATACTTATTAAATATTGACTGAAATGTTTTTTTTTTTGGATTGCCTTCATAAATAAATTGTAAGTCGATTTTAGAATTGTATTGCGCACTACTCTACCATCTGCCCCCCCCCCAGTATTCTTTTGAGCAACGGTCCGGGTGGTTATATGGTGTTAACAGTGTAACAGCTCTTCAATAAAAAGTTAATATTTCCATACTCAATTAATATCACTTAGTGCTTGAAAGCCAATGGGTATACAAAGAATGCTTTCCTACTTTAATGATCCCCTTCTAGGCCCATTACATCACAATAACAAAAGCTTCATATTGTCTTTAGAAACGTGCAGTCTAAAGCCAAAACACCATTGCCGAACTACTTTTCTGTAACAATACCCGTAATTGAGGTTCTTATTCTCTGACATTCTGTAGGATAAAAGGCATTGAAACCACTAAACACCTACAGAGTCGAAGAAAAAAGAGAAAGGGCACAGAGGGAATTAAGTAGAACGAGAAATAATGGATGGTCGACAATGGAAAATGAATACAAAAAGTGAGGAAAAAGCAAGTAAAACGCAAACCAAATAAAACAGCGGGTATTGGTTAAGAATAAGTGAAAGGTGAAGGAAAGAAAACAACGAAGAGCAAGAGGTTAAAACCTAAATCTTCCCAAATGTCTAAAAGGCATAAGTTTCTTGACTCTTGCGCTATTGGCAGAGAGAGAAAGAGAGATAGAGAATAGGAAAGGGTTAAATGAGGAAAAGGGAGAAGCATCTCAGAGTTGTAAGGCACGACAGGCATAGTGTGAAGAAACATATACCAAAATGTTAAAACAAATTTCCAAAACGTGAAGTATACACCTTAATGCCAAAAATTCTTTGTCCGTAAAGAGTTTAGAAATAGTTCACAGGATAATTTTTTTTTAAAAAAAGGACCTTTAAAGACTAAGTTTGTTCGTATTTAATAATGCGATATAAAATTAAATACAGAAAATCCACAAGAGTTTATACTCCTTCAATATCAGAAACCGTTATACTGAGAGTGCAAAGTAATTCACTGGTTACCTTGTATCAACTCAAAACTAGTTACAGTACCATAAAATTAGCTTTTAAATATTTTCCGTGAATTAATATTGCTCCGTGTAAAGATCGCTCCACATCACATGATAACATCTATGTATAGTTCTGATTGGTAGCTTATAATTTCCTGGTATTTCTGTGTTCTTTCCTTCAAGTACCTTACTAACTTGACAGAGAGTAGAGCACGACGGATTCTTTTTCCAGCAGAAATCAAACTTAATGGACACAACTTTACAAATATCCCTTGAATATCAGCAATTCTTCCCTCATAACTTTTACCTACTGGGGTGCTGCATGCAGTTGTCCTAGAAAACTGTCTTGATGGAGGCCGGTTCAGTGCAATGGAAATTTAAACATAGAGTGGAAAGCTGGTGTAAAAATCTGATGTGTTACACTCACATGACTTTCTCTACTCTTGTACAATCTATTTTTACAAACGCCTATTCTCCATATGCTTTATGTTAATCGAGATATCGAGATGTCAATCTTATTGCTAATTTTCTTGTAGATGCAAGGGGAATATGGTAGCTTTTAAGCGATGGTCAAATATTTTAACGCTGGTTGCTATGTGTCGAATTCCATTCTCTTTGCAAGTCCAGGACATAAAAAAATGAATAACGAATTTGAGAAAAAGTATAAGTATTGGAAAATTTAAGGGAATAACAAGCAATATCTCGAAAACGGTTCACTCAACAAAAGAAATGTATATAACATAAGTTGTGTATTTTAACGAGATCAACATTTTTTGTGTAGTAAAATTTTGTCTATCTCTTATGGTTTACCAGTTATGCAAAAGTCGTTCACAATGAAGAATACTTTTGGAGACATTCCCAGAAAATTCGAGATATACATTTCATTTCTCATGGCATTATCTTAAACATATGATATTTTAAACAAAATCGTTAGAGCCATTTTTGAGAAAATTAAAATTTTCGAAAAATGTTCCATGTAAAGGGTAGTCTGGGGTGGGGGGATTTTCTTGAAAACCTTCGTGTCGCATCTCTGGAAGATACTGAACCTAAATACCAAGTTTGGTGTTTATCCGACTGTTCGTTTTTGAGTTATGCTGTTCACACACACACACAGACACACACACACACAGACACACACACACAGACACACAGACACACACACGGACATGTTTCCAAAAATGCTTTTTTTGGATTCAGGAGGTCTCAAAACATGTATTTCCGGTGAAATCTCGGTATCGAATTTTTGGGTGGAATGCAATACTTCCCCTACTTACTATACGTAGTAGAGAAAGTAAAAATATGAGAACTCTCAAACGACTTTCTCTACCACGACAAATTCACATATGCATATATTCATTATATTATAATATTCATACATAAAGTGATTCTTCTGTCCAACATCACGTTAATCAAGGTACATTTTTGTTTGGGAATAAATTAAGTAGTAAAGGCTTAGCTATATAACCTACGATGAAACAACATTTAAATCTTTAGTGGTGGTAACAAGCTCTTGCAATGGAAAAAAAGAAGATTTCGTAATTTTCAAGAATGTTCTTCGGATAACACTTAAGAAAGTGTAAACATGCAACATGAAATACTGAAAGAATTGGAAAAGCTACGAAAAAATTTGACAACAATTGTGTGTTTGACTGAGCTGTATATTTTTCTTGTAATAAGTTTCTATCTCCTTAGACTTCCCACCTATACAAAGGTATACAGAAGTCTATAAGTATTAAGATGACTACACTTGACTTAATCACAATAAATAAATAAGATGTATATTACCTTAGTCGTGCAGATATCTTAAACATACGCTATTTTAAACAAAATCTTTAGAGCTATTATTGAAAAAATAAAAATAACAAACTTTCCATACTAAGATTATATAAATATAAGATTGGAAGAGCCTAGCTTACACAGCAAATGTGGTATTTATCCGATTTTTCGCGTTTGAATTGTCATTCTCTCTCTATCTCTCTCTCTCTCTCTCTCTCTCACACACACACACACACACACACACACACACACACACACTCACACACACATACTGCACGCATGCGCGCCTGAGTTCAATGAATCTCCAAACGTGTGTTTTCGCTAAAATTTCAATATCGAACTTTGTGGTGGATACACTGCTTCCTCACTCTACTACAGGTATGTTGTAGAAAAAGTAATATGAAAATAAAATGCATTTTAAGGGCAAAAAGTTGTGCATTGAACAAAATATTAAGTAATATGAAAGTACTCCTGAATAATGAATATTTACTAAAATATTGTGAAATATGACATTTTTAACTTGTAAATTGAATTCCACAACTGCAAATCGTAAAAATTCTTGTTTCTATAGAACTACCCGCCTTGGTCTATCACAGGCATTTCATATTTGGTTTGTCTCCACACTTCATTAAGCGAAAAGAAGCGCAGTTAATTTAGGACCGTGAGCTTCATAATCATTTCGGTGCGAAAAAGGAAAAACAAAAATAAGTCCCTAAACTTCGCTTTAAACTATTTGTACCACTCCTCAAAAATGGGTCATATTATGGCAGCCAATTTTTAAATTATGAACTGCCACCATATAATATATCGGAAGCTTTACCATGCTAATTGGCCTGGTGCGCTGTGCCCATTTGCCGTATCATATCCTGCTGCAGGTAAAGAGGCTTTGCTGAGTAATTTATGCTCCTGTTCGGCCCCCGTTTCTTCAGCCACTCCGTTACAGACGCAAGATGGGCTGCATCACTTGGAGGAACTACATTCCTCCGCTGTGACGTCACACGTGAGGTGACCGGCTGTTAAATTACGTACAGTTATCTCTCAATAGTATGCCGAGAGTTAGGGGATTTAAATCTACACCTGCATCTGAGAAATCATACGTGAAATGTATAAGATTTACAATTTCCAAGCAAATATACTGAAATTTGTATCAAGTCTTTTTCCTCTTGCAATACGCATATTTAAGTGTTTAATGTTATACGATTGTTTAATACCCAGTCTAGAAAACAGCTCTTCTTTAATGACTCGTGTGCCAGAGTCGCACACATGTCCAGCTGATTTGCAATCAAAAATGTACTTGTTTGAGTCGAAACGATGTCAAGGAAAACTCAAGGCCGCGGTGATGGGCTTTGGCCCTGTGAAATTTTCCATCCCTCCAAATTTTCCCTTTCTCCTACCTGTTAAATGGACTCAGGAACTGAGATTGTGGCTAAAAAATGACAAAATTATCGAATGTTTTTACATATCTATAGATAAGACAAATGCACATCATGTGGCACTGTAGTTTTTTGTTTTATTTATTTATTTTTTCATTCTGCCACTTTGAAAGGCTTAATATTAAAAACGTTGAAATGGTCGATGAGTGGGCATTTAAATGCTAAAATTGTTTTCTTTTACGTTTTTCCCCAACACGTATTTTTCAAGGCATATTAATTATTCTTTGCGCATATGTTAAGGTCCAGTTTTAATGAAACATTTTATTTTTCACCTTAATAAGCTATTAAAAACTAATGGTATTGGTTGAAAAGAAACTTTAAAAATTAAACACTTAAGAAATTTTATTGAAAATGTTGGAAAAGAAATCAAAATGAACATGTCAATAAGTTAATAATAATTAGTCCTATTCTTTAAAGCTTAAAAACAAACAATTGATTTATTACTTCAATTAAACCTTTATATTAATTGGGATCCTCAAAGTTCTGTCAATATTTTGCATTACACTTTTATAAAATATTTAATATTTGGAAAGTAATTATCATATAAATTGAAAATTTGCGTATTAGTTATCCTAATCACAAGAAACATGTGCATACAATTTTAAACTAAATAACTTCAAATTAGAGAAATTGGTAAATTCACTCCCAGGGTCCCTTAAAATGCATAGGAATTTTTTTCAGAAGCTGCTAACTGGGACATTGAATACGGAGAGAACTTCCACTGCTTTCACACGACGTAAGCGCGATAACTTAATAATCATCTATTAGCAACACAAAAATTAACCCTAACTGAGATTAACTATAAAGTACGGAATTTAAAGGCACTTCCAAAATATCCCTTTAAAATAAAAACATTTTTTCCAGCCTTTCTATTTCAAGTTGTAAGGATATTGCAGCTGCAACCACAAAAGCTCAAAGGAATTTTAAAGTCTTGGAGGGTTTCTTTTTTCCAAATGCCCATTTTCCCGAGACATTCAGTAAAATCACTGGTGAATTCAACAGGCCTGGGCTTTGACCGCAGTACAGAAAACAACCTTCTCTATAACGTTTTCCTAGCCGTAATCACGTATTGAAGCTCCATAAAGTATTCGCCTGCACTTTTAATCATAATGGTGAGAGCATTCTAATCTTTAACATGAGGAAAGAACAAATTATATTACAGCTTACATGTGGTATGTTTTTTTAATATTTTTCATATTATAAGTTTTATATTACTACTATTATTATTTTTTTTTAAGATTGCAGCTATTTTTAAAATTGTTTTTGTTTGTGGTGTTTACCAAATTATTTTACATGCCTCTAGTAGACCAATTGCTTTTCGTATAATACCTGCGGTGAAATTCGATTTTGATCAAACGGAGTAAAGATTGCCAAAGTCAGTAATTAGCAGTGTTTTTAATGAATTTTCTCATTGATGCTTTATTTTTATGGCATCATAAATTTATTTCTCCGCTAGTTTAAATCACATGTCGGTGGCATACTAAATGTTCATAAAACAACTTTGTTAATACCACGCGCGAGAAAGTTTTAAAAAAACGGTGCTAAAAATAAACAAACCTGGAAAATCACCAGAACACTAACTGTATATCGTTTGTTCTTTCTGTATATTAAAAATGAGAATTTTCTCCCGTCCGTTTGGCTGCTCGAACTTTTTCAAAGTGCAGGGAATACTATCTGGAGTCACTGTAATTCTGTGGAATGTCTTCGAGGATTCCTGTCGTAAGCAACAACCCAACATCAATTCACAAATCATACAAAATCCAGTTACAGGTTACTGCCAAAAGAAATGTCGATACATGTTGCTGTTAGGTTGTTACATTTTATTTTTTAAACTATTATTATTATCATTATTATTATTGTTATTATTATTATCATCATCAAAGGTATTTCTCCCCTTCTATCACAGAAGCAAATGACAATATTGCCTATGACATCACAAATTATGAAATATCACATTTGGTGTATGTTTGCCTTGCTCAACCGATTTTTTTCTCTGGGAACATCAGGGTTAGCATTACATTTTCTTACTCTCTCTCTCTCTGTCCCTCTCTCTCTCTCTCTCTCTCTCTCTCTGTTGCGATCCATTGCAGATATGCGTGTACACAGTATAACCAACTTTGCATGGCTGGCTCAACTATGGTAACGGCATTGGCTTTCAAGCACAATTTGTTTAACTGTAGTCCGCCAATAAACAAGTAAATCTGCTGTCGCCTTGAAACTGTTATGTTCGATAGAGAGCTGTGTATGGCGTGTGGTTAACGTCGCAATATTTCATCTCAATTAGTGGCCCAACCTCAGTAAGTCGATTACAGTTTTGTTCATAATCTGAGAACTCTTGAAAAAAACAACTTCGTAAAGAGAAGGATGCAAATGTATGAATAACATTACATTTCAGGTGCGTTCGCAACATTTTGTGTCTTATGTTCTGGTATTTAGTACACATTTTAGGAAGCAATCATAAAAGTCGTACATTTTTAGCAGCTCCCCATATAAACAACCCTAAAATTTCTATCGACTTCAAACGAACTACATCCACAAATTTTCGCTTTGTATTCGTAAAAATTCTCTTTTAACACCTTCAATTGCCTTCTCGTAATTAAAAAAAATATTAATATCGCCCGTGTCATTTCAATACATATTACATCAGAACGCAGTTTGCATTTTGTAAGCCAGATGTGCATGTATGGGGTTTTATTGCTATGCTGAGTGATGGAAGTATTGTAAATCAATGAGATTCTATAAGGTCCTATTTAATTTTTATGCTAATTTGTCTATTGCTTTAATTTGTGAAGCGTGTCCAGGCACTCTACGCATGCCGATGTACTTGAGATGGTTTAAGAAGTTTCAATTCATGACAATAAATTTAAAATGAAAAGCGTAGCTATTTACTTCAGTCGAGTTATAAAAAAAATTAAAAATACGTTTTATCCATTTAAGGCGTTATATATGTGAGATTAAAAGTTAAAATACGGTGAAGAATCGAAACCTGAGTTCTCGAGTAATAAACCATTACACCACGCAGCAACTGTTTTCATTGGGAATCTATAACGGTCTGATGTTCCATTTAGATTTCTAATGACTGATAAAAATAAACACACAAACAAACAAAACAGCGTATTTATTTCTCACGTCCGTTTGTAGTTAATTAGTACAATTTCATTGTAGTATTGGTTTTAACTAGCGAAGTTTCACAGCCTTTAACATCGGCTCTGAAATATTCGACTATAACCTCGATTTGGAGGCTGTTTATCATGACTACTCTTAATTTTGTACCTAAATGTGCCGACAAAATTATGTTATACACACTTGTATACATAAAATCTCAAGTTCGTACTTACAGCGGTTGACGAGTTGTATTATGCGACGCTAAAACTCTGCCTTGTACAAAACATAAAGGTTTGTTTTATAACTAAAGTGAAACAAGATCCCATCATTAACGGCATTATATAGGTATATCGCTAAAGCACTAGAGGCAGGGCGGCTATTATTTTTCTGCGGCTTATGAGCAGAACAAAAATTCTCATAGCAAAGGTGTTATAGAGCAGGTATCAAAAGTATGCTTATTAGGTTGCGAACTTTAAGATATAGACAGTTATGAGCGAAGTTCTACCCGGGGCAAGAGAGAAGCCCAAGCCCCCCTTCTAGCCCAGAAAAATTGGACTAATGAAAAGCGAACACACAAACGTTTTTCCAAAATGCGTTTTTGGGGTTCAGTGGACTTCAAGGGCGTATTTCCGATGAAATATCAAAGCAGATTTTTAGATGGAATAGTCTATTTATGAATCCCTCTTGTGTTTCACAATAATTTGACCAGCGAATATAAATATTATTATACTTAAAAGCTAAAATGTGTGTGGGGGATGGATGGGAAGATGATAATCTTGGTAACCGAAAACCGCTTAACCGACCCTGATATTCTTTTCGTTTGATCCTCTTCTCCCCTACGGACATAGGGTATAAACAATGCTTCTAGTTTGGACTCCCAAATGACTAAAATAGGATTTATGAGGTCTGAATATTAGAATACAAATATGTTGAAGTCATTAATTCACAGAGAATGCATGTAATGAAGGTTGATTAATTTTATTCCAAGCAATATACATAGATGGTCACGATGCAACAGCTAAGCGAGGAATACTAAGCAAGCAGACGATAATTGGAAGTTGCTCATGGCGATGCGATATGTATGTGATATTATTTTTTTTAATTGGCAATTTATCAAATCCTGCACATGTGTGTAGTGGAGCAGATTCAAAACCTCTGAGCAAACTTTATTCCAATTCTACGGAAGTATGCAGTCAAGTTTCTGGATGTCAAAACATTTTAATAACCCTTATACAAATGCGTTTTGCTGGAATGTTCATTCACGGGTTCATTATCACTGTGTACAAAATATATAAGGATCGCTCCAACAGACAGCTTCTGATTAGTCTGATTATTCATGCACGGGTCGTGCTGCCTAAGCGCATACGTTGGTTTGGCAGGTGTTACCGGTCAGAAACCCTACCTGGCCTTTGCTAAAAACTAGTTGCGCAGTAGCATTCCTCTGAGTCACGTGACTTACCAGCGCACATAGCAAGAATGAAAGAAAGATATAGTGTACTATCTCTGTCTCTTTTTTCTCTGCATAGAGAAAAAAGAGACTTGGATTCCCCGAGCCGCCTTCCGTGTGCTCCCAACTTGTAATTATTATTCTGACAGTCTCTGACGCGATCAAAAGTTTGTGGAAACGACTATCAGTCAGAATCATGTCTTTAATGTGAATACTAAGACTATCAGGGATTGCTGGAACAACCCTATAAGGAGGGAGCATCAGCAATTAACCAAAGTCCATAATTAACCACTGAAAATATTATTTTTCTTCTGGGTTAGAGACCACATGTCAAATCCAAAATTTTGAAATTTGGGGCATAGTCCTTCATATCCACCATTTGCCAGCTGAATGTGGAAATGGTGGACTTTGTGTGCTGTTATATAATGACGGTTTCAAAGAGAACATACAAAGGTTTAACATTTTTCATCTAATATGTTCTCGAGCATTTGGATAATTCTTTCACAGCTAAAAGATACAGGTTATACAACATTTCTATAATTTGAAGCATTGTCGGGGAAGGTCATGAGTACAACTTAAGTCAATTATTTACATCCATTTCCGTGAATACCGGGGAAAATTTTGTCCACTATTGCGAATATCTTAGGGTTTACAAAATTAACTGTTCTCGGGGGTAAATGGGAGGATTCAGCATAAAAAAAGTCTTCTACAGAGCCTCCATTTGGACGCGTGGCTATATTACGGAGAATACCTTGCCCTGCACTGCGTTGTTTCTAATCGGTTCTGTTCCTCTCCGCTTTCCCTGAGCCGGCTAAACAGTTGACGCGAAGATTGCTGTACCGAGGTTGATACGTCGTGAGACCACGTGCTTCAGGGTTATAGTATGTTAGTACTGTTTCTAATCGAAAAAGTCCGTAGCTATACTTTGGCATACAAAATCTTCATGTACAAGGGCTGGATAAAAAGTAATGAGAAGTATTTTTTTTCTCTGAAATGACTTTATTGACAGAGGTACTTATAGCTACAAACCTTCAATATAATCGTCCCCATTATTTATGACATTTTGCCAAATATTCGGAAGGCATCGTATACCATCTGCGCGTCTATTTCTGTTGATATCCCGTATTGACCGCCCTATAGCATGGATAATGCCATCTCTGGTGTTGTACCGGATCCCTCGCAGTGGTTCTTTCACTTTAGCAAAGAGATCGTGAGTACGGTGGATGTTCCAGAAGCTCCCATTGCCAGTGCCGCAAGAGGTCCTGGACGGCAGCAGCAGTGTGGCATCTTGCATTGTCATGCAGAATGATGGGGTGCTTTTACATGAAATGTCGTCGCTTTCGCCTGAGCGCTGGACGAAGGTGGTGTTGCAGGAGCGTCTATCGTCACCCTTGGTGGTACTAGCGTGATGCAATATTACCCCATCAATACCATACGCCACAATGAACATCACTTTCACAGCACTTTGTGTAGCGCGCACTTTCTTTGGACGAAGAGAACCGGGAAGCCTCCATTCATTCGATTGGCGTTACAAGTTTGGTTCGCACGAGCGCGCCCAGTTTTCATCCATAGTGACGATTCGTCGAAGAAAGTCGTTACCTTCCCTTTGGTACCGGCCCAACAAATCCTGTGCGACTGCATAGCGGTGCCATTGTTGCACCTCGGAAATTTCACGAGGTATCCAACGTGCTACAATTTTGCACTGGCCTGGAATATCGTGCAGAATGTGAAGCACAGTTTTGTGGCATACTCCGACTTCTGCTGCTAACTCATGAGCAGTCCAGCGGCGATCAACGTCCAACAAGGAAGCAAGGAGTTGAACAGTTCAACAATGTCGACATTTCATGGAACAGCATCCCATCATTCTGCATGACAATGCAAGATGCCACACTGCTACTGCTGTCCAGGACCTCTTGCGGCGCTGGCAATGGGAGAGTCTGGAACATCCACCGTACTCACCGACATGAGTCCCTGTGATTACGATCTCTTTGCTAAAGTGAAAGAACCACTGCGAGGGATCCGGTACAACACCAGAGATGGCATTATCCATGCTATAGGGCGGTCAATACGGGACATCAACAGAAATAGAAGTGCAGATGGTATACTTCGGCTTCCAAACATTTGGCCAAAGGTCATAAATGACGGAGGCGATTATAATGAAGGTGTGTGACTATAAGTACCTCTGTCAATAAAGGCATTTCAGAGAAAAAACATAGTTCTCGTTACTTTTTATCCAGCCCTTGTATAATTCCTAAGTGATAAACCTCCGTAGAGAAGGCGACGGCGATTTATAAACAGACTTTTCTAGCTTTATGCACCACACAGAGAGACAGTTCGTAATCTTGTGAAGAGATTTAGGGAAACGAGATCTCTTCTTGACAAGAAACCGAAAGTAAATCGCCGTGTTCCTACAGAGGAAAAACGCCATGACATCGGAGAAAAGTTAGAACGAAGTTCAAAGTAATCTCTGTGAAAGGCTGTACAAGAATAAGAAGTTTCGCAAAACTTGGCTTGGAATGCCACTAAACTTTTAAAACTAAAATCCTATAACATAATTGTAGTTCAGGAATTGCAACCATGCGATAATGTAAGTAGAGCTAATTTCTGCAACTGGATGTTGGATAATGTTAATGATTGGATTATTGATCCACGTTTAATGTTTTTTTTAACGGACGAAGTATGGCTTTATTTTCATGATAATGAAGAGCTAATGAATATTAATGCTCAAAAAGGTGTGAGGGACGTGTGGCAGCAAAAGAACATAATTTCCAACATCTTATTTGGCGAAGGTATGTGGTTATTATGGTTATAATTTGCATAAGAAATCGATGCATTTGAATTTAAGGGGCTGTGAATATCCGACTCTGCTGGCAAACCGTGTGCCTCCCGGTTTCGTTAGACTGGCCACCCGTCCAAACGAAGGCTCTGTAGATATTTACACAATTTCATGAGTACAGGGGTGGTAAGGGGTAAGTGAAATTGATTAAACCTTATTCAAGTTTTAAAAAGCCACCGTGTAAGGCCGAATAGGCCAGCTACTAAATAATAACTAATACACTGTTCTCATAGAGTCCAATTAACCAACCAAAAGCAAACTGAGTTGAAGGAAATTATGGAAACAAACAAAATGTGTTCATCCACTCGAGAGGTAGGCGTTATTTCACTCTGCGGCTGTTTCAAAATTATTTTATATGGTTGTTTGGACATAAAACAGCAAAACATATTAGTATTGCTTGTCACAGAGGTGTGTGTCATCAATGCCGCGCGCCTATAATTTGTCCCCACGCGCAGCTACAGTTGTACAGAAAACAATGACTACTAGGGTGTGCCTTATTCTGATGCTCACCACGTATCGTTCATTCCCTTCTCAATACTGCCACATGATTCACTACATTCCATCCGGCTCTGTGTTGCGACATTGTGAGGCTGTAATCGACAACATTCATTACACCTGCGTTCTTTCTTTCTTTCTCGCTTTCTTGTTTTATTTGTGGTTCCCTTCACCTCAACCTGAGAAACAAATTACGTGGTTTGTTGTGAGCATGAGATAAATGCCAATGTATATAGCGACTGAATGCAGAAGGTCATACCTATTTGGCTTTTTTGCAAGCGCGCACGCAGGATCCAAATTCAATGGTAGCAAGATGTTTGGAAGAAAATTAGCGGAGTCATATGGATGTCGAGGGATTAAAAACCAAGTTCTGAGTTCTCAGACTTGATCCTAATTTTTAAAAGCTTTTTAGGGACTATAGGACTGAGTTTCTGGCCAAAAATGGCAGATTATTGAACTCGGGAGCAACATACATCATGTGGCAATAGTATTTCCCATTCCGCCGTTTTTAAACCGTAGTACAATATTGAAACAAGCAGTGAATTGGTCCTTAGAAACCTGTATCGCGTTACGTCCATCAAACTGGTAATTCTTTTTAATTTCTCCACTACTTACCTACAGTAAGCAGAGAAAATATTGCACCCCACCCAAAAATTCGATAGCAACATTTCTCCGGAATACGTGTTTTGAATATTTAAGTTCAGCATCTTCCAAGGATGCGACACGAACATTTTCAAGAAAATTCCCTCACCCCAATCTGCACTTTACATGGTAATATTTTCGTTAATTTTTATTTTTTCATAAATGGCTCTAACGATCTTGATTAATAAAACATATGTTTCCGATATTTGCATGACAAATGAAATGCGTATCTTGAATTTCCTGGAAATAGCCTGTGAAATCCCCTTATTCTGAATGACTCTTGTATAATTGGTAAACTCTAAGAGATCTTACCATATAAAAGCTGTAGATCTCGTTAAAGCACACGATCTATGTTTTTTTTCAAGTTAATTTCTGAGATATTTCTTGTCATTATTCGTTCTTTCTCCCCCCCCCCCCCCCACCTCTTGGTCATACAAGGAGTATGAAATTTCAAAGTTATCACAGCTTCTATGAATCTGACGTCGCTTTACCTACTGTATCGTACTACGAAATGTGAATTGAAAGTTTATCTGGATTAGCAAGAAATTCCTAAAACAATAAGTTTTTGTAAAAACAGTGTGTAGAAGATTGAACAGAGAAAGTCATGTGAATGCAATACATCATTTTTATTTTATGCTGCTTTTTTCAAAATTGGCCAAAGCCACCCTATGTTACAATATTAGAATTTTCTTAAGCAACCAGAGGAGATAATCTAAAAATTCTGCCAGTTAGCTTTGTTTCTTAGCTTGAATTCGATGTGTTAATATCGTTCCGTAAAGGGTTAGTTTTTTTCTGTGCGTAATATTTTAATTAACTGTCAGAAAAATTGAATATAAATATTTCTCAGTGATGTATAAAATATACCAAGAGCAATACTAAAAATTTAGAAGATACAAGATGTTATGCTGTCTAGGGTAAACATCTGAAAGTTGGTTGAAAATTACAGAAAAAACTGGAGTTTCATCAATATGTTCCGTTAAGGCAGGTGTGGGCCTTCTTGATCCCCTTCTCATTTGCTATTTGCAAAAGAAAAACAGTCTTGTAAACCAGTGATGGAACACTGCTATACCCAATTACGAGATACATTCCACAAGAGTGGCATATAACATTTAGGGAAGAATGGGCTCTTTCATATTTTGTAGCATACAAAGACGCTGCAATGTACCTACTGTGTGTTAAGTATGCACTGCAAAGACTATAAATATTGAGTACTGTTTGTTCGTCTTTTCCTGCAAGTTTATAAGCGATATTTCATTTATTTTTTCAATTTAATAAGAGGTAGAGATATTTTTAATTTCCAACCTTTATTGTATGAATAATAATGGATAAAGCTCGTGATTTTGTTTTGCCAGTTAATGCATACCTTACACTTTTATAAATAGGCATTTCCAGCTTTTCAAAACTACAATCAGCATCTTCCCTGCTGGATATGGCACTCGGTTCGCCCATACAAGCGTTAAGGTCACGGGAGAGGAGGGTGCAGAGCAGTGACTGTAATAGTGTTACTACTAGGAAGTGGAAATATACTATTGCAATACAAGTGCATCATTAGAGAACGAAGAAGAGTTTGAAAACGCGAGACGAAGCATGCTTGTGTATTTAATACTGTTTTTTTTTTTCCGACGACAGTGATTAATAGAATTGGTTCTTAAGCAGAAATAACATTGATTACCATCAGCCGTTGAACATGGTGGTTCCGGTAAGCAACATTAGCTTTGGGGGAGAACTGGCGATCGATTATTAACAGTGATTGTTGACCTTAAAAAAGTCCAATAACTTGCAGCTTATACTTAAGTATCGCATGGATCACATCGTAAGTAAATATTAACAAATGAAAAGGAAGTAAAGACTCAGGTAAACTTTAAATAGTAAAACTAACTGTAAAATGTGATAGGAATTCTTAAGCAGTTGGCTTCAAGTTATCTACACTCGAACCGTATATCAATACAAAGGATATAAACAAGGGGTCACAAATAGACAGGTAAACACTGTCTGATGAGTGCTGTCTGCAAACGCCAAAAGACTGTATGAGGTATGGGGTTTGTTTCGTTATCTGCGACGTCTCTGTCTTAAGTCCAGTGCATAGCATTTCAATTTCATTTCCTTTCGTTCTCGCTTTAATGCTTAGAAATGCCTTTGTCTGATGATTATATTCTATGTTTGCAATAATAAGTATCTAAGTTTTAGAGGATTTAACATAATTCACGCACATACGAGAAGTAAAATAGACAAAATATTCTGTTAGGTTAGGTTACTAGCAGGGAATTCAACTTTCCACTATGACAGCATAAGTGGGAAATGGATTAAAAAAAAGCACTATCGTCGAAAAAAATTGACATAATGATCGTCTTCCCGACGTAAGTTCTTTTTGGTAGCCGAGACGGTCCAAGACAGATATTTTGATCAACTTTAGTAAAGGATCACATCCATAAGAGAAATATTATACCAGATACATATACGGAAAGAAGCAGATAACAAACCTTGCGTTTTGTCGTTCTAAGCTAAAACACTGCTTTGAAGTTGTCTCCTAAGGATTTAGTACAATGTGATTCCGAAAGAAAGTTCCCTGAATAGTGCAAAATTAAACAAATTGTGGAACTTGTCAAACAAGCTATTTTCAAGCTATATGCTGCACATGCCTAGCAGCGGAAATGAACTGACCCACTTCTCATGAACAAGGATAAATGTGATTCAGGGGCGAGGCTCAACGAGCGTTCACCCTCTGAGCTGGTGTTGTCATTTCATCAGACACTTGGAGGGACTTGGGAGAAGAACTGTCAGAACAAGGGAGGAATAGGAGGAAACAAGAGGAAGAATAAAATGCATACGATTTGCTGAGGTTACACCGCTGACTGCAGAAGAGAAAACATCCTCAAATAACCGTGAGAAGTAAGGAATAATGTTAATGATTATGAATATTACACGGAAAGCAAACAGGTACTCTTGCGAATAACTTAACATCTAACATGTCTGTTGTCAGTAAATTCGACAGAGGATAACAATGGCAAAGAAAACTTTTAAGAAAATCTGATGTGGTTCATTCACATGAATTTCTCTACCCACCATCTTTATTAGTGCGTATACGAACTATTCTTACTTAAGCTTATTTTTTTACCTACTACATTTTAATCCAAATAAAGCTTTGCAAAAATAGCTACATTACACATAAAATACAAACTGAACAGCGATAGTCAAATGTTTAAGAACTGCACGCTGTATGCTGGCCTTAAAATTCCATACTGTTTCCATGCAATCGCGAGAAACAACTTAATGTTGACAGGACTTAAAAGAGAATTACCAAGCAGTAAACAATTCGAACCATTAATAACGGATATCTCAGAAATGGCTTATGGCACAAAAAAGCTTATTTGATATAAATTGTATGTTTTAAAGAGATCTGCATTTTTTGTATAGTACGTTTTACGCTTAACGTTTGCCAGTTATACAATATTATACAAAATTGTTCCAAATGAAGAGGACTTCACAGGCTATTTACAGAAAATTCAAGATGTACATTTTATTTGTCATGGAAATATCTTTCAGATATGGTTCAAACTCGTTAGGGCCATTTTTTTTTTTAGAAAATGTTACATGTAAAGGGTAGTTGGGGTGAGGATTTTATTGAAGATGTTCATGTCGCATTCTTGGAAGATAGTGAACTTAAATACCAAGTTTTGGTATTTATCCGACTTTTCGTTTTTGAGTTATGTTGTCCGCGTTGTCGCACGCGCGCCTTTTTCAATAAATACTTTTCATGGATTCAGAGGGCCTTAAAACATGTATTTCCTGTGAAATCTCGGTATAAAATTTTTGAGTGGAATGCAGTACCTTCTCTGTCTACTATGCACGCGGTAGAGAAAGTGAAAAGGAAATATTTCGTCGTTTTCCCTGGTCGTTAGGCGAACTGGGGTGGTTTCTCTTTTACAATGTTTTGTTTTCTCTCATTTCGCTTTCATTCCGTTTCCTTCCCATGTTTCAAGTGTGCTTTCAGGTTTCGCAGCGTGAGACAGATGGCGCAGTTGTTTGCTCAAGGAAAGGGTGTCCCCAGGGCTCTCTGGTTGTATCGGTCGTTCACCCCCACTCTGGGCAGCTCCGGTAGTGCGTCGGGTCTTCGATCTGGAATTATTAGGGACTTCTGTGCTTTTCTGTGGTCTGTCTGTCTGTTGGCAGGTTCCTTCGCTTCATCCTTTTCTCCTGTGGGGTTAATAAACTCTTTGAAATGTGGATATAAAGCATAAATGAACGGATAAAATAGACAATTGAGCTGTTTTAGAAAGAGTGGGTGAGGAAAGAACAACACCAAGTTTGATCAGGAAGAGGGAAAGAAATTTGCTGAGGGATTGAATAAGAAGCAATTGTTTGCTAAGAGGTGAGCTGAAAGGAATGATTGATGCAAAAAAGATTCGCCATAAAAGACAGAAATTTAAGATAAATGGTTTCCTGAAAGCAGAAAATACGCGGAAACGAAGAGAAAACTGAAAATGTGAGAAAAATGGAGGAGGTTAGGTTTACAGTGAACGACTTACCCTAGGGAATAATCTATAATTAACTACACGTACAGTTATACGAGTATGCACCAACGTTTCTCTTGAATAAGAATTTAGAGGTCTTTCACGGGCTTGGGCTTGACAAGATATATTATTTTTGTCATTATTCTATCCTTTAATTATAATAATATTATAAACACATTACAATATACATAGATATGCTTAGGTTGTCAGAATTTTTGTTGGAAATACTTGTAGTTTTGGTTCCAGGGATCGTCCCCGTTGCGCTGTGGTAGCGTTGCTGCCTGTGGTACCGAAGGATCTAGATTCGATTTCCAGTATTGACATGAGTTTTTCCCTGCGCAGGAAGGCCTGGCACTCATCTTCATGAGCTGACCGACTGAGGAGTCACTTAATGGGAAAGTAGCGGTTTCTGTCTCGTAAAATCATTCAAGTGGCCTTGGGGTGGCGGTATACTAACCACATGTCATCCCCGTTACTGCACACTGACCATATTTCCTCTGTGGATGGAGGTAGAAAATGCAGCGTCTACGCCAGAGGCCTTGACCCGTTACGGTTGTTGCATCACGGAGTTAATATGTCCGGAGAGCAACTATTATGTTAATCGTGAAATAAGGATTACAATAATGGCAGCGGCACTGATGTAATATACAGTACAGCTGCAGGGATAGAACCAGCCATCATATGCCGCTTTGTGAAGTTGCAAACATAATTCATTCCTAACAAACTATTCAAACGTCACAAACATTGAAGTCCTCAAGAATTCCAAATGAACAGCGAAGCATCTGCCTTCGTTCTCAATAGCTAATCGTTTTATCTCACGCGATATAATGTTTCTACCTAAATGCATAAGGCATTATGCATTACATAGGTGTGCCATGTTGCTGTAACAACCAAACAAACGTTAATACTTATGATTCTAGGCATTTAAACATATTTATTTTATATTCATCACAATAGTTGCATCAATTAGTTGAAGATTCAAAATATTTTATTGGATTATATACACGCAGAACAGGAAGTATTGTCCACCCTTTTAAAAAATTCCAGCAGCCAAATGAATAGAGGGAAAATTATAATGTACTATACGAGGTGCACAGAACAAGCTATAGCAGAACCGAATACAAAACCTTTTAGCAGTTTGTATTTTATGAGGTTTATAACTTCTGGAAAGTTGCACACATTTTCAACACTTTTATATGCCGCATTTTCAAAATTAACTTGCACGCATTTCATAAAGCTGATTTGCTTTGTACAATACTGAAAATTTCAGCGAAATATCAGCTAAACTAACAAATAAATCGGCGACGTCGTGAAGTGAATAATTAACGTTTTTGCTGAATGCTCTTGTTAATGTCTGGACTTTCACGACCCAAGAATTTATTTTTCTATCGATTTAAATGATAATTCGATAAAATTTTTATGCATTACACTCACTCACTAACTCACTCGTCTGTTGCACTAAATGCATGTAAGATAGTTTTAAGAATACCTTACTTTAAAAAGTTTAAAGTGTTGTGGAGTTTTACAAAAATTATAAAACCCATAAAATGCGAAATACTGAAAACTATAAAAGCATGTAGACTATATTAGCGCTTCTCCATTAATTTTACTACGAGATTTTTTTAAAACGGGTGTACGAACACTTTCTCTTCAGAGTATATGAAATGCAAAATGCATTAAAACAAAAAATAAGCTATTAGTCCTTAGCAAGAACTATGCAACCTTGTTTGAAACTGTAATGTGAAATTTAAGAGTTACGGTGTAATGGGCGGAATTTCTGTTTAGTAATTTTGAATTAAGCTCGTCTTTGAATTTCATTGTAAAATTATTGCAATGGTTCTCTTAAACACCAAAGAAATATTTTGGAAAATACTGTATTTATACTACATTAAATGCAACAGGAGGAAGGAGTGTACATTCAGATCATAGCCAAATTCAGAAATTGTAAATTTATTTACATACGTATGCTTTATAATTTTGCAAATATCTACTAATCACCTTATTGCTGTGGTTTGAGAATATTCAGCAAAAATTTAAGCTTTCCAACATCTAAATTGTAGGTTTCATTTGGTTTTGCATATATAAAGATGTCGTGGAAGTAAAACTCGGTAAAATCCTAAAATCCATGTGCAGTTAGACAGTATATAGGTGTAGACTTAATTTAACGTAACTAGGATAGCCTGTAGGTGTTACAGTATCGTAATGACTTAAAAGTTATATAGATGTACCATGAATTGCCTAATATTATTAATAGAGAAAACATATGTTCAAAATTTGATAAAAATGGCCAAAGTTCACTTACAACTCTCTTTAAACTTGGAAATTATCATCAGCAATCTTAATTTTACACTTTAGATGGTAATACTGAAATCTTGTGGTTTAGATCGGTGATGGTCTGGATCGTGACCAGCAGAAGAGGCAGGCGCACAAATGCGTTGTCTCAAAAGGAAGCAAACATTTCAGTGTTCTTTTCACTAATAACGGAAATTCCTTCTGCTCATATAATTTTTAACACCAAATCGTGCCATTTTTTTGGCCGCAACAGTTCGCTACGAAGTGTGTCTTCCACAAGAAAGGGCCTCTAAATCTCGGCCTCTTGAGGCCCCAATCTTGCGCACGACATACTCTACATCCTACACTAAATAAATTAAGAGATAGCACAGTTCAATAAATGGCAAACTAAGAATTCGCCCGCATTTGCTAATCGTGTACGAAACATAACTCAAATAAATTTTATTGCTACATGCAGACTTTCTTGAAACACACCAAATGTCAAATGGTAAGTAGCCAAAGGAAATCATGCCTTTTTTTTAGAATATAACTAGTGTTTATCACATATACAATATTTTAGAACATCAACGGTATTCCTCATCTTTAACACTCTCTGTTTGATCTCAAAGAATAAATGGTACTGGATTATACATGCGCCGTGGCATGGTGGATAGGAAGCTAGAAGTAAGAAAAAACTAACGTAACCGTTATTTTGGAACGGTTTCAATAACCAGAGGTCCAGTTACACAGTTTCAAAATAGCAGCTCTCCAGCTTTATACTAAAGCGATCATGTAAATTTATTTATAACAGGTTCTAAAAGTAACGTTCTGCTCGTAGACAGTACGTTGCGTTTCAATACAGTGACAAGTATGTATATGATGCGAGACCCTGAAACCGTCCCTGCTTACAAGTTCCAATAAAGCGAAACACCCACTTGATATTTTCCGCCCAATCAGTTTTAATTATGCTATTGAGCTCTTGCGATGTACATGCGAAAAGCAATTGCCCGGATGCCGTTTTAGAACATAAAATCACATACAATGATAAGAATTACCTATTGCGATGACGATGGACGTGAATTCCTTTAATGTGATATATGGGAGCAGAAATTATAAGCATATAGATGTATTGTTGTTAACAATACTTGTAAATGCATGTGTACATGGTGGAAGGGAGGGGAGCATCGTCTTCCGTTAGTCTCTTTGTGAACGGAACGAAGAATCACGACTTATGCTTAAGAAGCAAAAGGCAAGTGAAAATGGAGCAAGAGTATCCTGCTGTTACGATTATGTGTAAACGCTCGTCGACATACCTGACTTATTTTGGAACGGTTATTTGGAACTAGTCTTTTTTTCGAACTGAAACGAAGGGAGTGGTTGTTAAAAAAATAACGTTTTCTCAACTCCAGTTGGAGCGTAGGTTTCTTTCCATAGAATGCGCATGGACTCGACGCAAGGCCTTCTCATTGTATACCGGCCAAGAGGCAAACAATATAGCTGTTAATTCGTCAATTTCGGGGTCTACCCTTATCGGAAGTTCACAACCTGTATCATAGGAGTGCATCTTAGTCAGTGTAAATTTGAAATGCTAACGAGTTCGTGCTGTCTCAAATCGGACCAATAATTAATAACTAAATTACCTACTTAGCGAGCGAAAGAACACACAAAATAGTGTAGTTATCAGTTCAAAATGCCAGGAAAGTACTGTGTGCTGGGTTATACGTTTAACTATTTAGCAAGTTATGAAAAGTATATAGCAGTGTTTTCGTTATCTACTTAGCGAGTGAAAAGATACATAAAACAATGTAGTTATCAGTTCAAAATGTCAAGAAAGTATTTTGTGCTGGGATGTACGTTAAACTACTTAATAATTTCTGAAAAGTATATAACAGTGTTTTTGTTCCAAAAAGATTCACACAGGAGACAGCAGTGGGTACGTGCTATTCACAGGAATAATTATGAACTACGTTTGTTGTGGTGTGTATAATTTTTCTGAACAGCATATAGTGAATAAATTTACTGCACGTGAAATGATAGAAATGTTCTTGTACCCAGGACAATTCCTAAACTTGTTATTGAAAATACTTGCCCCTCACTGTTTCTAGTTTACCACCCTATCTGTCTTCAGAACTAGCTACCAAAGAGTTAACTGCTTGAAATTAGAGGGATTCACTGTCTTCATGTAAAATGATGTGTATTTGCTGAAAATTGATACCTCAGAAATTCCAAAGCTTGTATCATCACTGTAAATTAACTGCAACTCTATTATTAAAGTTTCACACAGTAAGATTATAATATCAAATTATTAATTCAAATGGGTGCTTGGTAAAATAATGATATTGGATAAATGGTCCATATTTACTCTTTTAGTCATCTGAATGGGTACACAAGTGCAAGCAAACAAACAGAGAATAAACTACTTCAGGCTGTCAACAGTTAAAAGAATGTTATGAGGAAATAAATGAAGATTCCACATAATATCCTAAAACTAAATTCTTAGAAGAGCAGGTAAGGCCGGTTAATCTAAAGGTAATGCAATATACAACCGATATCCTATCATCGGCCTGCTCAATTACTTTCTTCTGATCCATCAGTTTAAAGATAAGTGATTCCTATGTACTTTCTTTATTCTCAAACTCTTTGTGCTGAATAGTAATTACAAATACGCACATTTAAAACACATACTCAGTGATCAAGATAAATTAGTGAATCTGTTGCTGCATGAAAGTTATGTAAAACTATAAATTTCTTATAACGGGAGTAACATTCTAGGTATTTCAAATACACAAAATCATGCAAGAACAGTGCAGACCTAAATGACAATATCCTTAACATCCAAGAATAAAGTTATTTTAGCCCTGTATCCAGTAAAAAGATTAGCAACGCAAACATTGTATGAACATGATTCTCGTTATAATTAAGGCCCTGAGTTAATGTGGATTTAAGATGTTAGCTTTGATATCAGATAACGAAGTTAATAAACTTTTAGAAACTAGCTTGGATTTTTATGGCACATTAGAAAACATTGTTTCTGAATGTAGGAACATTTATGTAAAGGACCAGAATGCAATTGCACGACTTTAGACAGGTAATGCAGATATCAGTGCTGTGCGTAATTTAAAAGTGAAAATTGTAGGAAAATACCATACTGTGAACCCAGAATGGATTTTAAGTTTCAAAATTTTGAAGTTAATGCTTACTTAAGAGTAACAGATAGGGAGGCTTGGAGTGGCCATTACAGTTCACGTATATGTCATGCACTTTCAGTGTATTTTAGTCTTTAATTTCTGAAACATATGAACAAGAATTTTTTAAAGTAGAAAATCAGGGAAACGTAATTTCACATTTAGATATGGAATATTATAATACTGGTGCTGATTTCTACGCTAGTGATTGCGAATTATTTTCTGCTGTTTTGGCGAGAAAAATAATACAAGTAATATCTAACATCCTTCTTAAAAAAAACACTACTGTATTATTAAGCAAGACAGTTTACCATGAGCTGCGAGCAAAATAAAAACGGAAGTTGCAGACTTATTCGCATTGAAAAAGTGAGAAAATGGTCAGCCACAACTATGGAAAGCATGTTTTCCATTTATTTACTAACATACATTAATCTTTAATATGGAAGTGAAAGAATATAAATGATTGCTGCTTATTTCAACGCAAACAAGCCAAAATACTTGTAAAACATAGCTTCATGAGTTGGAATTGCTTGCACATGGACTTCGCGTTGTGACATCACGAATCGCGCATCCAGGCCTGTAGATAGAGACGGAGTTGCTCGATGACCCACCCATGGGGGTGCCGAGGGACTAAGGCTGGCAATCGGATGGATGGCTGTCGCGCCGCAGGTTTATTGTGGATATTTTTCCATAAGTGTAGAATTGTTGTGATAACTTCATATTCCAGCATCGGCACGAAGATTGTCATACCTGAGGCCGAAAAAGGATCTTTCACACAGCTGGATCACTTTACAAAGAATGACCTGGTAGCGTTCAGATTTCCATCGGACCTTGCGGTTTATGTTTTGTTCCTATGAGGTTATGTTAAAGACAGTTTAAACACTAGAATTGACAACAACACTAAATTAACTCCGAGACCGCTTGCCAATCGACCACAAAATGCTATGCCGGAATGTAGACCAAATTCTAATCTAAAGGTATTGAGTATGATAAAAGCAGAAACACACTACATCTGCAAAAGTATATCTTAAGGCCTGGTGAGATTAAATCCAGAGATATTATAATGCTTGGGCCTAACTAGGAGAACGACGACAGTGATGCTGCTGATGATGGTGGTAATATGTTTCCAACCCCTTGAGATTCTTTATTTGAAGAGCGCATGTTTTTAATGAAGGATATCTTAAAAATTTTCTCAGCACAAGTAAACTGTATATTTATTTCTTTAATAATATGTATTTTCACCAGGTTCCCCCTGCATTCCTTAACTCTTGAAGGGAACATTCAAGAGTCTTCTTTGGCGGTGTGAGCTCCCTCTTATTTTACCCCTTTGATCAGCTACTACCGATTCTGATTCCTTAGTTTCTTAAACATGCTACCTTGCAATCTTGTGCAGTATGTTGTATGCAGCCAAGTTTAGGAGATCCATCTGGACAAACTTTCTAAAAAGTAAAAAGATCGCTTCATATGCCACACATTATTGATCTGGCCATATGACTATTTGTACCATCTTACATCAACATGACATGTTTTCTGGACGAAGAAAACAATGTTTTATAATCGATGACAGCTTTGAATTCTGGAAGAACTGAATCCGTGTAAAACCCATAATCTATTTCTAGCAATAACAACAACCACAACAATAATAACAGTAATACATGAAATAGCTTATAACTAAGCATCGTCCCGTATGGAAAATGATTACTTTATATTTGCCTGATTACGGAGGCAAAGTTTGAAGCGGAACGGAATTTGTGATCGGCACTTGTCCACAGACAGGAAACAGGGGCAGGTGCTTAAGTGTCTTATTATGCTCTGTGAGTCATAATCAGTTTTCTCTCTTTCGTAATGACAGAAGTATGTCATTCCAACATTCTGCTACTCTCCACGTTTCTATCAAAGTAATGCAATATCCTTTGTGTACTGCATTCCTCAGGACTAGTTCTGTAAGCTTCAAGGATAATGTAGAAATGGCAGTATACAGAGGCGTGGATTTCTCTGAAATATTGAGGGAGGGCAATTTTGTATATCAACAACATCGCAGCGATATCTTAATTTTCTAATTTCTCTAGCGCGTACCTAGAAGGCACAGGAGTATTGCATTTCACCCAAAAATTGCATCCAGATTTCACCCGAAATACATGTTTTGAGCTCCCCTGAATAAAAACACATATGTTATCTCGAAATGAATTTGAGAACTCCTTGCGTTTACCGAAAAAAATGTGAGTCAGATGAGGAATTTAATGTCGTACTGGTATGTTACCATGGTAGTCCAGTTGGTTATAGCAACATCACGGAAAGCCGAAGGTGCATGGTTCAAATCCCGAATATGGCATTGAATTTTTCAATCTGATTCTATCTTTCCAACTTAGCCTAGACACCGCTTGCGTGTGAGAGCAATTACTATAGTGGTTAACTATGAAGCCCGAGAATTATAATACGTTAAGTTGTCATTGGAGTATTCTATCCTAAAATGAATTTGAGAACGACTTGCAGTTTAGCGGGAAAATGTGAGTTACTTGGGGAGTTTAATGTCGAGATGTTGCCACGGTAGCACGGTGTTGGTTAGAGTAACGGCACGGAAAGGCAAAGATCCATGATTTAAATCCCACCTATGGCACTGAAGTTTTCAATCTAATTCTACCTTTCCAAAAAAGAAAAGCAGTATTGGAAAAAGCTACGTTGAATATGTATGTGTGAATAACATAACTCAAAAACGAAACGTCGGATAAATATCAAACTTGCTATTTAAGTTCAGTATGTTCCAAAGACGAGACACGAAGATTTTTAAGAAAATGCCCTTGCCCCAAACTGCCCTTTAAATGGACAATTTTTCGAAATGTTTTGTTTTTTCAAAAATAGCTCTAACGATTTTCATTAAGATATTTACACAACAAATATATCTTAAACTTGCCAAGAATAGCTTGTGAAGTCCTCTTCATTTGGAAGGAAATGTGTATAATTCTGTATAAATGGTAAACCTTAAGAGATAGACAACTTATTACACAAATAATGTTGATCTTTTTAAAACTGAAATTGTTTCAAACAACCTTTTTTCTGCGGTATCAGCTATTTCCAAGATATCCGTTATTATTGGTTTGAATGTTTCAATACTTCATCATTTTTATAATATTTGAAAGAGAATGATACGAGGTACGTCCAGAAAGTAAGTTCCGTTTGGTAATACAATTAAATTGTGTACAGATACAGAAAAATTATTTATTGCACAAAATTCTACAACTCTTAAACTACTTTTCCACATAACTGCCGAAATATTGCAGGCATTTGTCATAGCGTGGCACAAGTTTTTGTATACCTTCTTCATAGAAGTGTCTTCAAACAGTTGGAAACGTTTTCTTTCAGCTCTTCGTCATTGTTGAAGTGTTGACCGCCAAGGAAAGACTTGAGATGTAAGAACAGATGAAAGTCGCTAGGAGCGAGGTCAGGGCTGTACGGAGGATGGTCAAACACGTCCCAGTCAAATCCCTGTAGGAGGTTTTGCGTCACATTTGCAGTGTGTGGTCGTGCGTTGTCGTGAAGAAATACAACACCTTTTGACAGCAATCCTCGGCGCTTATTCTGTATTGCGCGGCGCAATTTCCTAAGTGTCTCGCAATAAACATCTGCTTTGATTGTTTGACCACGCGGTAAGAAATCAATGAGTAAGATGCCTTTCCAGTCCCAGAACACTGTGCACATCATTTTTCGAGGTGTCAAGATTTGTTTCGGCTTAACCTTTGCTGGGGATGAAGTGTGCCTCCATTCCATTGATTGCCGCTTACTTTCAGGGGTGTCGTAAGAAACCCAAGTTTCATCTCCTGTGACTATCTGTGTCAGAAATTCTTCGTCGCCTTCATCATAACGGGTCAAAAACTGAAGTGCACTACCCATCCGGTTTGTTTTGTGTTGCTCAGTAAGAATCTTTGGTACCCAAAGAGAGCAAAGTTTACGAAATTTCAGTATTTCGGTAACAATTTCATGACTTAGTGATCGTGAGATTTGGGGAAATTCCATAGCGAGAGCACTAATTGTAAACTTGCGATTTTCCTGGATCTTGTCATCAATCGCGTGAACCAGTTCTTCTGTAACCAAAGATGGACGCCCACTTCGTTCTTCATCGTGCACTTTACTACGTCCTTCATTGAACTGTCGGACCCATCTTCTCACCATTGAATCACTTATCGCACTTTGTCCGTAAACTTCGCAAATTTGCCGATAAATTTCAATTGGTTTCATTTTCCTAGCATTCAGAAAACGAATCACAGATCTGATTTCACAAGCGGCGGGATTTTCAATCAACACCAACATTGTAAAGAAGCACAACAAAGCGTACGTGGCTGACAGCGATCTCAAAATGGCGCACGTTTCTTCTCCTTGATACATAGCGTCTACCGCGCATGTGCGGAACTGCGATCGCAGCGCTGCAGCGGAGAGAAATTGAAACGGAACTTACTTTCTGGACGTACCTCGTATTCTTATTATTATTTATTATGGTATTATTTATTATATGATATGGCAAGTATTTGAAAGAGTATAGTATTACAAGCTCAGCGTATAGCGGCCCGCTTTTAGATGTCTTACTATCGATTTGGTTTCCTCTATCTCTCTTATACCTACAACTGAATTGTAATGAAACTATTTTTGCAAAAGTTTTTCTCGATTAAAACGAAGATTATAGAAAAATAGACCTTTGTAGGTATAGTTTAATGAAGTTATACAAATAAACGATAGTGGGTAGAGAAAGTAGTGTGAATGTAACGCATAATACTTTTTTAATTGGCTTTATTGTAACCCTTAACATCTAAGTTTACAAATTAGCAAAATGACAGATATATAAATTGTCTACTTTAACGAGATCTACTTTTTTCTTTCTTTCTTTATAGCAAGATTTGTGTCTATCTTGCCTAGTCTTGGACATACTGCTCTTACCCATTCCTTCTGTACACTGATCTTCCGCCCATGTGCAACTATTGTCATTCTCCACTTACAGTCACTCACATTCTCATCCGCTGCCGTTTCTACAAGGATTAGATGGAAAATGCCAACAACCATCTTAACCACCCTTGGTGATCCAGCTTTCTCCAGGAATGTGTTGAGCTTTGTTAATGTAAAACAATTATGGAAGGAATTGCAAAACTTATTGTAGTCGCTATTTGACCTTGTTAAAGCGATAGTAAATAAATAAATAAAATAATACAGAATGAAGAGGATTCCACAGGCTATTCCCAGAAAATTCAAGATGTACATTTCATTTGCCATGCAAATATATTAAACATATGTTATTTGAATCAATCGTTAGGGATATTTTTGAGAAAATCAAATATAACGAAACTTTTTCCATGTAAAGGGTAGTTGGAGTGGGGGATTTTCGAAAATCCTCGTGTCGCATCCTTGGACGATACTGAATATTTAGCTACGTTTTTACTTAGCTAAAGTTAGGTAGAATTGGACACAAAAATTTAATTTTGCTGGCAGTACATGTTACGGGGTTCCATGTATTCATAAAGTCATGCTTAGATGCTTTTTGTGCCAGTATACTGCAGATATGAGTTCGAGTATTGCACCTACTGATTAACTTGCAAAGTGAACCGGAAAACTGGCTGAGCTTCACTAAATAAATGTTTTTATTCGGGGTATACTATATAAAACACGCCTCAGAGTTGCAGTGCGGATGTTCCAAGCCAATTAACTCTCACTGTAGTTTGAACGTCCGTACTCCGCAGAGTTTTTCTTTGCATCAGTGTACAGCTTATGTGTACGAGCACGAGCAGAAAGAGAAAACTTAAACATGTAAACATTAAGTGGAAGTGAGTAGACGCTATAATTTCTTCGTATGCTTAAAGTATCTGAAAATATTCTTCGAAAGACACATTATTTGTCGTATAGGTGCTTACACCCTTCCATCTTCAGCACTGCGGTGGTTACAGCATTTACCTATGAAATAATGATAAGACAACAATGAATACACTGTTTTCCAATGTGCTTTTGGAACCAATAATAATTGTTGAGGATCACATAGTAAAGTTGCAGAAAAACTGGCCTGAGTGCAGGTTCTTCCTTTTGCATTGCTTACTGATGAATTAAAGCACATAATTAGGAAACCTTTTTCTCCTCTAGAAAACTTTTAAAGAAACGTTTTTAATATGTACCAAAAAATTCGGCTGGTAGTTAGTATAAGGAGGAAGCATATGTTTGAATATGACTGTGACGCTGCTGGTGCTAGTGCTTATTATAGGATCTAAAGTACGTCCTATCTCCTCTGGCTAGGCCGTAGGTGGCAATCATGACTTGCCCAATGGTCGTATTACGCCGTGGTCGCGAAGAGACATTAAGGATGTAAATAAACTTAACCTCAGTAGCAGTTACAGCAATTAACACAATTAAAACAAATATAAAATATTTACAGAAAGAGGAAGTCAGAAACATCCTATAGATTTAAAAGGTTTTGTAAATTCGTACGTATAAAGGTCAGCTCTATTCTTCAGTTTTTCATAAAAAGTGTTTATACAGTGTGATCTTCAGATGTTGATGTGTTCCTTAATAAGTTTTGCAGCACTTTCCACGATGGTTATCGAAGCGAGAGGCGTCAAGCTTTCCTGGGTCTGAGCATTTCGCAATTCTTAATGCTTTTCACTTTCGAACTGGTCATCTGAATTCCTTAACTAATTAACCTACCAAATTTACATACATGAGAGAAAAGCATAGCCATTCTCTAGAATTCTGCTATAACCTTCAATACTTGCTGCGTGAGGAGGGGAAATGGTTACTTTTCAGTAACAGTTCTGATCATTCCAGTTAAAAATACTAGGTTTTAAATAACCGTTTCAAAACAACAGTCAAATACGTCCAGGGGTTTCGTTTCGGGCTCTCGTAATGAGGGCCCAGGGTTCGATTATTGGTTCTGGGGTGGCGGTTTTATGTCGGATCTATACAATCATGTCTGATTTACTCATGTGAAGTATCCTCAAGGCCCAGCGTGGTTCGGAGCCCACGTTCCAAGTGTACGTCCTCTCATTCCGCCGCCATCCTACCATCGCATCGGAGGCAACGGATTCCACCCGTCGCCTCCACTTCAGAGATGGATCCAGTCAAATCTTGGTGGAATGAGGTATCCCCTGAAGGTCATAGGCCATGTGGAGAGCGTTAGAAACGACAACGTCTAGAAGGATTTACTATTTACGCATAACCGTAACAGCAAGATACTCTGTGGCCTCTTGTTACTTGCCTGACTCAGGTTCTTTCACATCAAGTTGTGATTCTTCGTACCGCTCCAAGAGTACTGGAAGCCGCTTCCTCTTATCCCTATTCAACCAAATTTCAATATTTAACTTAGCTAATATATGCAAAAGTAAGTCAGAATCGTTAAGTAACCTACAGTTTTGCTTCCATCTATGTTTTTAAATAAGGAAAAGAATTATAAAAAAAATCTGATGTGATACATTCACATGAGTTCCTCCACCTTCTATCGTTTATTATTGAATATACAATCTATTCTTATTAAAGCTTATTTTTCTACCTATTACATTCTAATCGAAATAAACCATTGCAGAAATAGCCTACATTATACATTTCGTTATAGATATAAAAGGAACAGCAATAATGAAATGTTTGACAACTATACGCTGGCCTTAAAATTCCATACTGTTTCCATGCAATCGCGAGAAACAACTGAATGTTGGCAAGGCTTCAAAAGAATGGCCAAGTAATGAATAATTCGAACTATTAATAGCGATATCTCAGAAATAAATTATGCCACAAACAACTTATTTGGAATAAATTGTATGTTTTAAAGAGATCTATATTTTTTATGAAGTACGTTTTCGTCGATCGCTTAATGTTTACCAGTTATATGAGATTATACGAAATTCTTTCCGAATGAAGAGGACTTCAAAGGCTATTCCCAGAAAATTCACGACATACACTTTATTGTCATGCAAATATGTTTAATATATGGTATTTTAATCAAAATCGTTGTAGCCATTTTTTACAAAATCAAAGATTTCGAAAACCCTTCCATGTAAAGGGTAGTTTGGTATTGCGGAATTTTATTGAAAATCTTCGTGTCGCATCTTTGGAATGTACTGAACCTGAATATCAAATTTGGTGTTTATCCGACTTTTTGTTTTTGAATTATGTTGTTCACAGACACACTCACACACACACACAAACACACACACACACACACATACACACAGGGAGTTACATGGACCTTTTAGTAAAAATGCTTTATTATCAAAACTTGTATTTCCGCTTAAATCTCGATATTGAATTTTTGGGGGAATGCAATACCTTCTCTACCTAGTACTATATTCGTGCTGGAGAAAGTAACTAGTGATTCATACTATTACTAAATAAATAAGTAATTGTATAATGTTGTTAAATATATTTTTTCTACAGCCTAGTAAGTCTTGGTTCTTTAATATTTTGTATAAAAAACAGCATTTCAAGTGCAAACTTCTTAATCTAGTGAACATTTTAAGTCGATTAATTCATTAATGTATAAAGTGACCACTTCATGATAGAAATGTCATGAATCTGGAGCAATCACAGTCGTCTATTACTTTCAGTCTTCTCATTTTAATTAATCGCCCCGAAGTGTAATGATTTTTGTCATTTCTTTCTTTGTTGTCAAATGGTTCCGCAAATGGTTCCGGAAATTAAAATGCCCCGTATTCATAGCTCTATGTTTACTTTCTCTATCACTCACCTATTGTAGGTAGAGAAAAACTTGGATTTCACCCAAAAATTTGATATAAAAATTTCACTGGAAATACGTGTTTCGAATTACCTTGAACCGAATGAAAGCGGTTTTAAAAAAGATCCAGAATGTGCGTTTGTGAACAGCATAAATAAAAAATGAAACGGCGGATAAGCACCAAACTTGCAATTTAAGTTCAGCATCTTCCAAGGATACGACACAAAGATTTTCAAAACAATCCTGCCACCCAGACTAGCTTTACACGGAGCATTTGTCTTTAATATTTATTTATGATTTTTTCTAAGAAAAATTCTAAAGATTTTTATTAAAATATAACATGTATTTAAATTACTAATAACATTTACATTTTGAGTTTTCTATGAGTAAACTGTAAGACTTCATGCTGAATGTATATTCTATAATTTTTCATAACTGGTATACCCCGGAGGTAGACAAAAACTTATTACACGAAAAATGTAGAACTCATTGAAATGCATAATGTAGTCAAATAAATATTTATAGTTTTAGATCTTTTCGTTTCGTTCGTTGTTACATCTTTAAATTTTCCCATGTTAAACTGCCAGGCGACATCTATAAAGGTATCTTCATTTTTACTTTCTCTACTACATATAGTAAATAGGGGAAGTATTGCATTCCAACCAAAAATTCCTAATCGACATTTCACCGGAAATGCATGTTTTAAGGTACCCTGAATCCAAATAAAGATTTTTGGAAACATACCCATGTGTGTGTCTGGGTGTCTGTCAGTCTGTGAACAGCATAACTCAAAAACGAAAAGTCGGATAAATACCAAACTTGGTACTTGAGTTTACTATGTTCCAAGTATGCGACACGAAGATTTTGAAGAAAATCCCCCCATTCCAGACTACCCTTTACATAGAACATGTTTCGAAAATTTTTATTTTCTCAAAAATGGCTCTAACGATTTTGATTAAAATATATGTTTAAGATATTTTCATTGCAAATGAAACGTATATCTTGAACTTTCTGCGAATTTCCCCAAAAGTCCTCTTCATTCTGAACGACTTTAGCATAACTGGCAAATTTTACTACACAAAAATTATAGCTCTCGTTAAAACACACAATTAATGTCAAACAACATTTTGGTGGCGTGAACCATTTCCGAGATATCTTTTGTTATTGTTTTGAATTTTCAAATACTTATCCTTATTTTATTTCAAGTGGTAAGACGCTATTCGTTTTTTCATTGGGCATGCAAAGAGCACGGAATTTCAAGCTCTCACATAGTAATCCGCGTTTTAAAAGTCTTACTATTACTTAGGCCTACCGTATCCTTTTTACCTACAACGAAATGTGTAAATGGGCAATGAAAGTTCATCTCTATTAACAAGAACTAGACAGAAGAATAAGCTTTTGTAAGAACAGTTTGTGGAAGAGTGAGTAGAGAATATCAACTGAATGCAACAAATCGGGCTTTTTCAAGTGAATATTCCGATTGGAAATATTAATGTTAGCGTACAAATGACAATTATCACTGCCAACTTCGCCAAGGTTGCACACGAAAAGAAAATGAAGTTTGAACAACTTTCGTTCTTGTTTTTATAAAAGACGAAGCTGTTCTCATGAACGACGGGCAGCCTTCAGTTTTATAACAACGTACTGTCCATGAACTTGGTGACTTAATGTTGTACATGAGAACGTTCAAGTGGTAATGAAATATTACATCAAAGAACAAGACGTATTTTATTCCATGGTGAGAATGCCTTAGGCTTCTAGAGCAGGCAGCATGTACTTGCGCAGAAAGACAGGAAATGAGGAAAATTAACGGAAATTGTACTTCTAATTAGCTGGGAATAATTTTCTGGCGACTGCGTAGTCACTTTCCATGTTCCCACATTAACATGTTACAACATTTAAAACGCGTAATATCACTGACTCAACTGGCTAGTCTGCTTGTTTTACCTGTGAAGCATGCCAAATTTTCTGCTTTTCTTAGAAAGTGACTAAAACATGGCTTGGAATATATAACACTCTTTAGGGCGGAAGCCTTTTATGATTTATATTATAATATAGCTTTATAGTTAAATATTGAATACAGCTATACAGCTGCATACTTCATTAGCTTTCGTTTTGAAGCATTGTTATACCTTGATATTTACGTGATTAAAACAGCAGAGCTATTTGTAAAATATAAAATCTTTTCCGGGCTTACTAATAACATAGTCGTGAAAGACCACGAGAAAAGTTATTTATTATTTTAAAAAGTTCGTATGTAATTTTGCATTTTATGCGTTTAATATTTTTCATTTGGTCTTTAACATGTATTATATGATTCATTTACAGTATTCGTTCTTAAAGCAAATACATAATAAAAACTACTTGTATAGTTTGCTGTCTGCCACTCACCCTTTTCAAGCGAGAAAACGAGTCTCATTCCATCAGACGTTGTTTTCTTTCTGATTTAGTGATGTAACTTGAAGTGATGGCGCTTGCTGAGTGAAGAGTGTCTTAAACGAATCCAGAGTAAACAAAACAACAACAACAACAAACTTAAAACTTCCCAGACATCAACGTTTTCAGACTAAGGAAAAATTCATAGATAGGATTATCCAACCAGATTGGAACTCGGGCGCTACAGGTTATTAGGCAGACATTACATCACGGAGATGGGCTAGGATTTATTATTATTATTATTATTATTATTATTATTATTATTATTATTATTATTATTATTACTACGAGGTCTGCCAGGCTACAGACTTTCTTGCTACTTTGCCCAAGGAGCACCGCTTAGAATTAAGTTTTACAAGCAAATATTTGGGGGGAAAAATCGGTCATCGAAATGAAGTCAAAATAAATATTGTGAAATTAGTCGGAGGGTTGTTTGGTTACTGTATGGCAACTTTAGATTTAAGAAAAACTCAAGAGTGTGGGGAGGGGGGTCGTTCTTACATCGCACAGTACATGTCCTGACATGTAAGGGAGTACGGAATTCCAAGAGATCATTATCTGCTTGTGTTCACTGAGACTGATCGAGTAGTTGAGATGGAAGTGATAACAGCTAATAAGGGAAAGCCGTGTGTGCTTACCGAAAGTACTGATAAAACATTCGTGTTATAACGTAGCACGTGTGAAAGAAAGCTTCAAGAAGTGTGGAAGATTAACAAGTAAAGACAGTGAGTGACATTTTGAGAGTATCGAGGTGTCAGTGTAGACCACCCGGCGAAGCTTCTGTGTTTAGAAGTGAAGAAGTGCACGTAGAAGAGAGCTCGGAAGAAGAATTCTTCAATATCTCAACTGTGCAGAAAAGAAATGGTGAACAAGGGGACAAAGGTACAAAAGATCATTCATTGTGGCTGAAAAGGGAAGAGAAGGTGTACGTATGACACATTCAAGAACTGCAGCAGCCAGTTTTCTCAGATCTACATAATAGATAATTAGATATCGGTTTGGCAGCATTAGAGAAGAACCAAGGTGTATCCAATTGCGTTTTGTCACATACTGTGCAAAGTTTCATCCCATTCATTAGGTTGTTTCATGCAGAATCCCAATGGGCCAGTGTATATTTTCAAGCAGCCACAATCTGTGTACTTTGTGAAATATTCCTGTTCCCGTTCGGTGGATACCTCCTCCATATGAAGCAGCACCTCTGGAGATGTACAATCTTGACCTTAATCACGAGTATAAGGAAAAGGAAATACTACTGCACGTTCATACGTGTTAGTTCATACCTTTCTTAAGCAAGATGTCTTAGATGAATGACTGTAGATTCATTTCCAGCCTTCTACCAATCCAAAACTTTCCCAATCCTTTGACTACTTTATGGAAGCTTGGTTAGACAACGAACATTTCCCGTGCAACTATGGAAGAATTGTCACCAGAGGGTACATCACACGAACAATACTGTTGAAGGTTAACACAGTAAAATATTTCGAGAGCAACACCTACAGTCAAGGATGTCGGTCATGCCTCAATAAAGAAGCTGGATTATGAACAACGTGTGTATGGAATGGAACTGAATCTAGTTGGAGGAAGAGCAAAAGCTTATACTAAAATGGACAGAAGCATGGGAAGAAAATTTTGAAAAATATGGAGAAGTCCTAAAGTTCTGCCTAAAAGCGATTGTCTACATTCAGAGGCTAGATGAATTTTTTTCAGGTATCAGAAAAGACTTATGAAAATCTGTTGAGATAAAAAAGGAAAAAATACATAGTAAAAGTAAAGCAAAAGTTAAAATAAGAATATAATATTAAAAACTACAAAAAAGGAATAAAAGAAAATAAATAACGACGCAAAATACAAAAAGTGACAGTGTTTATTAAGCTGATATTCAACACAGCAAAATGATCGGTAATGCCATTTTGCAGTTCAAATCCTGAAAAAAAGTGTGACGAGGATCGAAGCACTTTTCAATAAGTTTTTTTGGATAAAGCCTCATTTCAGTATTCATTACAATTGCTAATGTACCATATTAAGGCTAAACGAAGTGAGACTCGCCGCTTATTTCACGTAGTGGAATTTTCAAACCACCCTCTTCGTGTACCTGCTCTATTTTTCAGGGCCCGCTTTTTTTCGTGACACCTAAGATGGTGCGTGACCATGACCACTTAGGCAAGTACCTGCTCGAGCAGGAATATACCTGCGACATATTCCTAACCTCTAAGTAAGCAAGAGAAGGAAATGGACAAGAGCCACCAGGTGATGTTATCTCCAGCTCTTAAAAAGAAGCGCAGGACGGCGTTACTGGGAAGCAAGAGGACGACCTTTGGATTAATGACAGTGTTACAGTGGCTGTGCTTTGAATACACAAACAAATAAACAATAGATAAGAAATGCATATATGAGAAAAACATTAATAATCTGTATAATAAAAGAAAAATTAATAGAAAACATAGACGGATCATTGAAACACAATGAGAAGATGATAGAATACCCGAAATCTGAAAGTACAAATCGAAAGGAAAACGCAGTTAAGGGAAACCGAGAACTGCAAACCAGTACCAAGCAAATTTACCTAATACGGATGGTGAAGATAACCATATCATTTCTTTATTTTCCAGGACTTGCTATGTAAACAACTGTGTTTTACAAAATTTTAACTGCATTTCTTTTGCTCTTTTTTATATTTAATGATCGTTTATTGTACATGCCACACGTAACCTGAAATTCTTCTCTTTAATTCATTATATTGTTATCACAGTCCAATGAAGAGCTCTTTACATGTCAGTAAACCTAGTAACGATTGGCATATAAGTACATAAGGCCAGGATCGAACTTGCAAACTTAGCTGTAGAAAGCAGAACTCAAACGATACACTACTCGACTTGCGGTGAATGTGATACTGACAAAAATTATTATGATTAATATGATGATGACGATCATCATCTCTGAAAGCAGGAAGCATAACGCGTGCATTTGTTTAAGTTTAAACCAACGAGCGTCAGCCCGTGAATGTAATGAACTGGATGTGCTGCAATCATTTTGCCAATCAACATTTTAATAATTTTTTTAAAAAGCCTGACGAATAAATACAACCACCTCCAAGTAGAGACGAGGGGAACAAAGGACTTTATCACACCCTCACAGCCGCTAAGCACTATAATAGCTGTAGTGGACGAAGTAAGAATTTACTCGGGTAATGCACGTCCTTTCAACTCACTTCGATTTTCTCCGCAAGAGAAAAGACTGCAAACATATTCTAAAGTGTAGACACTCGCACTTGCACCAAGTTAATATGAGTTGCCTCAGCAAAGAAACGTGCCCACACACTTTGTGACTGACGATGGTCATGTAGAAGTTTTGTATAACCGTGTACAGATCTCTTATTATTTTATCTGCTACATCGAATGGAGTTGTTTGCGCATATTCAGTAAAGAGAAATTATTTTCATATGGTAATAGTAAACTGCAGTTAATCGTATTATATTATCTCAGAAATAATTTGCGACACTATAAATGAAATCTGAACAAATGCCTGCCATTTAGTTTTGAGAAAGCAGGGAATTCATTTGATGTAGCATTACAGTCATTAAGAGTGCGGGACAGATATAAGGGCCAAGGATGGTAGTCCAGTGACCGGAGCATAGCAACGCACGTAGTCTGGAGGGCCCTTTGTATTTCCGTCACTTCTGGAAGGAAGGGATGAAAGGAAGACCTGAAGAGCGACCAGATCCGGACGACGATGTGCGCTAGCAAGGACGATTCCAACATGACACCAATCTTGTCGCCGGCTAACCCTGCCTTAGCCACCTGCAACCTGGGGATCCCGGGAATAGATGAGAAGGGGACCCCAGGAAGGAAGGGGACCCCAGCAGTCGCGTCAAGCGCCAGGGAGAAATCTTTTCTTACGGCAAATTCCACCGTAGTGCCGCAACACATCAACCGCCGTCGTCTGCTCCTACAACCCTGAAACAGATGAAAGGTAACAATAGGGACAGGAAATGATGGACAGAAAATTCATGGTAGAAGGGGAAACCACGAAAAAAATACATGGTCAGAGTGGCCGGCTCGACGGGAATCAAACCTGGGGCCTCACGCGTTACAAGGGAGCCATCTCACTCGGTGGGACGAGAAAGATTTTCCTTTGTTTTCTGATCTATAGGTCACTGTAGCCCACTTGCAGCCGTGTTGGTTATTGCCAATTGTAACCTTCCTGCTAAACTGCCACTATTCACTACACCTCTTATTCACCCGAACGCTGCAGCGTCCGGAGACAGGCAAATAAGGATGACTCATTATGTACCAGGAACGGGAACCAGAGCGAGAACGAAAAGCAAAGAGACGTAAATTTTGTTCACAATACATCGGAAATGGAATCGGTAAAGCTTATCGATATCAGCATTAAAGTATGTTATGCACATTAGGATTTCATTTGTTTTTACTAATCAATGACAGTTTTTCACCTGCTTGCAATTCAGTCAAAATAAAGAAGATTAACAATTTTCGAAATTCGATCCAATAAACATTTTCTAAAGACCACACCACACTATTACTCTTTCTCATACCTCTTGCAAAGCATCTTCCTAATATGTTCTAACTTGCAACTAGAGAAAAATCTGCGGCAACCTCCTTAGCAATTTGTGGCATGAAGGCAGTTGTTATAACAATATGAATCCAACATGCCGTTTCCTGAAAAGGAACTGAAAAGTTAAAATGTAACCAGGGCTTCCGTTTCCGTCTCCGGATTCCGCTAAGTTGCCCGTTAACTACCAACGCTCACGTTTTAATACACGCAGTTCAACTTTGTTGTTCCCGCTCTGGTTACCATTGCCGGTTATTGTGAATCACCTAGTATACTCTTCAGCTTTAAGTACTGCCAGTTGATATGAAAAGAGGATGTAGTCAGAGCTATGTAAGAGAGTAAGGGAATGCAGCCCTCCTAAATGTTACAGAACAGAATATTATTTTAATTGTCTATTTAGAGTATTACAGCTCTTATAAATGAACCATCCCTGGTTTAAACTTGCTAGTACACATGCTCTGTCACATTGAAGCATTCGCGGACACGCATGAAACAGAAAGTGCATCAAAATACAGTTTTTGAAAATATGTTGCGTTACATTCACATGGCTTTCTCCACCTACGAGTACTATCATTTATTTGTACAGCTCCTTCAAACTATTCTTATGAAAGCTTACATTTCTGCGTTAAACCAGACAAACCTTTGCAGAAATAGTTTCATTACACATTTCGTTGAAGGTACAAGGGGTGTACAGGAAACCAAATCGATAGTCAGATGTTTGAAAATCTGATCGTTATATGCTGACCTAAAAATTCCATACTCTTTCCCATTAAATAGCGAGAAACAAGTGAATAGCGGTAACACTTTAAAAACCGACAAGCATTGAAAATTAAAACTAACAACGACGGATATCTCGGAAATGCCTAATGCCACAAAAAATGTATTTAAAGTAAACAGAGTGTTTTCAAGAGATCTACATTTTTGTGCTGTACGTTTTTGTGTATATTTTATGGATTACCATAATGGTACAAAATTCCTTCCGAATGAAGAGGGCTTCACAGGCTATTCCCAGAAAATTTAAGATACAATTTTTTTTCGTTCCATCTATATGCCGCCTTTAACATCTCAGGTCATATTGGTGGCTTTTTACCCATGGGATAATTGCTCTCAGCAATGACGTTCACTCGTTTTAAGTTGAGTGGTATTACTTTGTGTAAGTACATTAAATTCACCATACACACACACATACATACACGTTCACACTTTTCATTCATACTTCCAAAATATAGGGAGGATGGGAAATAATTCTAACTAAAGAAACATTCCCAACCTCCAGCCGGAAATCGAACCCTGAACCTATGGATTTGAAGAAATGCATTTTATTTGTCATGCAAAAGTCTTAAACATGTTATTTTTAACCAAAATCGTTAGAGCGTTTTTGAGAAAGCCAAACACTTTAAAAATGTTTGTGTCGCATCTTTGGAAGATGGTGAACCTAATACCAAGTTTGATATTTATCGGACATTTCGTTTTAGGGGTAGCTGTTTACAGACACACACAGACACATTAACGCACACACGGACCTCTTTCTAAAGACGCTCATTTGGATTCAGGATGCCTCAAAACATGTATTTCCTGTGTTATCTCGATATCAAATGTTTGTGTGGAATACAATATCTTCTCTACTGGGCACATGGTAGAGAAAGCAAAAAGTATCTTATGATCTCAGTGATAAAAGTTCCGAAAGCTGTTTGACTAAAATCTGAATTCTGCAGAAGGAAACAACCGTTCTTCCATAAATAAACCAAGAGCGGCATGACACGGTCCATGCGGAACACGACTGTGACCAGACAGCGATCAAGTCGTTTGCGTAATTTTAATATTGGTGTATATGCTCGTGCACGACAATATCGTCGGAAGAATTTAGCATGGTTGCTGCAAGCAGGCTTTGTTTATTACGTCTGCTGGTTCCAAATTTGAGGCAGCTTGTGAAAAAATTGGGTGCGCTTCTAAACGTAGGTAATTCCAAATTTCTCAATGAAAATGATGATATATTTATAAAGTAAGAAAAGTTGACACGCAATACTAAATCTTTTGCAGTTTTATTTAGCAAAATTGATCTGTGCAGGTATTTTTGATTATGCAATCTAATACTGTAATGTTAATTATAACAGATGCTATACTTTGACGGAATTTGTTGCACATGGCTTCCAATTTCCTGTATGATGTTGAAAGGACTTCCACATCCCAAATGATCTATATAGTTTGTGAACTCTGCGAGAAAATGTGATCGCCATCATGCATCATGATGCAGGCCTAAATATTTTTAGCAGAATTCTAATCTGATAAAAATTACTAATAACGAAGCACATTTGTGCTATTCTAATAATAGCAATAATCCCCAAAAATTCAATAGCAGCGGGAATGGGAAAACACTGAGGCTGGAAGAAGAACTTTTAATTTATTTAATAATATTTCGGAAATAGTGATATTAAAACATTCAACCTACCAAAGGAATGACCCATTACCTTACAGGTGATGGACCATATAAAATCTACTGGAAAAAAACTAACAGAAAACACAGGGCGATATATGTAGCCTATGTAAAAGACAAGCCAACCCAGAGCACGTTTTGTTTGAATGTGTACAATTTTCAGAACAAGTTAGAGAAGAAAGAATAGCGTTGAGTGGCCATCAAGTGTATAATATATTGAGAAATAAAGAATTATATATGCATCTAGAGCAATTAGCTCTAAAAATAAGCAATTTAGCAAGGGATGTAGTGATATCACAAGAAGACATTTTAGGAACCAATGCAGAGGAAGTAATAGTAAGAAGATCAGAACATATACGATTACAATATCAATTTATCTCACAGGAAAAAGAAAGAAGAGATGAAGAAGTATGTGAGGATGAAGGGAGCGAAGAAGAAGAGGAGGATAATTATAATAATGATAATATAAGAAGATAGCTTGGGATTATAATAGGAAGGAGAAATGTGGAAATATATTTTATTTAAAAGCAGTGGAAATTAAATGTACGTAAAAAGATATGAAGCGGTAAAGTTGGAAGAAGAGAGAAGAATTTATAGATGAAGAAACTTATGAGGCGGTTAAGAAGAGAGATAAAGTTAAGGGAGAAAAATAATAAAAGATAATAAAAATAAGAAGAAGAAAAAAGGAAACAGTTAAGTGAATAGAAGAGAGAAGAATTTAGATAAGGAGATTTAATAGTGATGGAGGATGTAAATTATAAGGAAGAAGGAAAAGGAGAAGTAATTGAAGAAAAGAGGAGGTTAGGAGAAGAAAGAAGAGAGAGAGAGATGAGGAAGAAGATGGAAGAATAAGTGAACGAGAAGAAGAAAGAAGATAAGGAGTAAAAAAGAGGGAGGAAAGGAGATGAAGAAAGAAGAAGGGAGAGATATAAAAGAGAAGAAATGAAGATCTAGCACATATAATACATATTGAAATAATGACCCTATGGATTACATGACAAGACTATAAACTATTACAGCGACAATTACTAATGACATAACCATAGGAACAATTACAAACGCATACAATATTACTAATAACTAATGGACAATACAATGACACTTTAAAAAAACAACTTTCCCAGCTATATGACAGTATAACAACAAAATTCAACCTATTGACTGTTATAATCACTGGATATAAATAAATATATAAAAATGTAAACATATAAATATATATATATATATATATATATTATGGAAGGGGCAGAAGGATGATCTATGATGGAAGGAGGAGAAGCGGGATGACCGGATGGGATGGATGACTAATAGCAAAGGAGGCGGTAGTGGTGGATGGTGCGAGGAGAAGTATGGTGCACTGAAGAAGAAAGTGAGGAGATCGGTGCAGCAGTTACAAGGGAGACGCATAAGTGGGAGTTATTGCCGGCATGTAGAATAGTTTTGATGGTTATTAAATAATAGATGTGAAAGTGAAGTGTATTGTAAAATAGTTAATATATGAATATACATTATTATCAGATTACTGAAGTGATATGGAAGTGAAGTGTAAATTTAATAATTGTGAATTCAGTATACATTTTAGTGCTGAGAAGTTAGGGTAAAAGAGTGAATTGATTATAAATTAAAATTTAACTAATTATGGTATATAATTATATAAACACCTCAAAAGAAATAAAAGAAAATAAATTTAAATATCTGATAAACAATTAAACCAGACTGGATAAAAAATTAGCCATAAATGAATTATTTGTTATTATAGTGTTAATTTTGTATTGGAGGTGCTGGATACCAGTACCTAACTTGTTTAGTTTTTAGTTAGAATTTATTTAGATAATTTAGTTAGATAGCTGGCTACCAGTTAGTTATTTTTACTGGCTACCAGTAGAAATGTAATTGTTGTATTTCTATTTTGAGTTAATGGATGGAAATTTAAAAATTTTATTTTAGTTACTTTTACTATTTTTTTGTATTTTCTTTCTTTTTTTGTTAGTTATAATTAATTATCTGTACAATGATAATGTAAGTGTATTGTGTTAATAAACTGAAAATTTGTTAATACACGTCCCGGTTTAAGTAACAAGGTGCCGGGATGGAGTATTACAGATTTTATTTATTTATTTTATTTATTTATTTTAATACTAAATAAGAGTGATAGAGTAAACGTATTGTTTCGTTTATTTACTATGGCTGCTAAGTAACACGCAAAATACTGGGTTGACTACTTATGTGAGGTCATCAGAAAATGTACCAATGAGATAAAAGAAAATGTTGAATTTTGACGAATCACAGCCGGATATCGAAGGAAATTACCAAATCCCATTACCGCCGTCTTCTATTTCTGTCTCAAATTAATCGACATTCACCTGTACCACGAAGTTTTAAAGGTTATGTATTCATAATACAATTATTATTATTATTTTAATTATTATTATTATTATTATCATCATCATCATTTTGTAAGCCGAGTTTAGGGGAGTCATTTTAATTCTTATTTAATTCTCGTTAAATAGTCGCAATATTACTAGGGGTGTGTTTCCATTCACTACGTTCGCAAATTTATCGGCAACCTCAGGCTAATACTACTTGTATTACACAGCATCCAATGCCTTGTCGGTATCGAGCAGATTTGAGGTGCAATGCTAGGAAAAGGAAAGGTAATCCATATGTTCCTATACACCTGAGATGTGTCAATATTGATTTAAGGCAGCAACGCACAGCACGTGGCATTAGCAGTCGGGGAATAGTAATTTGCAACTACTATATTCAACAGCCTTAACATACAGCATGAGACTTGATAGGGATCTTTCAGCTAGTGGTGACATGTAAATAAGGTTAATAGTTGCTTCTACACTGTTTTTTGACAGTGAACCTAAATGGGCATAAAATATCCCGTGTATTTCCAAATCCTTGACTGTCATTGGCTCAATTTTAAATTACTTGCTTTCTGAACCACGTGTATAACGAATAACGCATCTTGAACTTTTCCTGGAAGAAATGAAAGTACTACAGAAATATACACATTAGAAACATATCACATTTTCTGAATTACACCACACATGTTCCTCTAGCCCCTCTCTTTTTCCTGATAGCGTTCTTCAACAATTTGTTTTAATACTTTATCCCAATAGGTTATTTATACTTATTTACGTTTCATTTCTCAATAAGAAAACCCTGCCGAAGACAAGGGACCAAGATAGGAAGATCAAGCCTATCCTTCAAGAATCAGCGTTTCAGTGGCTTTTGCAAACAATTGCTAAGTAGCCATTACGAGAGCTAGAAAAAGAGGGTGAAAGGAAAGGGTTTTCAGTAAAACTGGCAACATCTGAAAATGTTTGCCCTAAAGAGTCTTGTCACAAAATGTTGAAGATGGGAACACTCGTGGTCCATTACCCAATTATATAAGCATCTGAATGTTGGTCTGTTTTATTTTCTACGAATTCGGTTTAGAAGACTGAGAATTAGGATAGTTGAGCCAAACGTAAATGTCAGCTTTTCGCAAGTAAAACAAGTAAAATACTCAAGTGCAATACTTTTGTTCTGTATTACTGTGAAGCATTATCTTATTGTAATCTGAAATATTCCAATATTCTAGTCTATACTTCTTTCAGAGTATCTAAATCTACCGAGAGTCGGGAATGTGTTTCTTACATACATCTGGGATTGCTGAAAATTTGCACCATTCAGGATTAAATCACAAGCTTACGCCTTAAATAATTCACCAGCACTTTCGTAGTACTAATCTCTGAGTAGGTATATATTAAACCATTAGTTGTAATAGTCATTATAAAATATTCGTTTTATACGAGCATTAAAACATTATATATATTCAATATCACGGTTTTGGTTTGAGTTAGCTATAAATTCTCCCTTCCTATCTCTCTCTCTCTCTCTCTCTCTCTCTCTCTCTCTCTCACATCACTCAGCATAGCCACTATCTTACAAGAGTGTTTTATTGTATTGTTTGTAGACAACATACGTATGCGATTATAAAGATCTCTGAATGAGAATGAGAAGGTCTGAAGGGCTTAAACTTGAGAGGAAGAAGTAATTAAGTAAATAACTAAGTACGATGAATACTAACATATGTATATAACGGATATATTTGAATTTGTTGTGGATAGGGAAAGTCGTGTAAGTGTATACATCAGACTTTTCTCCTTTATCATGCCCGGTATTCAAGTCAATACAGCAAATACAGTATTTCTAAGACAGATTTCTTATCCCAGATGTTATACTAACGCTTAAGAGAATGCATCTGTGAAAATAAAAAAAGAAATACACAAACTCCTTTTGATTGCTTTGACTATTTTTATCATAGATATACTCAGAACGTAAAACATATGGTGCACAAAAGTTTTAACAGGCTATGTCAAATGTTTAAGATATTAATTTTTATTAATAATTAATCACTTTTGATATGGTAATATGAGATACTCCTTGGATCCTACGAGTTATCATAGCGCTCTCAATGTTTTAATTTGAGCTTAGTATACAAATATAAAGAAATTGTCGTTTAGGCAGTTCTTAATTTAAATTAGTTTAAGAGAAATACTTTTTTTTTGTTCACATGTTATTGAATTTTTCAAATTTTTCAATTTGAATTATGAAAAATAATTAATTTCCGCTGAATTATTTAATATTTTAACTAATGCACAACAATTTTAGATCCATAATCCCTGATGCTCTCCTGAAAATGATGGCTCAGGCGGCATTGTCTGTGGCCCACATTCGGTAGGTCGTGGGTTCGATTTCCGCGGCCGACCTTGCTGACCCATGGGGGTTTCCCCGGGTCGCTAGGTGAATGCTGAGAGGGTTTATTACATCCCCCGAATTTCCTGTCCCTCCATTTCACCTCCATTCTTATTTCACTTCACCTTTCATCTGCTTGGCTGTTTCAGGGTTGCAAGTGTCGGCAGGAATCTCGGCGTTGCAAGGCAGGGGAAAAGGATGCTCTACGTAACACTTTGTCCCCCGAAATGGGGGCAGTCTCCGAGTCCCGGGCCCCCCAGTGGGATCTACAAGCCTACAGGAAGGGAAGGAAGCCGGTTGTACCAGCTGCCCTCCGGGGAGTTTCAAGCTGGAAAAAGGTAGGGACTCTATCCTATCATGCCACTGGTCCGACTGCCCTCTATCTGCTTTCAGCTCACCCCTTCCTCCGGGGGGCGCCCGTCAGGGGCTTAGGCACAAGAGATCTTCATAAGTCGAGGTGCTATGTCCCCCTCCGTTCCTAGTCCTAGTCCAAGGAGCATATTGAAAAATGAAAAATGCTGAAAAAAGGGAACTGGGAAAAATTGAATTTAAAGTTCAACGCAGTGCTTTGCCTAAATGGTACAATACTAATTAGATATCCATTTGTGGCTTTAAAATGTTTATATTAAAAAACCAATATACAGTATGTAACTATAAGTTATAATAAAATAAGTATAATAAAAAGCAAACAATCAAAAAATCCAAAATCTTCCAGATTTTACCAAATTTTACCGAAGCATGGCCTTAAATTATAACAAAAATGTTGTCGCATCTATACATTTAATCAGCATCATACAATCTGGATACCAAAATCCATATTGTTAGCTACTGCACAATATTGTTTAGCATTGAATTCGCATTACCCAAACAAAAACCAGCCGCCTCAAACAGGAAACCTTTATGAGACTGCGCCTACGATCTGCGTCATGAATAGTGACCTCAACTAAGTAACACGTATCCAAAAACGAAATTCACAAATAGCCTCAACAGTTATCTCAAAGAATACGCATTGATATTTTGCCATTTTAGCTTTCATTCTTACAGCATAAAAATAAAGGTCGAAGGTTGATATAGATATCCAGCGATACACACACATACAAGAAAAAAATGGAAGAAAACATGCAACACAGAAGACAGATGCAGAGAAAGGGTGAGAGATAACGCGAAGAGCTAACACGAAAGAGAAACACTTTCTTCTTATCCTATGACTACAGATGCTCAGCGTACAGGACTATACAAATATTTGAGAATAAGTTAGACTGAGGTATTAAAAAAACACACACACACAAGCAAAATGAGTAAAACAATAAATCATATACAATAAAGATGCAAAAGTCTACGCTAAATGATACAAAAAATCAAATGTAAATGAGGTCAACTTCAATTAGGTCCCTCAGGAACACATATATTGTAACAATTATGGAAGATATGAAAAAATAAGATTAGAAGGTTACTAATCTTCTTCAGATGTAATGGGTGGAAATTGAGTATCCCTAGGTGGTCTGCTTCTAATCCTTATGGGCAAAGAAGATTGCCGGCCAAGAGAATAGAATACTGCTCCGAGATGTTCTGAAGTTTACAGAAAAATTTGAGTTTGGATGCGAGTAAAATGCTGAAGGCCAATTTCACGTTGATCTTGTTGCGGATAAACCATGCCGCGTCAACTGCAATACGGAGTACCTTCTGGAAGTAGCTCTTTAACTACTATGGTCCTTGGCGTCCCATTCTATATTGGGCGTGAAAGATCTGAAATTTTGCTCAGAGGTCTTTTTATGAGCTTACTTTGAGCTGCATGACCCCATACAGAAGAGGAGTAGGCCAACAGAATAAGTGAAGTGCAAAGTAATAAGGAGTACTGCTTCTAAGAGGATTTTTCTCTTCATCAGGGATGTTTGGACAGTCGGGAACACGCCCGTTTGATTTGATACTGATGTTCTTTCAGGTATGGCGATGATCTAGATGTATTCCCAAATATTTAACATTTCATTAGGACGCGTTCAAGGAATTTATCGATAGTTAATGAAAACAGGAGCTACCAGTGCACCTACTACCATTATGCTGGTTACTACAGAGGTGCAATGCACCTGCGGCTCACAACCATGAGGGATTAGGTTTAAATAGCCGCACTAACCATCTAGTCTACGGTTTATCCACTGAAACTTTTCTAGGACCTCAAACATCATGCTAGAGTGATATAGGATACATGGGGTTTATCTCTAACAATGGAACGGGGAAACTGCTAACATCGAAATTTGATTCAAACTTCCCAGCTATAGGTATAACTGACATCTTATTAGACGACCTTATCCAAAAGTCATACTTTTAAGTAGGCATCATTTTTGCGTAATCAGTTCAAATCAAGTCGATATTTTAGATTGCAACAATAATTATATTGTGAACAAGAATGCGCTCTTGTAATTACATCGATTTTAGTTTCAAACGAAGTTTACTTTTCATTTTGGATTGAGAGATTACATTTATGAGTCGCCAGAAGGAATACGGTGAACTTTGGTACAAAAGAGCACCCTGCCTGGAAGGTTTACTCGACTAAGAAGTGCGACGAGAGTATGTACCCTTTTTATTTTGTTAGATCTCAACTTTGTCTTCGCTGTGTGACAGTGAGTTAATCATTTATAAAAAAAAAGAGTTTTATTTATGCACACACTTTAACTGCTATGGTTCTCTGTGTCCCATTCTATATTGAGCGTAAAAGACCGAAAATTTTTCTCAGAGGCCTGTTTATTAGGCTTGAGGTTCTACCATAAACCTACGACACAGGACTACCGGCTTTACTACCCTTCCGAAGGAAGCCATGCAAAGGATTTTTACGCCCGAAAAATCCATTGCCCTCCGCCGGATTTGAATCCGCGAACTCGGGAACTGGAGGCTACCATGGTATCCCTAGACCACGGAGGACGACAATCATTTATGAGATCAAATTATTCAATCCTGGAATGAAAACTCCAAAACCTCTCCCAAAATTCTGGAAACAGAGGGAATCTAAAATCGACTAATATAAAAAACGAAGTAATTTACAGCGGCGACGCGTAGCCCAAAAAATTCAGTGGTACACAGAATTCAAACCTCTAGGAACAACCACGGCTTTTTGTTTCAATTAAATCAATATTTTCAGATACTATTTTCCAGTACACGAACGCACAGTCGAAGTTTTTCTGTTCACGTTTTTATACAAAAATACGTCCGTCCATTCTTCGCAATTTTTAATTCTGTTTAATTTATGTGTTAAATTAAAGGGCAGTCGGCAATCCATTTTCAATAGTTAATATCTTTTGTTCATTCCACATTGAAAACATCGTATTACCCAAACTATTACAAAAGTCATATTAACTACAACTTCAAAATATTCACAGTGCGCAAGCAGTGTTTACTCGAAGCAGTACTCAAAGCGTGGCTAACAAAAGGAAAAATAGAAAAATCGCAGACGATTTTCAGAATAGCCATGGCAATGGCCACGGGAGTATAGAAGTCCCGGGAGGGGGGGGGGAGTTGTCGAGGATAAGAATTTTCCCTGCAGGGAGGTAGCAGGCTATCCGCTCATGGTCTCTCTCTCCCTCTCATTCTCTCGCTCTATCCATCCATCAATGCTTTTGATTTAGGTAGCAGATGACAGGCTTGTGAAATAAAAGAATAATATTTCTTGAAGTGGCACCCATCTAAAAAGACTGTTTAATGCACATATTTGAGTGTAGGAATACAATTACAGTAATAATATAATCATAAAATGTACTTGCTGAGATGAAAACTATCGAGGGCAGTACTAATGATTTCACCCTACAAAAACTACCCCTAGTAATTTTGTGGGTATGAACTCCTCCTCTGAACCATTATACCCCACTTATACATAAATATGTATTTTGACAATGGTTTTTAGGTTATAGCTGCCAAAAAGCAAAGCAAAGTGATCATTGATTATCCTGCCTTTTGTAAGACTTACACTCCCCAGAACTTACAAGCCAATGCCTGTAGGGGAGCTGACGGACTATGGATCAGAGAGTGACAACCGGGGTGGGGGATCAGCCCGACGCCTGGGATGAGAGCGAAGAAGATGATAGATGAGATGCGGGAGATGAATGACAGGAAAGGTGAAGATGGAGCACCTGTGGAATGATGAATGACGGGGGAAAGCGGAGAATCCACATGCGGGTCCCTGGATTCGAACCTGTGCCGCCTTGGTGGGAAGCAAGCGGTCTAACCACTCGGCCACGGCGTTGTCTTAACTGCCAGAAAGGCCATGAAATAATAATTAAAACGGTTCTAAGATTATCTAGAATACACATGTAGACGCAAATTACCTCTTTTTATACAATAATGGAAATATATGAAATTATTTTCGCGGTACGATGCAATGAAGCAATGCTGCCATGTTTACGAATAGTGACAATGGAAGGTTCCTCTCATATCCTGGCATTGAAATCTCTCACAAAACACTGCAAGACGGAAGTATCCTTGAAGTCAGTTATCTTAAATAGATGGTGACTGAGATTGTATGTACATAGCAAAGAGGCTTTTACAGGCTTTAAAAACTCATCTGTTCGTTGTTAGTGACTGTACAATGGTTGTAACAGATACACATCTGCGTTTATAAATACATATATTATAAAATAGCTTATAATAACAGAATTCTCCTAAAGGTGCACTTTGTTTTCTATGATAAATGTGATCGGTAAGAGGTGCCAACATTTTTACTGATTTTTCTGTTAATCTCATTATTAATTCGAACCTGACATTACTATAAAGTATAAAACTTGGTATAATGCAAAAGCCCCTTAACTTAAATACCGTGTGTTCATTTTATAATCTTTGTCTCATATTTATTTTGCTTTACTCCCAGGTAATTGTAGAAATATTTTTACGTAGACATTACGCCTTTATATGATGTGAATACATTCAAGGCTATTCATGGGGGGGAAAACTTTATTAGAAGCCATAAGTGTTTATTGCACAGAAATGCTATGTCGGTATGTCCACTATAAATATTGTTTTTCATTATTAATGTCTACATTCAGTAGGAACATTTCGAACAGCCTTTGTTTGTTATTGTATTGCCTGCAATACTATTAAATCCATATTTATGTTTGTTAATGTAAGCTAGCTATGATTATGTTTAACTCGATAAGTTGCGCACCTAGTCGCCACATGCATAATGCTTCCTTAGCACATGTTTCCGCACCTATAAAATATTATGTAATACAATAATTTAAAGCAGGTGGTCTGCAGACCAAGGTCGCGGTGAGGCTTTCCCTTGGTCTCCAAGACCACCTGATTTGAATACATTGCATTTGTATATATTGTCATCTTAAATCATATTGTAAATTATTTCCGCTGTCACAGAACTGCAGCAGTAAATTATCAATGCTTGTTAAAACTTCCTATATCCATCAGAGTGTTAGAAAAAAATTCAGAGTTCACATTTCACCGTTGCATATAGATGCTCGAATGGCATTTAAAACCCTCCCATAAAATTTACGATTGCACAGTATTGTAACATTTTAAAATGAGTACATAGCAACAGAAATTCCTTATTTAATGAATTCTTTTCTAACAATGTTTACGTTTGCCATGTATAATTTATTACTACGGCACCTAGTACACGAAAGATAAAGTTACACAAATCAATCAAGCAGTGGCGGATGGTGAGACATTCGTAATTATTTCTCTAACCGTTCATTTGGGAATCCTTGTTTGCTAAAACATTTTGGTCAGAGTTGAGATTATATATATAAGAGTTTGAAGAAACTGCAAAACATTTCAAATATGGATGATATAGGTACATAAATTCATTACAGTTTGCATGCGGATCTCCTACAAATGTTCAATTCTTAGGCGAACCATTATAAGTATGGAGTTGGAATTTTATACACATGAGTTTCAAGAAAAATTATCGACACATTTCAAATTTGGCTGAAATCAATAGAAATTTAAGCGTAATTAAGATAAACCCCCGAATCGAACTTGCAGTTGAAGATTTCCGAACCGAGGATAAAGGCTTTGAAACTGTACTAGCTAAAAGAAATACTGTAATAAAATATATATCTACTTAATTGGCTGCATACGGGCGGGAGGAAATAAATACGCTGCTTGTTGTTTCTATTTCATTTGATAGCCACTAGCAGTGGTGGAAGAAATCATAACGGAATCCAGGACACTGGCCGAAGTCTTCTTCATGTGTTTGCAATGTTCCATTCGAAATAGTGCTGCGCGATGTAATGGTTTGTACTCGCGTTTATCAGGCGAGGGCATTTCATTTCCCCACAAAATATTAAAAGTTTGATGTATTTTATTAAGCCTTAAATGTATTAAACGTATATCTGCACTCGACTGAAGGATATGTACACGTTTTATTTTGAATTTATTGCCACGAACTGACACCTTTTAAGCCATCGGCATCCGCCCAGAATCGTCAGGTTTGTCCGGCACCCGTTAAGATATCTTCACAAATTAAAATAGAAAATCTATCATTAAGAGTAGGTATATAAAACTTTGGGGAATTTCACAGATTTACTAAACAACCTATCACACAATATAATGGTGAAATCCTAAACATATAGGCAGGCTTGCAAAACTAAACGCAAACTGCACACTGATGTATATAATGAAACATTATGTTGGTGCTGGTATGATTTAAATGATGAGAAAGCAAGTGAAGGTGTTAAATAGAGAATGTTAACAAATGCTAAGCAAGTATTCGTGGATGTAATTTGTTTGAAATCGACGGAAACTTATGAATAGTTTACGCGGGGAGCCTGCTAAAAATGCACGATTTTTAGCATTTTTCCTGAAATGTCTAATGAATGCCAGGAGGCAAAATACAAATGTTGAGAATGCACTTGAAATGTAACACATTTACGATCTGTTGCTTTTACTACCGTATGTATTTCACTTTTAACACAACCTACATACATATGAGCAGGAGCATTTTAAATAATTCATGATATATATAAAATCAAAACTTGGCAGTTATGTTTTGAGAAAAACAAAGAAAATATGTTCTATATAACGTTAGTTCCTCAACTTTAAGCAAGTGGCATAGAATATAAAAAATATGCATACTAGGTGTGTTCTGCATTTTCTACAATTTTGTACTGTGATTGCATAACAGAAAGTAGGTAGATTATCATTGCGGTCCGGATTATAAAACAGAAGTTTGTTACATAACCACAAAGCCAGCCGTTATCTCACTCCTGTATTAATGAATTACACATAACGCCCTTGACATTTGTGTGAGCACGACACGCAGCATCCCAAGTAGCCAAATCCGTTATGTCTTAAGCTTGGATTACTTAATGCTTGTTTTCCAGTATGGAAATCAACGCATTTGTTAGTAGGGATGTGACATTGATATTTTCTATACCTCTGTAACCTTAATACGAGGGCTGATCAATAAAGACTGAGACTAATTTGTTTCACAGATATTTATTACTCCATTTCAATGTTGACATGGTCTTTTTCAAAGTAGTCCTCTCCTACTTGAATGCACTTTTTATAGCGTCTCTGCCAGTCCTCGAACACATGGTACAGGCCATTCTTTGTCAGGTCTTTGAGAATCGCCTCACTTTTCTTCAGCACTGCTTCAGTGCTCTCAAATCGAATGCCCCGGAGCTTTGCCTTTAGTGATGGGAATAAAAAGAAATCACAGGGGACAAGATTGGGGCTATAAGGCAGATGCGGCACACAGGTAATGTTGAATTTAGCCAAAAATTCCTGGACTTGATTTGCAACGTGAGGCCGCACGTTGTTGTGATAAGTTCTGGATGTTTCCTTGCAATGTGCTTCCTCGGTGTAGCCAATACTGACGTGTAGTACACTGCTGTAACAGTGGTGTGAACAACAATCACAGCAGCTGTGTTAATGTTGACTTCAGTCATAGCAGAAGCCGAAGCACCAGGTCCACCTTGCTTAGCACAGAGGACTCGCTCTACTTTGAAGTCTTTGAACCATCTAAACACTGTTGCACGAGGTAGTGCATCTTCACCGTACGCTTGCTTCAGCTTTTCCAAAGTTTCAGAGGCTGTATGATTTAAACGAAAACAAAATTTTATTGCCCTTTGTGTCACCTTCATTTTGTGGTATGCGAAATTCAACTAGGGTCAACAATATACAGCATTACTACCAACCTACCGATAGAGAGTGCTGCCGCCTATGGACATTATACATGAAACCCCGCTCTTTTCAAATATTCATGGTAGAGACAGGAAACTCTCAAGAAAGCTACAGGAAAAAATCAATCTCAGTCTTTATTGATCAGCCCTCGTATATACGCATGTGTAATGCATCAAATTTAACTCTTTCTATTCTTATAACTTTTATTTTAAATGTCATCCTTCCTTATGAAGACTACTATGCAGTTTTATTTGTACTCCTCTCTCTCTCTCTATAGTTTTATAGTTTAACTATCCTTTTAACATCTCAGACATGCACCATTTCTAAGACTGAATGATAAATTGGGGGATGGACAAAGAACTAAGTAATGAGAGTATTATAGAAAGAGTAGACAAATGAGAAGCAACACTTTAACTCTTTCGTCTGGTGTTAGCATGCTAGCTTTCATATCTAGAGGTCCCGGGCTCGGTTTCCGGCTGGAGGATGGAAATTTTTCTTTAGCCAAGATTATTCCCCATTCTCCTTACAGTCTGGAAGTATAAGTATGAGTATAAATGTGTTTCATGTTTATAGAGAAAACCCAACGTAAGCAAACCCAAAGATACATAATAGTAAAACGAGTGAACTCATTGGCGATGAGCAATTGTTCCAAAGGCAAAGCTGCCGATGTGACCTTAGATGCTAAAGGCGGCATATAAATGGAACATAACATACCTTCTCCTCAAAAGTACTTAACATTAAAATATGAATTGAAAAAACTTACAGAAATGAGAAGAGAAATTATAGTACGGTGGATTCCTTCCCACGTCGGTATAAAAAGAAATGAAAAAACCGATCATAATGCAAAAACAGGGAATTAATATACATATTAAGTTGCAAGAGTGCGCTTTTATTTTTCCACTCTGCAAAATTAAAAATTAAATCTTGTTTCAAAGCAGAGATTTGAATAGATCAAAATTTCGGTCAAGAAAAGGGTAGAAAATTCTTTTCCAAAATTAACACGAAGTGAAACAGTAGCAGTATTTCGAATAATTACTCAACTTCAAAACACCTGCACCTACACGCCTGAATATAGTTGAATCTCCAAATTGCACGTTATGACGTCAGAACATCATAATGAATTGGGAACATCTTAGACAGTGCACTGCACTTCAGAACCACTGGGGCAGATCCAACTGGGAAGACAAAAGACTTATGGTATTTGAGCAAATGTCACAGAGCATTAGATTAAATGAATAAATGGAACAAAAAGAAACTACTTAAATTGATCAAGAAGAGGAAAAGAAACTGCCTAAGACTTTGGACGGGGAAGGGGGGCGGACCCTAATTTTCGATGAAAAAAAAACAACACAAAAAATGCTTGCTAAGAGATACACTGTAAGTAGAGGTGAAAGAGAGATAATAAAACGGGTCTGCAGTGATGCTGATGCACCTGGCTTTAGGTACCTGGTTTATTATTTATTTGGCGTTTGGGAAGATCAGTTTACAGATTTCTTTGCGTTGTAAGGTTCCGTTTTCTGAACACTGTAACCGAAATTACTCGTCTTCCGGTAATTTTCGACTTTGGCCTGAAAACAGTTCGTGTTAACATGTATAATAATTAATAGGTCATCTTGTAGGCTTAAGTAGTATTTTTTAAATGTTTGTGTGTATCTCTTTACTTTCTCTACTACGTATAGTAAGTAGGGGAAGTATTGTATTCCACCCAAAAATTCGACACCGAGATGTCACCGGAAATATATGTTTTGAGACCCCTGAATCCCAAAAAAATCATTTTGGAAACACGTCCGTGTGTGTGTCTGTCTGTGGGTGTGTGTGTGTGTGTGTATGTGTGTGTGTGTCTGTGAACAGCATAACTCAGAAACGAACAGTCGGATAAACATCAAACGTGGTATTCAAGTTCAGTATCTTCCAGAGATGCGACACGAAGATTTTCAAGAAAATCCACCCACCCCAGATTACCGTTTACATGGAACATTTTATGAAAATTTTAATTTTCTCAAAAATTGCTCTAACGATTTTGATTAAAATATCATATGTTTAAGACATTTTCATGACAAATAAAATGTATATCTTGAATTTTCTGGGAATGTCTCCAAAAGTATTCTTCATTGTGAACGACATTTGCATAACTGGTAAACCGTAAGAGATAGACAAACTTTTACTACACAAAAAATGTAGATCGCGTTAAAATACACAATTTATGTCATATACATTTTTTGTTGAGTGAACCATTTTCGAGATATTGCTTGTTATTCCCTGAAATTTTTCAATACTTATTTTATCAAATGGGAATTCGTTATTCATTTTTACTTTCTCTACTACGTATAGTAAGTAGGGGAAATATTGTATTCCACCCAAAAATTCGATACCGAGATTTCACCGGAAATACATGTTTTGAGGGCCCCTGAATCCAAAAAAAGCATTTTTGAAACATTTCCGTGTGTGTGTGTGTGTGTGTGTGTGTGTGTCTGTGAACAGCATAACTCAGAAACGAACAGTCGGATAAACACCAAACTTGGTATTTAGGTTCAGTATCTTCCAGAGATGCGACACGAAGGTTTGCAAGAAAATCCCCAAACCCCAGATTACCCTTTACATGGAACATTTTTCGAAAATTTTAATTTTCTCAAAAACGCTCTAACGGTTTTGATTAAAATATCATATGTTTAAGATATTTTCATGACAAATGAAATGTATATCTCGAATTTTCTGGGAATGTCTCCAAAAGTATTCCTTATTGTTAACGACTTTTGCATAACTGGTAAACCATAAGAGATAGACAAACTTTTACTACACAAAAAATGTGGATCGCGTTAAAGTACACAATTTATGTCATATACGTTTTTTTGTTTTTTGTTGAGTGAACCTTTTTCGAGATATTGCTTGTTATTCCCTTAAATTTTCCAATACTTATACTTTTTCTCAAACTCGTTATTCATTTTTTTTGTCCTGGTAATGCAAAGTGAATGGAATATTCCACATAGCAACCAGCTCTTAAAATATTAGTTTAAAGCCTACCAATTCCCCTTGCATCTACAAGAAAATTAGCAATAAGATTAACATCTCGATATCTCGATTAACATTAAGCATATGGAGAATAAGCGTTTGTAAAAATAGTTTGTACAAGAGTAGAAAAAGTCATGTGAGTGTAACACATCAGATTTTTTGTCCTGGACATGCAAAGAGCTTAAAAGATTTGACTATCGCTTAAAACCTACCATATTCCTCTTGCATCTACAAGAAAATTAGCAATAGGATTAACACCTCGATTAACATGAAGCATATGGAGAATAAGCGTTTGTAAAAATAGTTTGTACAAGAGTAGAGAAAGTCATGTGAGTGTAACACATCAGATTTTTATTTTATCTTGGATATGCAAAGAGTATTAATCTGTGGCAAAGAGAATGGTGCTGCACCTAGCAACCAGCTATTAAGAGATATGTCTATGCTTAAAGGATACTGTATTTCTATATTGCCCTTGCAAATATAAAACAAGGGGAACATAGTACGCCTTAAGCGATTGTCAAATATTTCTAGAACTGGTCGCTATGTGTAAAATGTAATTCTCTTTGCGTGTCAAAAGATCGTTTCTGCAAATGTTTATCTCGATTAATATGAAATAGATGGAGAATAAGAGTTTGTAAAAATAGTTTGTACAAGAGTAGAGAAAGTCATGTGAGTATAACATATCAGATGTTTCCTTTAATCTTGCTATAGATATCTTAACGCTCTCTTAAGAGACTAGGCTATCTGACATGATTATTTATTTCCTGAAAGTCGGGGTTATAATAGGGTAAGAAGGCAAAGAAATCGAAATATCTCACTTGTTATTCTGAATATGTTCTTGAGGGTGATACGTAACAAAACTTTATAAATATAATGCTTCTGACAAGTTTTATTATTCACAAAATTTTGATATGTTAAACGTTTAGGAAGCTACGCCAATTTATCGTTACTATTAATACCAAACATATTATACTTGTGTCTACCACGCGGGATGGCAGAGGCGGTTGCGTCTGTACTCGCATTCGGAAGGTCGTGGGTTCGATTCCCATGGCCGGCCTTCCTGACCCATGGTTTTTTTTCGGGGGTTCCCCGGGTCATCAGGCGAATGCTGAGAAGGATCATTACATCTCCCGAATTTCCTGTCCCTACATTTCATTCATCCTTCACCCCATTTGGTCTGTTTCAGGGTTGGAAGTGTCGGCGATGGAGTTTCGGTGCGGTTGTGGCGGGGGAAACGCTCTCTGTGAACCTTCCCCGTCCCTCAGCCTTCGGCTGGTTGCCCGGCTATAAGGACCGTCCCGATATTGGACCCTATGTAGGGCGAGGTCCCTAGTCTTCCTCTCCGTCTGCCGGAGTGTTTATATCTGGAAACTTTAGGAACCCTGTCATTGCTGTGCCGTTGCTTCTGGTTCCGGTCGCCCGGTGTCTCCCTTCCCCTTATCCCTTCCTATCGGGGACGTCCCCTTGTGACGGCGCACAGTACAATGTCCGGCCTCACTGGATCAGTGCCGAAATCTTCCGCTTCTCATTCCATTCCATACTTGTATTTTAATTACTTTCTTTATCACTACCTATTATAGATGAGTCAATATAGTATTCCACCCAAAAATGCCGATATTTCACCGAAAATACACGTTTTGAGGCCCACTGTTCCCAAAAAGAGCATTTTAAGAGGAGGTTCGTGTGTACGAGTGTCTGCGAACAGCACAACTTAAATATTAAATGTTAGATAAATACCAAACTTCGTATTTGAGTCGCACACCGTTTAATGTCAGGTGAAGCTTTTCAAGAAAATCCCTCCACACCAAAATGCCCTTTACGGGGAAAGTGTTTCATTATTTTTCAATTTTTAAAAATAACTTTAACGATTTTGGTGAAAGTACAATATACTTGAGGTGTTAATGTGACAAATTAAATACACATTTGAATAGCCTATTAAGTCCACTTCATATTGATTTCATTTTGTAAAATTATATATAAATGAGAAATCACAACAGACAGAGGGGAAAATATAAGGTTATTATAATACATAATTGGTGCCAAATGCATATTTGTTTTTTCATAGTGACACCCATTTTCGAAATATTTTATGTTGCATGCTTACACTTTCCCACCTGACGGACATGCCTGAAAGACTTCTTTGCGTCTCAGGAGCTTGTTATACAACGGCAAAACATTTGAATACTGTTTCTGCATTTATATATGACCAAGCACTTATTGCTTTATTGGAAATCATTCCTTGGTAAACATATATTGCGAATAATGTAACATTGATGGAAGAGTAACTTTTTATATGAATACTATAGACATATATGTATGAATCCATCATGATTGAGTGTGTTCACATTAGATTTGTTTTATTAACAACCCTAGAAAAAAATAGCTTTACTACCGGTTCTCAAAGTTTCACATGATAAACACGTTGCATAGATTCGGAGAGGAGAGAGCTCCAGAGGGAGCGACAGATTTGGAGGGAGATAAAGGAGAGAAGAAGAGACGGCGAGAGAAGTTATAAAGACAATTACCCGAGCGGAACTAGTTCTACTATAAATGTTAAACAGCCTGTAAATAATGTTTACAAGTTCACTGCACATTACATTGTACAATTATGTGATATTCCTATAAACACCTACATTAAGGTATGTCTTTTTCGTAAAAATTGCAGTAGCGCAAAGTAGCGTAAAGACAAAAGTGTTAGTTCTATCTAAGGATGTTAACCTGAATCACGTAGAAGTATTTAAATAACATCCAAATGCTACTGCTACCACTAAGTACAAGCCGTGCTCTCGTTCCTGGGAAGACGGTGAAGTATGTAGCTGCAAAACAGGTGTACCACAACAAGTTTCTGCCTTGCCCTCCTTTAAACCCAAAAGGCGTTTAGAAAAGAGAGAGCTGTACAATTAATGTATTTAAAGTCGGCAGACAAGAATTCTATCCTGTTCTGATATAATTTACGGAGAAATGCAGACACTACTTTTCTTTAAACACTTGGAGCACAGTTTATAACTCATTACCTTGATATTTTCAGGAGAGCTTCAGAAATTACTGATTTACGTACTGTTGTACACTAGTTAAAAGTATGAAATACTTCAGCTGAAATTAATTATTTTCCATAACTCAAATTGAAAAAGTTGAAAAATTCAAAAACATGTGAACAAAATTGTTTTCCTCTTAAACTAATAAAAATTAAGAAATGTCTGCACAACAACTGCTTTATATCTGTATACTAAGTTCAAATTAAAACATCTTAACAGCGGTTTGACAAGCACGTTAAGATGTGTGCACTGTATGTTTTATGATCTGTGTATATGGTAAAAAATCTGATGTGTTGCACTCACATGATTTTCTCTACTCGTATACAAACCATTTTTACAAACCCTTATTCTCAATCTGCTTCATGTTAATCGAGATAAAAATTATAGAAATTATCTTATTGCTAATTTTCTTGTAGGTGCAAGGGGAATATGTAGGCTTTAAACGACAGTCAACTGTTTTAAGAGCCGGTTGCTATGTGGAGCATTCCATTCTCTTTGCATATCCAGAACATAAAAACACGAATAACGAATTCCCATTTGAGAATAGGTATAAATATTGGAAAATTTAAACAAATAACAAGGAATATCTCGCAAATGGTTTACTCGACAAAAAAATGTAGATATATGTCATAAATTGTGTGTTTTAACGAGATCTTCATTTTTTGTGTACTAAAATTCTGTCTATCTCTTATGGTTTAGCAGTTACACGAAAGTCATTCAGAATGAAGGGGAGGAAGTCCTAGATATGCATTTCATTTGCCATGAAAATATCTTAAACATGATATTTTAATCAAAATTTTAGAGCCGTTTTTGAGAAAATCAAGATTTTCGAAAAATGTTTCATGGGGGATTTTCTTGAAAACCTTCGTGTCGCATCATTGGATGATACTAAACTTAAATACCAAGCTTGGTATTTATCCTACTTTTTGTTTTTGAGTTATGCTGTTCACAGACAGACACACACATGGAACATGTTTCCAAAAATGCTTTATTTGGATTCAGGGTAACCCAAAACATGTATTTCCGGTGAAATCTCGGTATCGAAGTTTTGGGTGGAATGCAATACTTCCCCTACTTACTATACGTAGTAGACAAAGTAAAAAGTCAAAGCAATCAGAAGGAAACTGGATATTCTTTGTTTTCACAGATGCATTGTCTTAAAGCGTTTAGACAACATACTGAGTTCCTCCCTTTGTCTCACTTGGGTGCTTGCCAGAGTAAAGCTGGATTCAAATTCTCAAAATCTTAACTAAATAAAACCTGATCTTATATATGTTCTGAGTTAACTTCAGAACATTAAGGAGAGAGAATGATATGAAAAAATGCGTCGTTACTAAAAAATAAAAAAAAAAAAAAAAAAAAAAAAAAACCAGGATTACATGTCACGGGATCTGCTCTAGTCAATGCCATTTATTTTTATATAGATTCTACAAACTCCTCGTGAGTTTATTTTTCTATCTACTTCATATTAGTCAACGTTTGCAGAATGGTTTCAATACACATTTCGTTGTGGGTACGAGAGGAGGCTGAAACAATGGTGAATTGTTTTAAAAAGCGGGTCGCATATGCGGGCTATTTGAATTCCATGCTCTTTCCATGACATCGCGAGAAACAACTGAATGGTGACAGCACTTCAAAAAAACGGATAAACGTATTGACGAATTCAAACCAATAACAACGATATCTTGGAAATGGCTAATGCCACACAAAATAGCTATTTTAAATAAATTGTGTGTTTTAAACAGATTTTCGTGTTTTATGCAGTAATCTTTTTGACTACATCTTACGGTTATCCAGTTACATAAAATTAGCAAAACTCATTCCGTATTCGTAGAAAATTAAATATGTGTGTACCTTTTATTAATCGTGTAAATATTTTAAAGGTTAGATACTTTAATCACATTCGTTATTCATTTTTTTGTCTTGGATATGCAAAGAGTATTAATCTGTGGGAAAGGGAATGGTGCTGCACCTAGCAACCAGCTATTAACAGATCTGTATGTGCTTAAAGGCTACTGTATTTCTATATTGCCCTTGTAAATATATATTCCCCTTACATCTACAAGAAAAGTCTACAAGATAGACTCTGCAAATGTTTATCTCGATTAAGATGAAGTAGATGGAGAATAAGCGTTTGTTTAAATAGTTTGTACAAGAGTAGAGAAAGTCATGTGAGTGTAACACGTCAGATTTTTTAATTACGCTGTTCACAGGCACAAACACACAACCACGGATCTTTTTCTAAAACGGCTTTTTTGTATTCGGGGACCTCCAAACGTGTACTTCCGGTAAAATATCGATACTGTGTTTTTTGGCAGAATGCAATACTTTATCTACTAAAATTAGGCGTTTATAAAGTAATAGTGGGTGGCTTTTACTGGTTATATATGGTGAGTCAAGTATCTGTTTCGTCAAAATTAACGGTGTAAAACAAAAACTAATTAATTCTTGTGTTTAAACTACAGATCTTTGAACACAGCTTCATCGTAAGCATTTTTTAACAATAAATATGTTTGTAAATGTTCTTTCATTTATAGTAGGCATTATGGTAATAGAACCCACACTTATTTAATACAGAGCCCTAAGGGCTTATAAGTCTTCTTACTTATTTTATCGGTGAATTTCTGTTTCAGTGGAGGGTCAAATCCCCTGCTAGAAACCACATAATCATGTGAAAAGTTGAAATAAATATAGTGCTACACAATAATAACAGTATCATAATGTTTACTTTCTCCACCACTTACTATTGCAGATAGAGGAAGTATTAACATTCCACCCAAAAATTCGATATCCAGGTTTCAATTTCATTGAACACCCCCCCCCAAATTAAGGACTCTTGTATAATTATTCCCTTCGGTTTTCTGTCTCTCGTAACAAATTGATGTCGAATTTTTGCATTTTGGGTCTCTTCTTCCCAAGACCTGTGGAACATGGCAAACCTTAGATGAGCATTCAGGACAAGAAAACTAAGTGAATTTTGAAGGCATGGCTTTCACTTTATTGCTTTTTCGAACTCAGAAAAATTAGCATCATTGCTTCCTGAATTTCGCCCTAACCGGGTTTTAGTTCCTGTAGAGCTACTATTTGTTTCACCAGCAGAAAACCTTGCCCTAGCCTTACCTCACCACAGTCAGCCGTTGTAAATATACTGTTCCCTCACTCCATCTTGGAATGCCACCTTATCAATTGTTCGCAAAAGCCAAAAACTGGCAACTTTAATTATTGAAGGAATTAAACTTGGCCTTCCTTTCTTAGCTCCTTGATTTTATGGTTGAGAAACGAAAAATGCAGGTATTTTCCACTAAATAATACGGACATTGATCAGTGATCAGAAATAAAATATAAAAACTCGTAGTCCATTAGATAGGCTTTACTTACTCGGAAAGTTACACACACGACCGCAACAGTCACATGTACCCAGGCCCCTTTGTTTAAGGTGGGTAATACACCAAAAACGCAAAAATAAGGACAAACATTCCAGGAATAGGTGATGGCAAAATACATGTGAATGTATTACGTGCTGCACGTGGTCAAACTTCTTATGCTTCGCAGGATTAATTAAAACTGAAAGAATGAAACTGATTATGAATCATAGCACTCGAAATTGTAACAACTGAATTATTATACCTGCTACTTTCTGCGTAACAAAGTTACGGTTAGATATAACTGTTTCCGCAATAAAAGAAACTAGGAGCGTAACTTGCCGTGAGTCGCTAAAATGCTTATCGGCGAGACCTCTCGCAATAACCGTGAAATCTTACTCACACAAACGCATCACTTGGACAGTACATACTGTGACGGTACCAGAGAGAAAGAGTAACTCTTTGATCTAAGATTTCGCACCTTTATTACTTTTAGCTCCGCCTACATATTATTCCCCCTTCCAACTTTACATCTTGCTCGGGCCAATATCAAACTCTCTTCATGTGCGTCTCCGACTGTTACTATAGGGTTAGGCTAAAATCTCAGAAACACCTTTCACTTCTCTTTTTCTGAATTCTGGCCTACGTGACTGCAAACGTAACTTAACTCTAACTGAATTCCCAGAATCATTAAGCTAATGCGTTAGCTACTTCGGCTATCGCTAATGACTTTGGTTAACATAACTTCCTAAGTACCTTCGTCTTTCTGGGTAAATGTCTCAACTCAGGTTTGTTACATTATACATTGATTTTATATGCAGAAATTATTTATTGCAAATATTTCTTTATCTCACTATCATTTCTTTAGTTAATTATTTTTAACTTCTCGTCAATAATTACGGCATCAAAACCCAGCATTCGCCTAGCGATTAAAAAAACGCAAAAAAACCTTCGGTCAGATTGGTCTACTCCGAGATTTGAGTCCGGGACCTCCCAAATGTAGGTCACAGACGTTACCGCCTGAGCCATCCCGCTCGGTAGAAATTAATTTACATATCAATAAAATGGCATAAAAGCTATCCTAAACCAAATGTAGAATTTCATTCGTACATCATTTACATCTGTATATTCTCTTTATGATTCAAATATGATAATAGCAAACGATATTAATTATAAATAAGCCACTTAACTTCTTCTTACAATGTTCGATATCTGTCATTTTAAGTTTGTGAAGAGTCAAGACACAGGGCTTATAAATCCATAGTTAAAAGGGTGGACCCTGAGTTCATTTGAGTGCACTTCATCACTTTTAATTCCTGAGTTAAGTCGGGATTACAATGAACTTAACGTAATGTGCCTTAATTTAACGGGACGCAACTGAAAGTCTAACACATTGTATTAAATGGAGCTATTTAGGGTTGACTTAACGTGACTTAACGCGACTTAACTTCAGAAATTACGTCAAGTTTGATGTCGCATGGTAATTAGAACCAGTCGGCGTAAGCAGTAGCATGAAGTAATAAAAGAACTACCAAACGGATTGATTACATTACGTTAAGTGCCTCCTAATTCGACCTTTAGTTTAGCAGCATTTCTTAACTGCACGTTACTGCACGTCAGGTTGAGTAAAATTCATCGTAATCTCGGCATTAAACGCCTAAAAATATGTGTTACAATCACAATTCTTTCTCTGACTCTTGTTATTCATCCACATTGCTACTCTAAAGTAATTTATGCAAGCCCATATTGCTTTCTCTACCACTCACCTACAGTAGACAGAGGAAATATGGTATTCTACCCAAAAATACATATCGAGATTTCCCTTGAAATACATACTTTAAGGTCCACTCAACCCAAAAAAGGTATTTTTTCAAAAAGGTGAGTGCATGCGTGCACGCATAAGTGTCAGTGAACAGAATAACCAAATAATGAAGTCAGATGAATACCAATTTCATATTTGAGTCTCAGAAACTGTTTAAGCATGCCAAGCGAAAATTTTCAACAAAATTCTCCCACCCAAACCATCCTTTAAACAAAAAACTTTTCATTATTTTACATTTTCTAAAAAATGGCTTTAAATATGTTAATTAAGATGCCACGTGTTTAAGATAGTTTCATGACTTTTATATCTTTAATTTATGAGAATATTCTGTGACGTTCTCTTATCCTGAATGTTTTGTATAATTTTGTATAGTGGTAAACCACAACAGGTAAACAAATATTTACTATACAAAAAGTGTATCTCATTGAAATATGTAATTTATGTCAAATAACTTTGTAGCATTAGCCGTTTTCGAAATTATTCGTTGTTACATCTTTCATTTTCTTCGGTTGAACAATAAAGCATTTTACGTGATTCTTCTTTTTTTCTCGCGAGGGGTTCGTAAGAAAAGCTTATTTAACATAGAAACATTAACACTAACGCGAGGACGTAAATAAACGTATAACATGAATATACGATTTGCCTTGCCTTTCACAATGCCAAAAAACGTTAGCGTCAAAACAAAACAATTGAAATGTAAAAGCGATTAAAAATGGAGGCTGCGTTGTTTGACTACGATGCAGCAGTGAATTTTATGCTTCTACAAACTGCATTAACTTATGTTTGTATTACATTATATTTTTCCACACATGAAAAAAACGGAATAATTTATAACCCATAGAGTTCTATACAACCTCGAAAGACACCATAGTAATAATAATTAAAACCTAGTCAGTTCATTCGCAATCTGCTTCCAAATATTTCGTTTCAACAACTTATATTCGTAAGATTTATACCTTTTGCCATAAAGACAAGAGATTATTTTCACATAAAATAATGCACTTGTCATCAAATGTATCCATTTCTTCTTTTTTCTGTTTCTGTGCAAATCGAGTGTTTTCTCTCTCTCTTTCTCTCTCTCTCTCATTTCATTAACGCGAATATGAAAGCTTGGAGATTGCAAGGTTTGGTGTTAGCGTCTAGCGATAGTGTTCATGTTCATGTTAACGAAAATCATTGGGAATGGTTCCATTTATTAACTTGGGCACAAGCTTTTGTGTTCGTGCTGTATTTTCGTTAACTTCTCTATATGAATGGGCGCTAACGTTATGCGAACAATTGTGTTGTTTTCCGTACGTGAATGCAACCAAGTACAGCACGATTTTTTCATCCTGGCCCTACCCAGCTGGATGCGCAGTAGTTAGAGGAGCCCATTATCTCCCGGGAGGGGTTTTGAGTTAATTGTAAGAGAACGGCCGTGTACCTGTGTGGCATTTCTGCAGGGTCAGGTCGAAAAATCGTACTGAATATATTGTTTTATTTGAGATTATTTCTAGCCAAAATTTCTCGTAACATAACGTGAGTGGAACAAGCACATTTTTCACGAATACTGTTAATATATAAGGAATTATGTGAAGCTGTAATGGGTTAAAGAAAGTCATGTGAATGTGATACATCAGATTTTTGTTTGTTTTTTTGTTTAACACTTCAGTTAAGATTGATAAATATTCGCCAGATACTCATTTTGTTGTAGGCATACAAGAGCATACATGAGGATAAGACGACAATCAACTGTTCAAATATATTATACTAGCCTTGATAGCACATATTTTTAAATGAGAGCCTAAAAAATTAAGGATAGACATAGATTTCAATAATTATGCATTAAAATGCTGAATAACTCTGCACATCCAGTGCGTAGCTCAGGGGAGACAGGGTACACAGTATCTACCTTAAATTTTGAGACAAACATTTTTTTAGCTGATTATGAGTTTTAAACTTCCGTCACATTTAAATATAATTAGTGCCTTTTATTGTAAATAAATAACTTACGTATAACAATTATATATTGAAAAAGATATTCCGCTCTCCTGCAAAGCACTATCCCTGTCGGATAGACATCTCCTTGTGTTTCTCTGCTTCTGATAAAACTTCTTCTTCTTTCTCTGTTTAACCTGCTCTTATGTAGAACTTACGCCCCCCAGGACTTACAGGCGAGGAGCAGACACTAATGGATCAGACAGAATATCCAGGATGGTGATCAACCCGATGCCTGGTATGGGAGAAAGGAAGGAAGTAGATGAAACGAAATGATGGTGAAATGGATGAAAGGAAAGGTGATGATGGAGCAGAAAATCCGCCCAGACGCCGCCTTGTCCACCACAAATCCCACATGCGGGTCCCTGGGATTGAACCCGGGCCGCCTCGGTGAGAGGTCTAACCACTCGGCCACGGCGCCTCTGATAAAACAAAGCGACAAAATAAAACGTGGTTCCACTCCTAAGTTAGCTTTCTTTCCGCAGGTGGCTTCCAGCTTCTCTTGCATAGACACTTTGTCATGTGACTTAACTTCAGCGGTGCTCAGAATGCTACTGTACATGTTCTTTTACCCCACTAATGCTCGGTGCCCATCTTTGACTGGCCATGGTAGACATGTCTAAGTCGACAATCTCCGTGCAACATTGGCGCGTGCATATCGCCCCTGACAAAACGCTATCTTTCTTATGAGTGTAGGAATGTTGGTGGTAGATTTGTTAATGTATCTGTGAGTTTTAAACCTGTGTATTAATACAATTAAATATGACATGTTCTAATGATATTAAAGCGGACAGTAGAACTTTCGACTCTGTTTTGTTTTATTAAAGCATTCGTTATCAAAATTAACTATCGAACAATAAAAGGCATGTGTAAAGCCTAAAATATCTCGACCCATCCTAGTTCCTTCTCAGAAGGAAGGAAAAGCAACAAGATAATGTTAAAGTATAAATACAAAAGTACAAATGGCCCAGAGGTTGTAGTCCTAAGAAATGCTTCACTGTTACTACTGCTGTGAAGAGTGAAGCCTAAACCTATGAAGCACATCGGAACAAAAGCTTGTATTTAAAATGCAGTTATGCTTTTTTAATATAGGAAAAAGCAGGATTGTTCATTACCTGAAATATCTCTAGGGCAAGTAATGAAACAATGAAAATGTGACTTCTTATCGAAGATATTTTGTCAGCAGCAATACAAGTAGGGTATGCTAGTACAACTATGGTAAAAAAAAGTCTATCCTAATGTTCAATTGAAACGAAGGTTATTTACACGAAGTTCAAGTAATAAATTGCATTCATCCTCCAAAATCTTAAAATATATTAGATAGATAGATATTTTATTTCACTGCGTTAGTTACATAAATTAATTCTCATATAAGTTCTATAATATATAACTTTATCTCTACACATTACCCTTTACATATCATTTTCACTAAGTTGCTGTATTACTAAGGGCCCGCAAACATCCAACACCATGGTTATCGAGTCATTGGGTCCTATTTAATTTGATTCAACAATCTACATTTTCTTTCTATTCCCTATTTCTAATTTTTTTCAACCATTTATTTCTCACTACACCTAAATATTTTCCTATTTCAAACAAACTTTCCTTGGATTTAACTCTTAACAACCTTTTACCTATAATTTCATTTGGTAATCTAGACCAATTGTTTCTTTGCAATTTTTTCCTCATATTCATTGTTCCTTCACATTCTAACATTAAATGCCAGTAATTATTAAATTTGCTATTACATAATGGGCATTTGCCTTCATTTTCTCCTTCTCCTATGCCTTTAACCTCACCACCCGTTTTTAATAAATAAACAATAATAACAAGCATAGATAGATTCAGTCTTAAGAAAATCAAAAGTAACAGATATTACAACGTATAAAGGTTGTTTGCAGTTGGGGGAGCTTCCTGGAAGTCTACGCTTTCCACATTTAAAATGTGCCCAACTTAAAGCATGAAATTGAGCATTTGTTCGAGCTTTGGGGTTTTAGTTACGGTGTTTACAGACAGACGGATGGACGAAAGGACGTAGAGATGGATGGATCAGATCATTTTCTAAACATGTGTAAGAGAAGGTATTTTGGTCCCGTACGAATTACAAATTTATTTATTTCATTCAGTATAAGTACCTCTAAACATGCATTTCTAATGAATTATCGATATTAAATTTTGGGATCGAATACTATACTTCCTCTACCTAAGCGTTACAAAGAGTAAAAACAGTTAAAATTAAATTTTGCATTGTTTTATCGTACAACACAAACCAGAATATCAGAACGCAAATTTCACAAAGCATTTCTGAAATATTCGCAAGGAAACCTTCGGCAAAAACTTTGCATCAGCGTTAAAAATACCGCTAAACTTTTAGGATCAGTTAATATATAAGCCGTGGTTTAATATGTTGATTTTGAGGGGGAGTGAGATTCAATCTGTGTTAAAATGTATTACTTAGGTTTTACGATGCTAATAACGACTAGGAATTTGACAATTTTTTTCAGTAGCTGAAACTGTATAAACATCTACTTGGCTACATGCTTAGTGCTCATAGAAATAATCAATTTAAAATACAATATGCAGTTAGTCAACATTACGGATGTACCATGAAACTTAAATATAAACACAAGGGATTGTGATAAAATATCGAGCATAATCATGCATAAAGAAATAACCACTTTGTTTAAATATTCATGGGCATTTCCTATTCATGTTTACACATAGCTTACCTTTGCTCCAGAAATCCAAATGCAGTTGTTAAAAAAAAATCACTGATTTGCGAAGCGGTTGTATGCACAAACTCCTATATCTGCAGTCTCGCGGTTACACGCCTATTTATTAATTATTGCACATCTGTAAATTAGTAACCCCAGTGAGCACCCCATAGTATATCATTCACGTCCACATAATCTACTATGAACGTAAACATATGAAAAATCAAGACCCATTCTTCTTTAAAAACTTAAAAGCACTTAGTTGAACAGTGAGCGCGGCTCCATCAAGGTATATCCAGAGAGAGCTTTCCCATCCTGATGCCGTCTGTATGTGAGCTGTGAAGTGTAGCGGAGGAATGCACGTTGTGCAGCCAACATTGCTCACTGAAATTCCACCAGAGTTGGCTCATCAGATAAACTTCTCAACCCTCATGCGGAGTGGTCATCCAGATTCGATGAAATAAACACAGTAATAATTACACATCTGTTATTACTTTAGTTTCAGGTCACCTGTTTGAATGCTGTCAAGAGCACTGTTTAAGTGCATTTCTTTTGCCATGATGTTACTCATTATACGGAGGTCATATGCCAACAATAACCATCTGACCATGTCCAAAGCTCATTTGAACTGCAAAATGCCACAACCGGTAACAAGTCATGCGCTATTTTAGTTTTTGCTCTAAAAGTTATTTCTATTATATTATAAGCATATGCAGCAGAAGGAGATGCGTAGCGGAGGTAGTCTTTATAATTTAAAACCAATAGGAATTTTAATACAACATCGATTAATTTACATAAAGTAAGCGCGTATAATATCTGTTATGTTTTTCTCGAACTTCTGTTTTTCTACTAATCCTTCTGGATATTTGGGGTGTACCATTAGTAAAAACACATGCTTTGATCAAGAAGCCAGAGGTAACAATATAAAAAATGCTTTTAGGAGAAAAAGGAACATCTTCTATGGACCCCTGAAGAAAACATTAAGAAAAGGATTAGTGAAGTCCTTGTGAGGTGTGACATTGTATTGTAGGGAAACTTAGATATTGTGAAAAAGCAAGGAAAACAATTGAAAGCATTTGAAATGTAAAAACTGGAACTTGTATATCGACAGAGAAAATAAGTAATAAAAGCTGTTATAGAAACAGTGGGCGAAGGCAGAATAATGCTGAAACTCGCCAGGAAGAGAAAAAGAAATTAGTTGGGACATTGAAGAGATTTGCTGAGAAATGCCTCAGAAGAAACGATGAGTGCGAAACGTTCGCAGCAGAAGAAGATACCCCTGATGGACAATACTGAGCTAAATGTGGAGACCGAGGAAAGCAGAAAGGAGGGGAGAATGGAATAGTCTATGTTTGCAGTAAAAGACCTGCCGCTGAACTGAAAACTAAGTCTGAGTGATCTTCCGCATAACTGCAAACAGAATCTCTCAGAATGTCGATTTGTTCAATATAATATACAAAGATCTCATGTACCGTATGGATCATTGTCATGCTGGATACGTTTTTTAGGGATTACAGGAACATATCTATACCAAGATATCAGAGGCGTACGTAGAGGGGACTCAAAGAGGTTAACGCCCTCCTTATATATCCAAAACCGTAACTGTTTTCCGTAACTCTTTTATACTTACAGGTTTGGTATACTACTTTGTACTCGTTAATAAACAGGCAAATAAAAATAGTATATACATTAAAATAGTGGTAAATATTGAGGGATGACACGAAATTTAGTCCGTTCTTTTGGAAGATTATCATACCATACGTTGGCAACATCGATTAAACCAAGGGTGGGGAAAACGCCTTCCTTCCGTGAGTCACCAAATATGCAACACGCACTGCATCACTCAGCAACATATTAAAAATAAAGGGATAGCAGCAAAGGGGGAACGGCGCCTACGAGTCAAAATGACTCGCGAGTCCCGTTTTCGCTACTTCTGGATTAAACGAACTCGCTCCACTTATTTTACTATTCATACACGTTTAGTCACAGATAGTTAGTACTAGGCTCGCATTGGGTAGGCCCCGGGTTCAATTGTTAAATTTCCATCGACCGCCCACTCTGATCTTAGATTTTTCCTGGTCGGTAAGGCGAATGCTGGGGTGGTTTCTCTTCTACCACGATTTCCTTTCCTTCATTTACCTTTCATTCCATTTCCTTGTCATGTTCTAGTACTAACTACCTTCTGTAGTTGTAGTGAAGTGAGTGGGTCTTCCTGTAGTCTAGTGGTTAACGCACCTGATGACTACTGGCTCGGGAGTTTGGTCTCTATGTACTCCTGCTTGACTTGTGGTCCTATAAATACTTATAAAGTTGTTTTTTGGTCATGATAATCCATCAAGTCCCTTATTTAGTCTATAAAAGTGACAAAACATGACCAGGTAACACTTGGATGGATGTCAAGGCATACAGGGGTAACAGGCAATAAAAAAGCAAACATCCTAGCAAAGAAGGGTTCTGCTCAAAAGTTTACTGGCCCTGAGCCAGTATTTGGCATTCCCTTAACCACAATAAGGAGAACCATCTCAGAGTGGGTTGCAAATAACCACCAGCAGCAACGGGCGCAATTTGAAGAAATAGACATAGTAAGAGAAAGTTGTTGAGACCAACTCACTCTCTTCTAAAGATATCTTAAATCACAGTAAGACACAAATAAGGCTATTAATAGGCCTCCTTACAGGTCACAGTAGACTAAGAAAACACCTTCATATAATGGGTAGCTTTAAGGAAAACCCAATTTGCAGGTTATGTAGTGAAGAAGAGGAATTCTGCCTCTCATATAATCTTGGACTGCACGACTGATGGACGACGAAGATGTGAGCACCTGGGAGTGGCTGGCTCAACAGGACATCTCCCAGGAAAGAGTCTAGTAATCTAATTAATAGCCTACATCCCCTTGTTAAACGTACTGATTGGTCTATTCAACTAGAAACAATAAAGATGGAGAATAATACGATAGATCTCCAGGTTTCAGTGTTAGGGTATACATTCGTGCTTTATCCTTACGTTAATCTAATCTAATTCCTTATTATTAATCAATATGCCCATTTCAGTGATCCATTCCATATCCCCCTCACTTGAATACATCTCTTAAAGTGAACATGGAATGAAGGTGTGACTCACTCCGCGTGTTTCCACTATTCCTGTTTCAGCCCCCTCCCTCAAATGCACTCTCTGCGTACGCCCCTGCAAGCAACGTAGCACGTATTTAAAGATGAGTATTAAAGGTCACTTGAACAGAACCTTATGCGTCAATTAAATTTAAGCTGGTTACCCATTCAAAGAAGCTATATGACTGTTCTTGCACACATGGAATACGCTTGCCTCACTGAGAGGTTGATTCTGTTTTTGATAAAATTAATACAAAAAATAGTTTCTTTCTCAGTCATATTTGTGGAAGAACAGTGCTACAAACCTAAAGAAGAATATCTGTAGGTAGACTGGGTGCAGTTGAGCCATGATGTGGTCCTGGCAAGTTTTTTCAATCCAACCAAATTTTTCCTATCCCTTAAAATTATGGCAGGAATTATCTAATGAGAATGTATAAGTGTTAAAAATATGGCCTGACCGCACTTAATGTCATTTCAAGAAGAGGTAAAATACTTGCCACTGTTTTCGGTTTGGCTGATATCAACTTAGATTTAAATACCTTTGAAAGTCAGTCCTGAACATGAATTGTTCATCATCCTCCAACAATAGCAGTGATTAGCTTTCAGTTTGCACCCAGAAGCTCTCTTTTATCTTTCTGTGTAGTTACCGTATACGTATCTGCTTGCATTTGTTAAGAAATATATCAGCAAGGCCCAGGCTAGCAATCACAAGGTTAATACATTTGTCAAATTACTTCTATGCTGGAAACAAATACACCGACCTCACAACTAGACGAATGCGCCCAGATAAATGTTGTTGCCTTCAATTTAATGAGTTCACAACTCAAGTCGTAAATTTTGCATTGTGGGAACACTCTAACCTCTTTAACATTTGGATTATACTGATTTTATTCTTGTAAAAATCGGTGTTACAATCAACGACTTTCTTTATCCACTATGGTCTACTTTAAAGCTTGAGTATTTTCCTTATTCTTGTTAATCATGATACATATTTTCTGAAATGGTTTCAGTACACATTTTGTTGTAGTTATACATAAGCAATACAGGACGCTAGTACGACAGTCAAGAGCTTAAAAAAAGCTTGCTACACATATATAGGGTGGACTATTTAAGTTGAGACATGGGGACATGGTGGTAAACGTTACCTGATTTTTGACGCAGATCAAAAGTGTTCTGTTAATGCTGGTCATGAGGGACAAGTTGTTGAGTAAAGGGTCGCGATGACCTACAGCTAATGTACCTGCGTTAAACTTCCCTCCATTTCTACTCTAGAGATCTTGCAATGAAAATGATACAAATAATAAAGCTTTCAAAACGATTTTTTCCTTCTTTATGAAGTGAAAACCTAGCGAAAATTTTTTTCAATAATACATTTATCACAATAAAATTGAGCTGAACATTTATTTTCATGCCTCGTCTGTTGTGTAAAAATGTTATGGTGCTTTTTTTTTTAAACACAAGACATTTCACTAAGGTTCTTCAAGGACCTTTAGCTGCGAACATTATAATGTTGAACAATTGGGTATGGGCATTTTGGCAATAAAGACATCCTCTAAACATGCTCACCACCAAGGTATTACTGATCAGGAATTTCCCGTATGAACAAGGCCAAGGGACTCAAACTATGATCAGGTTTTCAGGCAGTAATTGAGTATTGGTATTATAAGGTACATATCCAGTAAATTCCTCCTCCCTATTGTCACAAATCTGGTCGACTCATATTAGCCACATATTTATATCTGCCATTGCTGCATATGTTAAATAATTTGATCTATTCATGTAATTCTGATGTCTATGGGGAGAGTAATTTTATAGCTTCTCCTGAAACTAGGAAATAAACGCTAATCCTCTGAAGAAGAAAGGAAGAATGAATGAAAAATTGAAGGTTAAAAACTTCGGACAAATAGTTTATTCCTAAAGCTTTCAAGCAATGTCCTTGTATTTACAGCTCGTTTCAAACCCTAACAAAGTGAGGAGATGGCCATGGCGATATGCATATCACCAGAAACTGCGTGTGAGGCAGTTCATCGCCATTGCTAACTAATTATCTGTAGATTCGGATTCTGTCTGTGGCAGGTATCCATATTCTTTACCGTTTAAAATTATCATATAGTCTGAAATAGTTACTGGCGACCATATACTACTTTCTTCTCGTTATTTGTATTTCATAAATGGGAAATATTCTGAGTAAACTAACGAAACTTGCCCTTTGCATATTACTCCAAACTACCTATACATACTACACGGAATAGATGAGGTACAATAGCTTATTCGCTAAAATAAATAAATAAACCATTTAATTCTCCCTCGAAGAAAATAGAAATAACTGGATCTATTATGTCAGAAGAATGAACAACAAGCAATGTATGGTCCTAAGTAATAAATTACAGACCACATGAAATGTAACATCTAGTAAGTCCAAGAATGAGATGGCCCGAATAATTTTAATTGGAGCTGGAAGAGGTTTATCAAAGCCCAATCCGTGAATTCGTATGGTTAATAAAAGTTTTGCAACGATTATAAGAACAATAAAGATTTAAATTAAGTTGTATACAATCCATATATCATACAATTAATGGTACTTAAAAATGTAAGTACAGGTCAAAATAACCTAAAAATGTTCACATCACTTATAAACGTTTATAATTAGATATTTTGCGAACATTTAGACCCACTTTCAATAAGCGTAGTGCACGCGTATCTGTGAACAGCATAACTCAAAACTTAAAGTTGGATGAATATAAGATTTCATCTTTAAGTCGGGCATATTTTAAGGATGCACTGCAATGCTGCAATGTTATCTTTTCTCCATAACAAACAACACTTTGCAGAACCTTTTTGGTTGTTTTAATAAAAAAGAAAGGTTTATCAAAATATCATAAGTTGGAGATAGTGACTTGAGTTTATATAAATCATTGCAAGAACCTGTGAAGCCCCCCTAAATTTTGACTGAAATTTATATAACTGAGAAACGGTAGATGGTACACGCAATTTATTGAAGGAAAAAATGGATCTTATTCAAACATTACATTTATACCAAGTAAATTGTTTGCGCTATTTATAGCTTTAGAAATAGTTGCTGTTGTTGTTTTGATGAGCCTTGTATACAACATGTAAACAATTTAAAACGAACGTCTCCCTCTTCGCTTAAGGTCATGACTAACAAAAATCTATTTATTAAATCAGCAGTTCAGTGCACACACACACCATATCTATATAAGGAAAAATCTGATATCTTACGAAAGCCTTTTTTTGCCATCTACTTCAAATTAATCGAGTTAAACCTTTGCAAAAATAGTTTTATTACACATTTCGTTGTAAATACAAGGCAGATGCAGAAAGCAGAATCGATAGTCAGATGTCACTATATGCTGGTCTTGTCATACATCGCGAAAAACAGCTAAATAGCGATAGCGCTTTAAAAATGACATAATAATGCCATAGAAGTTTGTTTGAAATAAATTTTATGCTTTAAAGACTTTTTGTGTTGTAAGTTTTGACTATATCTTATGGTTTAACGAATTTCTACCGAATGAAGAATATTTCACAGGCTAGCTCCAGAAAATTCAAGATTTCATTTGTAATGTGTGTGTGTATATATATACTATATATATGGTATTTTAATCAAAATCTTTAGAGCCATTTTTGAGGAAATCAAAGATTTCGAAACTTTTTCAATGTAAAGTGTTTTTGGGGTGTTTTTGTTTGTTTGTTTGTTTGTTTAATCTTTGTGTCGCATCTCTGGAATATAGTGAACTTGGGTACCAGGTTTGGTATTTATCCGGCATTTATTTTTGAGTTATGCTGTTCACACACACCACACACACACACGCGCGCGCGCGGAACTTTTCTAAAAATACCTTTTTTATTCAGGGAGCCTTGACATCGAATTTTTGGGTGGAATACAATACATAATTCTTCTTACCTACTGTAGGTAGGTGGCAGGAAAACTAAAAATTTGTTGCTTAATTTCTAGGCATATGCGGTAAAGCCCTAACTGTACTCTAAAGGAATAACAAACTATATCTACACCGGAAATAATTCATGAGATGGGGAAAATAATTTTGACACTATTTTATAGGAAGACTGTTTACGTTCTTCTTTTTATGTTTACCCTCCTCATATGTGGGACTTACACCTCCCAGAAATTACAAGCGGTTGTCTGAGATCATAGGTTTGTCGAGGAGCAGACACTTTGGATCAGATAGAATATCAGCCCGATGCCTGAGATGAGAGCGAGAAAGTAGATAATATGAAATGACGGTGAAATGAAAATTGATGATGGAGCAGTTGGTGGAATGAATGGCGGGGGAAACCGGAGAACCTGGACAATCCGACCAGACGCCACTATATCCACCACAAATCTCACATGTGGGTCCCTGGGATCGAACCCTTGGTGAGAGGCGAGCGGTCTAACCACTCGGCCACGGCGCCGCCGAACAGGAGCTCACCTCGTCGTACTTCCATAGAAATTGTACTTTTTCGCTTATAGGGAGTTCTCACTATGCCAGCTTTACATTTTACACTAACACAACTTAGTGCACAGAGTGTAGAATTAACAGAATGATTAAAGTCTACAGAATGAACAGAAAACTCGCAGAATACCTTTGAACATTAAATGCCTTTCATAGTAAGAAAAAGTGCGTCTTTAAGTGCCAATTGCTGTTGAGTAGCCGTGTCAATCCTTTCAGATTGGAGTTTTTAACATCTGTACATCTACTAATCAACTGCAACACCACATGTGTTTACTATGATTTTAAAACATTGTAGTGTTCACAGCTTCTGGGAAATATTGACCACTCTCCAGTCTGACGTGTAAACACTCTTAAGACCTTTACTACCGATAAATAGTTATTTCTCTATCCATTTAAGTTAATCAGGATAAACATAGTTTCTTAGAAATGTTCTCAATGTAAAGAATATGCATGATGACACAGTTGTTTATATTAGAAGCCAAATTTTGTTGCTAATTTGTTATTCTGAAAAGAAAGAATAGCATGTTTTCACAGATATTTTATGGATACCGCATTACAGTTCAGTATGCATAAAATTAAATAGCATAAAAGCAATATTTCGAAACTGCTAAAACTACAAAAAGAAGAAATTTAACACAAACTGCATATTTTAATAAGCTCTTCATGTTTTCTGTAGTTAGATTGTTCATCTCTTATGCATTCTAAATTATTACAATTGAATAAGAATTTAAAGGACTTCACTGCTACTCATAGAAAGTTCAAGATATGCATTTGATTACCATACAAATATCTTAAACGTGTGGCTTTAGCTTTAAATTCAAAACCATTAGAGCCATTTTTTGAGAAAATAAAGATAAGAACCTTTTTTCCATCTAAAGGATTGCTTGAGGTGAAAGGGTTTTATTGAGAAACTTCGACTGCTATCCTCAAGCGTTGATTGGCTCAAATATAAAATTTTAGTATTCATACTATTTTTCCTTTCTGGATTATGCTGCTCACAGACGCACATATACGCACGCGTATTTTTTTCCTTCTAATAATGCCTCTTTTTAGGTGAATGGGCTTAAAATGTCTATTTACGGTCAAAACTCTACTTGAACGTTTTGAGTGGAATACAGTATTTCCTCTTCCAGTTTTTCCTGTAGAGAAAGTAAAAAGTGTTACAAGTATAATAACAACTATAAGCATCCAGGAACAATAATATATAGAACTAATTTAACAACCTAACCAGTGGCAACGAACCAACAATAATTTACTATACAAGGATGAGCAAATGTAGGTATACAGTAATGAAATATAAAATATGCAAAGAAATCCTAATGTACAGGTAATGTGATATGGATCTATGAAGTATAACACATAACATTAGAATATTCTCTTGTGAATATTCAAACTGTTTATCTTCAGTATTTACACACTGCTGTACTCTTCATCTGACACTCAAACAGATTTTAATTCACAGCTCCTTATTTGTATCAATTTCTTGACATGGCTCTCTGAAGAACTGAATCAGTCATCTACAGTTCGTGGTCCTCTTGCAAACCCTTACATTTAACATCCCTAAGAAAGAAATCTATAGGGGCAAGAGATCTTGGTGGTCATTCAGCTGATTTCCTTGGTTCTACTTACTTAGTTACTTGGAAATTCATCGGCTGAAAATTCTCGCACAATTAATGCTTAGTGAGTTGGAACCCCATCTTGCTAAAAATAGAACTCTTGTAATGGACCAAGCAACAATACAATTCAAAGACAAAAATAAAGTAGCTTTATTTTTTGTCATTAATTTTGGCAATGTTTAAGTATACGTTCTCTTTAAGTGCGAAAATTCTGTCTGATTTTGAAATCGAAGTTCTTCAAAATATTTTGCGGACCACTCTATTGTTGTTATTTTTTTTTAAATAACGCTAAATTTTATAAATGTTTATGAACAGAGAAATCATCACTTGTTTTATACTGTAATTTATCAAAACGAATATTTTCTGTGTAGGTATTTCTATTTTATTTATTTATTGCTACTACACTAATTTAGGGTAGTTTGTTTATCTTTTCATAAGAATCTCTTGATGTCCCTTTCACACATTTTTCTCCCTTTGGTGGTTGCGCCGCCCAATTCGGTGAGAGTGCAACGCGGTAACAGTCTAGTGTCATTGTAGTGTTGAGTGTGCAAGTTTGGCAGCTCTGAAAACACAGGTGGGAGGAAGCATGGAGATGTTTACGTGCGTGCGAAAGCGTTACAAAGCAACAGGTATTATGGCCAATTGCAGAAGCGTTTCCTAGTCACGTGACGAATGTTATTCATACCGCTAGCCTAAAGAATTTCAAAAGAAAAGATATGCTTGCTTTCAGCATATTCAGTATTCCCAGACTGTTTAAAGTACAGCGAAACTGTTTGTTTTCTTTAGAAAAACCATATTTTTTGTTTATGTAATGTTACCTATTTAAAAATCAACAGCAAATTTCACAGATTCACTCTTTGAATCAACATAATCCAATAGCTTGTGTAAACGAAAGTCTTAAATCGGTTCTTGACCTTCTCGACTACGTATAGTAAGTAGGGGAAATATGGCATTCACCCAAAAATTCGTTACCGAGATTTCAACGAAAATACAAGTTTTGAGGCTCCTGAATCCAAAAAAAATTTTTTAGAAAAGGTCCGTGTGTCTGTGAACAGCATAACTCAAAAAACGAAAAGTCGTATAAATACCCAACTTGATATTTTGGTTCCGTATCCCCCACCCAAGACTCCCTTTATATGGAACATTTTTCGAAAATTTTGATTTTCTCAAAAATGGTCTAATGATTTTGATTAAAATATCATATATTTAAGATATTTTCATGACAAATGAAATGTTTATCTTGAATTTTCTGGTAATGTCCCCAAAAGTCCTCTGCATTCTGAATGGCTTTTGCATAACTGGTAAACCGTAAAAGATAAACAAAATGTTACTGTGAAAAAAAAATAGTAGATCTCTTTAAAACACACAATTTATCTCATATACAATTTTTTTGTGGAGTGAACCATTTCTGAGATATTCCTTGATATTTGTTTGAATTTTCCAAAACTTATACTTTTTCTCAAATGGGAATACGTTATTCGTTTTTTTAAATGACATGTAAAGAGAATAGCAACCAGCTTTTAAAACGTTTTGACTATCGCTTAAAGCCTACTATATTCCCCTTGCACCTACAAGAATTAGTAATAAGATAATTTCTGCAAATGTTTATTTCAATTAATATAAAGTAGATGGAGAATAAGCGTTTGTAAAAATGGGTTGTATAGCAGTAGAGAAAGTCATGCGAGTGTAACACAGATTTTTTATTCTAATATTTTAATAATCCTATAACATTTATCTGCCAGAAAATTTTCTATAACCATAGTAGAAATAATGTAGTAAGGTTGCTAAGAAGGCTATAATCTCTCCTTACATTTCCGTAACGAGAGAGATAGAGAGATAGAGAGGGTAGTAAGAGAGGGAGAGAGAAACTTATACAGGCAAATTGTGCTGACCGGCAATCGATCTCGAATTCACCTAATGGGCTCCCAAGTTGAATTAAGCGTCGTTCAAGTGCGAAGACTTCGAATCAATGTACCAGAAATCACAGTAACATAAATGATTGATATGTTGGAATCAAACGAAAACCCGAATTTCATATTTCTGATTTCTCTTTTTATTTCACATTCCAGGTTTTTAACGCATTTAATAGAATAGTGTTCGTTGTCTTTTCACCTGTAGATTGATTACCTTTGAATGTTTGGTTACACGCCTGTAGCTGCGAATTTTTGTTTTGTCTGTCCGCGCACTTTTTCTTTCTGAACCGCATTTTTGTGATTTGCGATGAATGCCTAGCCGAGTTTGCTTCCTACTGAACTATTTTTTAATCTGTTAATGCCGTAGAACTAATGTGTAACTTTAACACTTTTTTTTTCTTTTTGTTAGTTATATCCTTTCGTTGTTTTCAATATTCAAGTTTCACGAGTGGGATAAGTTCTTTCCCAAGTGTAGGTACCTATACTTGTGTATGCTTCCTAAGTGCATATCGATTTTTAATGACTAATAGTAGTTTTATCCATTTAATTAACTTACAGATACGGAGGTGTTTCCAGAAATAAGTTGCTTAATTGCCAGACTTTCTTTTTTATCCTTCTTGCATCAATACGGTTCAAAGTAATTTCCTAAATTTGAATGACTATTTCCGTACGTTTTGGTACTGTTGGATTCCGATTAATTATTTCCCTTTAAGTTTAAGTCTCGGATAAGTCAGTATTCAGGCCATTTAAGTGTAAAACACTGACTCCGAAGTGAATTTTTCAGTTTGGGGACTATAAGCTACCTGGAGGAGTGCTTCCAAATAGTAATCGGTTCATACATGCTCCAACTACTAGCTAATATACTACTAGCTTTATACGACTTGTGTAATAGCTATCGTAATTATTCACTATCTCTTTATAAATCATTCATCCCTCTTCCTTCAAAACACTGAAAACAATGACTTCTGCAGTGAAATACTTTGAGTGCGGTCATCTCGGGTGTGGCTTGCTTCTACAGTAATAAGACGTTCTCGAAAACATTGGTACCATCAGAAAATTGTGTTACGTTCCTCCGCAGTCGACACATTTCTCGAAGAAATTCATAAATTTCTGTTGTTCATAAGTCATTGTCATGCTCCAGTTATAATTAAGGATATTTTATCTCAGAAACAACCTAAGCTGATTTGATTTGTTTTTGTTGTTTATTATTTTATGTTCAAATAATTAAAAATAAGCTGCTATTTGTTTTGGATTTCCTATGCCGCAGATGCATTTTAGAAAACATTTTGAATTATACATACGATCTGTGCCAGATATCGTATTACTTAATGCAATTGTCCAAACATATTTGATAAGAGGCTTATTATTCAATAAATGATGCGTTCTTTTAACAAGCATTTGAGTACAAATTTAAGAATTTGTGTGCGCAGTTCAGTTGACCATATTTTGAATTGCTTCATTTAAAAATAGTAAAATGTATTATTAAACTATTGTTGGAATTAATTGTTCTTTCACACAGTCCGTATGTTGGACAGGGTTGGAAAGGTAGAATCAGATGACTGAAAAATTGAATGCCATAGCCGGGTTTTGAACCACGCATCTGCCGGTCTCCGTCCGGTTAATTGACCTAATAGTGGTTGAAACTATAAAGCCCGGGACTTAAGTACTTACAAAGAATGTAAGTCGCCATTGGGGTATGACATCTCAATACAATTTGAGATCTCCTTGTGGTTTACATCGATCACTGCATGTCATCACCGTCATTCTCAAGTACACAGCATGTATACTAACAAACCTCCGTACTAACACCTCTAACCAACACACTACATCTCATCTGCATGCAACTAATCACTGGGCGCCACTCAGGTTGTGTCATGGGTGGCGCCCAGCAATCACGTTGACACGCTCGCAAGCTTGCATGCCAGCATCACTACTAACGCTACTAACCGGGGTGCTCAAGCGGAACCCGTCCCATCTAATGCCTGAATACCCTATACTAACTTGAGCACCCCCATGCATGCTTTTAGTTACTAACAGCATGTGCATGGGGAGACGATGTAGCCTCAGCGAATGATCGTCACCGGGGGCGGCGGGTGTGGGGCCGCCCCTATAAAAAAAACGGGAAAAATGCGAATCAGTTGGAGAACTTAATGGCGTGTGGGCATGTTGCCATGGTAGCTCAGTGGTGCCAGATCCGTGGTTCAAATCCCGGCTATGGCATTGAATTTTTCAGTCATCTGATTCTACCTTTCTAAACTATTGTTATTTTGCTATATTACTTGTTTTTTGTCATATTTAATGTTTCATGGGACTTAACCGCATTAATTTTTATGTATGTACAATTCAGTCATCCTTTTGATAGCCGTTGTTCAGTAATTAAATTAATAAATGTAAAATAATAAACTGCAAGTACAAATACGTTTAAATCGTATGAGCATAAAAATGTTTCACTCAAATGCGGTTAAAATAATCTCTCAATCCTGCTTTTGGAACAGTTGCGTGAGTAAATCCTTTCGCATTTTACTTTCTCTGCCCGTACCGAAGAAGAGGGAGTATTGCATTCCACTAAAAAATTCGATATCGAGATTTCAGTGCAAATATATGTTTTGAGGCCCCCTGAATCCAAAATAAGCATTTTTAGAAAAAGGTCCGTGTGCGTGGTTTTTTTCCTGTTTCTGAACGGCATAATTCGGAAACGAAACGTCGGATCAATACGCAGTACATATTTAAGCTCTCTGGCTTCCAAAGATGCAACACGAAGATTTCCAAGAAAATCCCCCACCCCAAACTACCTTTACATGAAAAAATGTCGATGTTTTTTATTTTCTCAAAAATGGCTCAAACGATTTAGGTTAAAATATCATATGCTTAAGATATTTATGTGATATGTAAAATGCATATCTTGAAAATTTTCTGGGAATATTCTGTAAAGTTCTCTTTATTCGGAAATAACGCCGTATAATTTTATATAACTGGAAAACTGTAGATAGACAAAAACTTATTGCACAGAAAATGTAGATCTCTTTAAAACACGCAGTTTATTCAAAAAACTTTTTTGTGGCATCAACCATTTCCAGGATATCCGTTGTTATTGGCTTGAATTTTTTAAACCTAGTTCCTTCAGGTAGTCATCATTCAATTGTTTCTCGCAATGTCATGGAAAGTGTATGGCCAACATGTAGCCAACATGTAGCGACCCGTTTTAAACATTTTATTATCACTTCGTTTCCTGTACCCCCTTTGCACCTAGAACGAAATGTGTCATGCAACTATTTCTGCAAACGCTTAATCCGATTAACATGAAGTAGATAGAAAAGTAAGCTCCTGTAAGAATACTTAATAGAAACTTGAAAAAACAAACGATAGTAGGCGGAGAAAGTCATGTGAATGTTACTCATCAGATTTTCATTTTGCTAATGTGCTATGGCTATTCAGCTGTTTCTCGCGTACACAATTTCAAGACCAACATACAGCGACACGCTATATATTCGGCTTCCCCTATCTCCTTTGCACCTACAGTGAAATGTTTAATAAAACCATTTCTGGAAAAATTTATATCGATTAATATTAGGTGGGAAAATAAGCTTTGCAAGAATAATTTGTAGAAGCTATATACACCCCCTCAAGAAAGTATTCGTCTGCACTTTAAAAAATTCTAGTAGCCAAATTAATGGAGGGTAGAATCTAATTTTATTTGGACATAAAGACCAATGGTAATACAGTTTACGTGTTTTGGCCGTTTTTTCAGATCGTTCATTTTATCAATTTTGTCAATTTTTTAAAAATATACCAAAATTGCAACTTCTTTGTCTGTGGCGTTTTCAAAATTATCTTTCATGCATTGGGTAGAACATTTTTTGTGCATACATTCACACACTTTCATCGACATGCGACTTAAACTGGTGGAGAAATAAATTGGGAAAGTCCTAAAAAGTGAACCGAAAATGAAGAATTAAGGCAAAAACGTTGAAAATTCCCAAATTTTACATTTTATTCCTCCGTCAGATAAAATCCTATTTTCACCGCAGAATCAAGTATTACAAAAAAAAATGCTCACACAATGCATGTAATATAATCTTCAAAACACCACGTACAAAAAAGTTACAATTTTCGCGTGTTTTTCAAAAGTTTATAAAACTGATAAAATGATTGCTCTGAAAAACCGCCAAAACACATAAACTGTATTACCATTTGATCTTTATGTCAAAAAAATTAGATTTTCCCTTCCATTAATTTGGCTGCTAGGTGTTTTAAAGCGCAGACGAGTACTTTCTTGAGGGGGTGTAAAAATAAACGATAGCGGATAGAGAAAGTTGTGTGAATGTATCACATTATATTTTTTCCAATGTTTTCTCTTATTCTCAGGAGGGAAATGGTAAAATCAGGCGGGTTTTTTTGGGTTCATTGGTAGATATATAATTTCATTTGTTTAAAAAATCGTATCAAACTCCTTTGTAGATTGGATGAAAAAAAAATTAGCGAAAATTTTAATTGATTATAAATACATAAAACCATCTCACTGAAATCGTTTTTTATTAATATTTTAATGTATCCGTATTTTCCGAAGCCGTTGAGTAAGAATCATTAACAAATCCATTCTTTGCTTGCGGACATTAATTCATCCGCTGTTTAAATACCTCGGTGTACAGAGTTGAATATCTACGGTTTCTAGCCTCTTTGATTTAGCCAGGTGGGAGAAGTTGTACTGATGCAGAAGAAGTAATGGTACTGGAGGAAAGAGGTGCAATGCAGCAGCGGTGAACATCCACATCGTTGTTATTGGGCTTGTTTTAGCTTAACATTTTCAATGCCGTAATAAACGACAGCTACATTGTGTTAATCACTGCACCTGGAGACATCACAGCATACAACATGATAGCTGCTGACTATTGTTTGGAACTATGCAATGTGTTTCACACTGGACAGGTATGTTCAATAAACAATGGAATTTCTTGCTAGCCAGCTCCTTTTCCATTTGTAGAGACAAGTTTAATTCAGTGCGTTAGAAGTTAACACTGCTTTAAATAGCCAAAATTATATAAGAAAATACTTTTCGTCTTTATAAGCATGGCCCAAATATATATCTACAGTAGCATGCCCGTACCCAGAAAAACATTTCGGGGAGGGTTTTCCACAAGTAGATCTAAACTTAACAGTACCCCACACAGTTACCATGTACCTACTCCGTACTATATAGACGTTAGATGGATAATAAAATTGCTTGGAGAGATTATATAGACAAGAAAAACTCACCAGAATGAGGATATTCCACCTTACAGCACAAAACATGGAGACTGCTTCGAAAACCGGAATCTATGGTCACCTTACCTATTTAAGGCGACGATATTAAGTTTCCCTTTTTCTTGTAAATGTGTTACTAGCAATAGACCTATTGTTATCTAACGACATTTTCTCATATTGGTTTGCTATGAATTTAAATAAATAAAACTGTCAAAAGTTTCGGGGGTTGGGGGTTTGAACCCTAGAAACCCCCCTCTAAATACGGCCCTGTACAGTAGTACTAAAACATGTACACTGATACAACAATGTCCTCCAATTATTTTAGATCGAATTTTAGATCGAATAAACCAATACTCCAGTATTTTAATTTAATATCTATATATAAATTATTTTCTCTTTACATTTAGCTGAAATATCAAGTATTATAGGAATGCTATTTTTTATTCCCTTACGCTATTCTGCGCTCTATCCCTAGAAATGATTTCTTTAAGAAATTTAAATGTTTTATGTATGTTTTGTATTTTTTTCTAATATTCCATAAACTATTATTCAGTTTTCTTCACTTAATTTATATATAGATATTAAATTATGCATGCTGTGTGATGCTTTCCTTTCTGCCTGGGCATTCAAGTGAATAGGTCCCTGAACTGTCGTTTAGAGTAAAAGAAAATACAAAACAGAGAACTGGCGCTCCATCCGTAAAGATTTCTGTAGCATCTCTGCGACTGTCTCATCTACTCACTCAGCAACTTTTAATTAATTTGCTCTCGAGGAATTGCTAAAAAATATGGAAATCTAATAATGCAAGACAAATATAACATAACGCGCAACTGTTCAAAACCGTTCCATATCGTACACCAATGCAAGAGGGCGACAACCCAGAGAAGAAAGAATGAAAAAACAACAACAAACGAACAAAAAAACATGAAATTTGATATACACAGATTAATAGGGATTCTCTTTCTGTGCAGGAAGGCCAATGTTTTTATTTACATAATATTCCGCCTAATGACAATACTTTGGCACTTAACAGTTCTTTAGCATTTACCAGTACAACACGCACTGTTCTGTTGCACTGTCCTATCTTCGCTTTATAAGATAAACTCATAAAATAACGTTTTCAGGAATTTTGCGTTTAATTGATTATGTAACTACGCACTGCTGAACCATTTGAAAGCCTCTCCTGCAAAGTAGAAAGTTTTAAGTTTCAATTAGTGGTACAATACTCGTATCTAAATCTTTCATATTAATGTGCCTATGGTGATCTTAAAATAACAAATAATAAATTAAAGGAAACAGAAATGGTTAGCAGTCACAGCTAAAGAAAAAAGTGCTGAATATTACATTCTCAATAACTTAAACTAAACGAAAACGAATGAATTGGTAACTTACGCTAATAGTGACAGGGAAGGATCCAGATTTCGTCTACAGGAGAAGTTCGCAAAGTGTTAGAAACAGGGTTCATTTCGGGTTAAAAAATATCATCACTACTAAATAAAAGCAACAATAATGAAAATAACAATAGTATAATATAACATTTTGTTCTCCTTACACTAAAGGACAGAAGAAGGAAAATAAACACATAAAAGAAGAGGCATTAGAAGCTATAGCGCTGGTAAAAATGATTTTAATTTTTAATGATTCAATATAATTTGAAATTCAATTAAGAAAATTATTGGCTAAAACTCTTTCAATTACAATAGGTATAAATCTATGGTTTGCCCCACAAATCTCAGAACATTGACCATAAAATAATCCAGGACGATTAAACCAAGAAATCATCAAATTATGTGTACCGTGATGTTACTTAATGTAATTATCAAGCGACAAAATTTCAGCCAATATCAAATTAAATTGACCTTAAAATGTTTTGTAAATGTGTCTAATATCTACTGTAATATTTGCATCTCTATGTGTATGAAGAATCAAGTGAATTGACATCAAAGCTTTCACTGTGGGTAGGGGCATGATCGCCTCCCCCACCCTCCGCTGGATACGCTCCTAGACAAATAAAAAATTCACCTGCTCACTCACACACACTCATTAAATCATACTATAAAATGTATATTTTATACAAAATTGTTTTTCTTTGACACATTTAGACCGCTGATTCCAGTGATATAAAAATCTCAACATGCAAACCTTTTGAGTTATTACAGCCGACTGACGAATATCCTCGCCTTTGTTTTAATTCATATAATTACATTAGATACAAATATTGCACGGTTTCCTTTCATTTTGTATAGAACATTTATTACAACATTTTTTACAACATTTTCTTCCAATTTCTCTAGTATTCTTCCAAAAGTTTGATTCTATCATAAATGCACATCAAGCCACACATTTCCATATTTTTCAGCTTGTAAATACTTCCAACAGATACGAATTGAATGTACACTACTGGTATTTTCAAATGCTGAGAAATATACAACTCCAGAAAACATTTATCTTCACTTTAAAAGAATTCTAGTAGCCAAATTAATGGAAAACAAATTGTAATTTATAATGCAGAAGAAACAAAACTGAAATTACCGTTTTGTGTTGCAGAGATGTTTCAGATTTTTTGTGTGTAACATTTACAGAATTGTTTTACATGCGTTTAGCTGAACAATCTTTTGGTTGCCTGAAATTGCTCGAAAATAAGTTTTCATCTGACAAGGATGTCAAATTGAGGTATCGTAAACTGTAATATAGTTTATTCTTTCTGCATATTAAAAATGAGAATTTTATCTCCATTAATTTGGCTGCTAGAATTGTTTAAAGATGAGATGAATACTTTCTGGAGCTACTATAAATAGGCTTGTAATCTTCGGGTCCGATGGAGTGGAATGTTGTGCGTTCAGGTTAACTGCGGTCTTGGAGTGCGCGTGTCTGTAGCCCAGAAGTAAGGAGGCAATAACGCTGTCACAAATTCAAGTAAAGGTCCATAACCGACTACACTCAACTTGTCATAAGTCCTTAAGATTACACGCCAAGATACAAGTAAAGTTTTGTAACCATGACCACAAACGGACAAGCCCCCTTCGGCAGCGCCTGATCAAGAACTTCTTTGCTTCAGCAGTTTTGTCTCCGCACCATGCATAATTACTGGTAGTGTCTGTAACACTGAATTTTAAGTTAAACTAATTTAAATGAATAAAGTCGTATGTGATTCCATTCGTACCTTGCATGCAGATCTTATTCCATCGGTTACAAAATCCGTTCAATTCATTTTTCTCCTTGGAGAATTTTGGTGGGTTTTGTATTCTCTTTTTTGGTGTAAGACATTACATTCACCATGATGGCCTAGAAATACGAATATGGTTATTACGACTGAGCATAAATTTAATCTCAAATTGTGCAAACAAAACTCATTAAATTTACAACAACAAAAAAGGAGGAAAAAATTTAAGTTTGTTTCCAACTCCACGTAGTCTTTAAATGTGCTTTGATATTCAGCATAACGCAATGAAGTTTCTATCCAATATAATTTTTGTGACGAATCTTGTGTTTAGAAAAACAATGTTACTACAATATTTCATTGAGTATGTCATGTAGAATAACCTCTGAAACTAAGTGTGTGAGAGAAACTTAAAACATGCTTACTTTGACAAGAAAAGCAGAGGAAACAGACATTGTTTATAGCAATCACTCACTTCTCAAAAACAATTTCGGAGATAGCAGGTACCGAAAACATTTTGGAAATCATTGATCGGCTTTGCTCTCACTATTTTTTTTTTTTTTTTGATTAGTTGTGGTAGAAAAATACAATGACTCCAGAATGTATTCGCTTCTATTTTAGACAATCTAACAGCCAAATTAACGGAGGGAAGATTCTAATTTTTGCTTTCTCTACCGCGTACGTAGTAGGTAGAGAAGGTATTCCATTCCACCCAAAAATTGTATATCGAAATTTGGTCCGAAATTCATGTTTTGAGGTCCATGTGTGTGTCTGTGGACAGAATAACTAAAAAACGAAAAGACAAATAAACACCAAAATTGGTATTTAAGTTCAGTCATTCCAAAGATGCGACATGAAGATTTCCAAGAAAATCCCCCAATCCAAACTACCCTTTAACTGGAAGAGTTTTCGAAATTTTTTATTTTCTAAAAAATTGCTGTAACCATTTTGATTAAAATGCCACTTATTAAAGACATGACCAATGAATTGTATTTCTTGATTTTTCTGGGAATAGCCTGTGAAGTCCTCTTCATTCTGAATGCATTTTGTATAATTAGTAAACCGAAAGAGATAGACAGTCATACTACAAAAAAAGTAGATTTCGTTAAAGCACACCATTTATGTCAAACAAATATATTTGTGGCACCATCATTTTGAAGATATTCTTTTATACTGTTTGAAATTTCCAATACTTGTAATTTTTAAAATGGTAAGTCGCTATTCGTTTCTTTTCTCGCGTTCATGCAAGGAGCACACAATTACAAAGCCATCACATAACGATCCGCTTTTTAAAAATTTGACTATCGTTCTTAGCTTACTGTATTCATCTTATACCTACAATGAAAGTTTATCCTGATTAACGAGAAATAGGTAGAAGAACAAGCTTTTGTAAGCGCAATTTGATGAAGAGTGAGCCGTGAAAGTTATGTGAATGCAACACGTGTTTTTTATGAGTCATGAAAGGAACGTGGAATTTCAAAGGCATCACATAGCGCTCTTTAAAAATTTGACTATCGTTTTAGCCTCCTGTATCAACTTATACCTACAACGAACTGTCTATGGATAGTGTAAGTTTATCTCGATTAACAAGAAGTAGAAAGAAGAATAAACTTTTGTAAGAACTGTTTGGTGAAGAGTAAAGAAAGTCATGTGAATGTAACACATTAGAATTCTTTTACTTTTTCTACCACGCACATAGTAAGTACTGCATTCCACCCAACAATTCGATACCGAGGTTTCACAGCAAATACATGTTTTGAGGCCCCCTGAATAAAAAAAACATTTTAGTAAAAGGCCCGTGTGTGTGTGTGTGTGTGTGTGTGTGTGTGTGTGTGTGTGTGTGTGTGTCTGTCTGTCTACGAACAGCGTAACTCAAAGACGAAAAGTGAATAACTATCAAACTTGGTATTTAGGTTCAGTACCTTCCAAAGATTTTCAGAAAATCCCCCACCCCAACTACCCTTAACATGGAACGCTTCTCGAACATTTTTATTTTTTTAAAAAATGGCCCTAACGATTTTTATTAAAATATCGTATATTAAAGATATTTACATGACAAATAAAGTGTATATCCTGAATTTTCTGGGAATAGCCTATGAAGTCCTTTTCATTCGGAAGGAATTTTCATAAACTTGTATAGCTGGCATAATCTTGTATAAACGTTAAGCGATAGACGAAAACGTACCACACAAAAAATGTAGATCTCTTTAAAACACACAATTTACTTAAAATATGTTTTTCTGTGGCATAAGCCGTTTCTGAGATATTCCTTATTAAAGGTTCGAATTGTTCAGTACTTGCTGTAATTATCTGTATAATTGTGCAATTATATGCTACTGATATTTTCCCCGACATCTCTTTTATTTACAGGGCAGAGAAAATTTCCACCCAGATTTTCCGAAATTACGGCAAACTAGGAACAACATTTCAACTTAAATCCTAAAAATTCTTTTACAACAGTTCAGATACCGAAGCCACTGCAAAGACCATACATTTTGTTTCTTGATTGTGTATATACTGCACTCCTTGACTAACCACTCCGTTACAAAAGAAGTATCAACACTTACATGCCGATTCCTACCTCGAAATTCAGTTTGAAGTGGTTTTTAAAAGGGGTAGAAGGCATCGGCAGCTTTTCGGTGGAGCGGCGAGCATTCTTATGATAATATCGGGCTTTGGTACCAAATTCAACTTGCCTTCTCAGTTTTAAATGGGAAATGGTTTTTTAAATTTAATTTTGATTTAAATACATTGTTTAAATAATTACTTTTACTTTTATTCTCATTCAACAGAAGTATTCCATGTAGTTTAAATAATACGATATTTCAGCAGATAGTGATATTTCTTCTTCCTACGAAGTTTAAGTAGTTTTAAGTGTCTTCACTCCTAAGGGGTTTAGAAAGATAGATCACGCACGTGTCTTCCACCTAAGGGAATTGAGAAGATACATTCTCGCCTTCTCCTCATACGGAGTCTTTGCAGATAATAAAACGGAATATGCCTACGGTATAGTAACTAAAAACTGCTTATTAATGCGTTGCTGAGCGTACTATATGAGTGTTCTGCATAGAGTAAATTACATAGAACTTTCGGCACATAAAAGTATGAACAACACGTTTAACATAAAATGAAATCAGCTTACATGATTAAGCAAATTAAGCACATACATAATAAAGTAAGGTGAATAAGTAGTACATAAATGAACATGATATAAACAGGTAGGTAAAATAGGTTTTGGATCTCGTTACAAGTTACATTAATATTTATAGTAAAAAATACTACACGAAAACGATGTGCTAATTTTAACTGCAGCTTTCCTAAATTAAAAAATACAAATCTCCCTTTGAAATATAGAGAAGCAGTATTTCAAGAGCTCGTGCGATGTCTCCATCCTATGAGTTTTAAAGTGTTTTTTTGTTGTTATTATAGTCAAGATTTCCAAATTATTTATTATAATTTGTACTACAAATAGATGATGACGACGGATGTGATTTTTTAAGGTGAGCTAACTGAGAAATAATTATAACAAATAACACATGTGTAATGTTGTAAACTGCATTATGAATTCGTGCGTTCTTGATTGAATGTTGGTGCTAGTGTGAGAGGTGGAGAAGTATATATACAATAGCTATCACTTCCTGCTTGTCTATCGGTCTTCCTAAAAGAGAAGCATTGTAGTAGAGTACCACTCTCTATTAAGTAGGGATGTTCACATACATCATATGTTTTGTAAAGAAAGATTCTGGCTTTGATTTCTATAGTTTGCAGTTGAAACTGGCAGTTAATTTTCTGCATACGACCTTCTTATCCTACATGGCTTCTCGCACAGAAATTTCAGGATACATTTTAGATTTGATACTTCTCTCAATAAGGATGGTCGCTGAAAAACTCCTTGACCTGTTTTAAATAGATTTATGGTGAAAATGCCTTGTTTTCTACCTTTAAGATGCAGTCACATTACCCTTTATGTTTGATATTTTGTTACCATACTCGTATAGCTGGTGCTGCAAAATTGAAGAGGCCAATTATGTCACTTATCATCGTATTGTAAAACGTTGGTCATGAAAGGCAGTCAGTAATTTAACTTTTATGCTAGTGTTTTATTTAAAGCGATTAAAAATGTACTCCTTTTAGGTGGAGCCAGGTACCTGCTTTCAGCGTTTAATGGGAAGTGTGAAGACAGGTGTAATACTAAAAGATGTATCACTAGAAGTGCATGGTGGAGAGGTTCTTGCTATCCTTGGATCGAAAGGTGAGTAGGTATTACACATATACATTTAACCCATTCCTTCTGATATTGGTCGTGATATAAACAAATTATATAGGTATCTTTATTCACATACACACACACACAAATGTACAATAGAACTTTGTTTTTATAAGCTTCCTAGTTGTTTCAACAATGTTTTAAATCGAGGGAAAATGTAAAGTGGCCGAAATAGGCCTCTTTTTAGCCCTTTGGTATTCCGATATACACTTCTCAGTGCCTGCAATGTGTTTTTTTTAACTTAAGACCGATCTAAGTATATGATACATTTTATTGCTTTTCTATAATTTGTATAACTTCGTCATTAATTAGGTTCTCCAGTTCCGCAAAAAGGGTTTAATACACAGTGATTTTACGGCTTTTGGGCGACATTAATGACAATTTATGGTTAATAAGTAATAAAATAACACGTTAGCGCCTGAAAGGCTTAAATTACATTGGGATATTCAATCATATAAATATGCCATTCCCTATAAATTAGGATCACAAAATTAGCGTTTCCAAGGACGGCAGATGATAAAATGGATCCAGCGTACCTGATCTAGATTGCCTCCCTCCTGCTCTATCCAGTCACCCAATTGAATCAATTAAATCTGCGTATTACAAAATTGCATATACAATTTGCAACAAATTACTTAGATGCTTCGAATGACTTCAAACAGGGCTACGTGTTTCCGAGGAATCCAATGAAAACATCAGATTTCACCTAATTTTAAAAAAGAATTAATATACTTAATAATTAATCTGAAGTCTTGATTTCGAGTCGTAACGTTTAACTTGGTTAACTTATTTAACCTGGTTAACTTGGTATCTAAAAGGCATAGAGACTTCAAATAAATATTACGTATGAACTTGTATTACAGGAACATTAAGTCCTTAAATAAAACATGGCTAGAAACCCTGGTTCGAGTCCCTGCTCTTTCAATGACTTCCTGTTCAATTTTTATCTGTATTCTAACTATAATAAACAATAATATTTTTCTTTTGCGCGGTATAATTGTAAATATCCTTTATCGTGATAATAAAAATAAAACGAACCGTAAAATAACGTTGTGACACGTGCAAGGACATGAAAATAGTCACGTGACCTATACATTTTATAAATTGGTTGCCAGAGGTTCGGGGGGAGAGAGAGAGTCAGACAGACAGACAGACAGAGACAGATAGACATACATAGCTGGAGGAGATGTAGATACTTGAATCCACCCAATTAAGTGTTATGTATATAAAAAGTATTACAATGCCAGCAATAACATTTGAGCGCAAGTTGAGAAGAACGGAGAGAGAGAAAGAGACAGACAAAGGAAGAGGGAACACTTAGTAATACTTTTATGCATTATATATTATAGTCACGCGACATTTGAATTCCTTAGCTAAACGTAGGTCAAGCCAGCTATACGAACTATCAACTAGGACTGAATTCTGTTTCGACAGCGTAAGGTGAACAGAATACATTCCTTCTCTTAGCAACTGGTCAGAACAGAGGTGGGAGCATTGATGGAGGATGAGTGGCGACGCAGCATGTTTGAACTAACTTTACAGGGAAGCTAGGCAAGCAAGCCGGTCTTGGTCCTGGACGTGAATTACTAAGCAGTGAATTTTCGAAAGGAACTTAAAACAGCTAGAAGACGGCAAATATAACTATTCGAAAAACGCAGAATGCGTTTACTATACCTTACACACGAGGTGCAATGAATAAAATACGTATATTATGAATGCATCCTAAGGATTAGAACATGGCACACAAGGAAATGCACGCTTTAAAATGTTTAAATGTTTGGCTTATTTAACACTACTGTTACACTGTTAACACACATTTCCTATACATTTTAAAATGAAAATTTCTATGCGTTATCGTTCGAATTAAATGAATATTTATAAATCAGAAGGTTAAAAGATCAACTCAATGCACCGAGATGACTTAAAATCATAGAAGACGTCCTTATCCATTGTTAACTATAAAATCAGAAAAACCGCAATGAATATACATTCCAAAAGGTTAAATGCGCACCTGCATGCTTACAATATCTCCCTACTGCAACACGGAAGATAAAGTCCAACCCTTCAGGTTCTGAAATAATAATACTTATAAATTTATAACTCAATTTTTTTCAGCGAATGAAACAAACAAGTGACATATAAATAATCTATTTTAAACGAAAAATCCAACCCTTTAAAGTTATGAAAACGATAATAACCTCTTGCCTTGGAGTTATATTCAAACTCCCTTTGGAGGCCAGAACTATTCAGGTCTGACATGTTTTAAAAAATATAGTTAATGAGAAATCATTTTTGTTGCCATTCCAGAACTTAAATGAACCCGTATCTTAGCCGTTGGCAAGACAAGTAATTCTGGAGGGTTTTAAAACATATAGCTATGAGGAAAATATTCATGGTTAATGTAATATCCAAAGAAAAATCTTAAAGCCCTGCCACAAAATAATAATATCTGAAATATCTCATCAATAATCTTGACAAAAGGGTTAATAAATGCGGTGCCTGCAATCGTGGGAACCAGAGATATAAGGAATATACTAAGAAAATATTACATCCAATTTGTTAAGATATGCCAGCTATTTTAAACGAAACACAATGCAACCCTTTAGATTAATGAAAAACATTAATAACCTCTAATAACCTGTAACCTTAAGTTATAATCGCATTCTTTTCTACAGGCTTTTTTCAGTCTCTGCACGTCCACGGCGGTATTTCAACACCTGCATGAAATAAATTGTGTAATTCTTCCATAAAATGTAATTCAAGGAAAATTAATATCCGAATGAGTTCCATCCTGTTTCAAAATTAAATTGAGAATTATTTATGAACGCTCTTTAACTGCTGCGGTCCATAGCGTCCCGGACGCACACCTTCATACATATTATAATATATTTGTTTCAATTGGCCAATTCAACAGATCGCTTATTATACTTGACCAATCAAATACAAGGCTTAGAAGTATCCCAGAGTGGGAGGAGTATCGCGCATGCACACAAATGTTATGTTCGAGAAATGGTATAAAAAGCTGATGTAGCAACATGTCGATTACTTGTCGAATATATCATTGAAGTCCTGAAGAAAGTTTCACCTCTCTAGTGTGTTTTATGCAGGTCTTCAGACACGTCGCTGCTTCAGAGATCTAAAACGTCTTTCTACAGTGCAAGGTAAGAGTTTAGTTTCGATGTATTCTTATACTAGTATGCAATCCATTTCCTTTATTTAGTAAAATAATAGTGAGTATGGTTAACTTTAGTTCTTAAAAACATTGCGATATATTATTAAACATGAAGTTATAATAATCATTGGAAAATATATACAAGCCTATTTTTATACGAACTGCGCTATTTAAAAGGGTTTAAAACAAGTATTCATTCTAAATATTTTTTCAGCAAATATGTTTTCTAATGAAAACCAATATGCACGGTGTTATGATTCAGAGCAATATAATGACATCTAAAACAGTGCTTATCGTGTTTTATTTAATTTCCTCAAGACATATTCCTCGTTAATTGGATAATTTCAGGTAAATTAATATATTCCGCAACTGAATAATTTGAAGAAAAATATAGTGAATATACAATTCTATACCGGCAGATGAATCTTTCTTTCTTCTAAAAAGAAATCTAATACCGTGCCCAAGTATTACGCCAACAACACCATATTGAGAAGAATATATTGTTCTGAAAACAAAGAATACTTATACAGAGCACACCAACGAAAGGGTAAAAGCTAAGCATAGGAACTTTTTAAAGATGGCTTTTCTTTGTATATCAAGCATCTTTTGTTATACTAATAATGAAATAATAATAATAATAATAATAATAATAATAATAATAATAATAATAATAATATTTTCTTTAATATGTATGCTACATACAAGAAGCTTCTTTATTTGTGCTTTAAACGAATTCTCTCATTTACTAAATGGTGCCAGAATTCCTTTAAAATTATCACAAGATATGCAAGCAACATAAACTATCTGATAATTTAAACGAAAACAAAGGATAACACAGGCAATAGCGTTAGAGAATAAAGAATGCACATTCAGATACAATACCTTTAAAAATCTAACGATTAAAAAATCTAAGAATAAGAACTTTAACGCGAAAGAAAAATGCCACATTATTTAATATACATTAACGAGTTTAAACAAGTCGTAACATGTCGAAACAAGTAGAGGCGATGGAAATCGGCTTAGAAACAAATATAACATTGTGATACAGTTTCGAGCTAAAAAACCAGTAAGGCGTATCATGTCTAAGCAGGCAAATCAAAGCAGAAAATAATTATAAGAATACATAGTGTTTAAATTCCTAACACAATACAAGACACAAGCATTATACGGTGAAATCAGTGAAAAAATAAGTAAATACTTGTACACATCCACTGTGTTTTTTTACGCTTGCAAGTATCATGCTCTAATAGTGTAAAAGTGGAACTTCTGGCAGTCCTAGGTACTCATGGAACAAGGATTCTGGACACAGGAATTTAAACTAAAATATTCGAAACTAACTTCTAACATAAAAGTATAATTATTAAACGGGCTAAATATACAATGAAAGTATTTTGGAGATTATTATGAACAGTTGTCTTAAAAACAGGGAAAGTTTTGGTAAAACTCCCTAATATGAAATAAATAGTGCATATAACATGTAAAATATTCCTTGCCTTATTCAAGCGTCTTATGTATTTAAATTATTATTTCCATGCAACATCAATGTTAATATGGGAGCATTCAACGGCATGGTATGTACATGCTGAATGGAACTTCCCAGGCCCCAGCGTGCATGGGGCCAGCGCTCCTTCAGTCTACATGCCAGGCCCCAGTGTAACCAGACCAAGAGTACCGGGAATCTCTGGAAGCCGAAGGGATTCCCGAGAGGGTTGTGCACCTGCATAAACTGAGGATATATGTCCGTGCTCATTGAACTGCTTCGTGCATTGAGTGGCAATTCAATTGCTATTATTATTATTATTATTATTATTATTATTATTATTATTATTATTATTATTATTATTATTATTATTATATTAGTCTTTTATTTTCCGCATCTAATTCTGTATTGTCTTTTTGCAGTTCTTATTACAGCTCGCCTCTGCAAGCGTAACTGTACAGAGCCAGGAACTGAATCTGTCAATGCACCGCTGCAGCAAGAGGCCGCATGAAATAGATATCGAGCATGGTCTAGGACCTTCAGGATCACAATCCCGCGTGCAAGCACCGTCACGGCAACTTGAGCAGCCAGGACTCTCCCGCAACCTGGCCTAGACGCATCGTTCCTGCATCCATGAGCAACCATGACTCTCCCGTTATCTGGGGCAGCCAGCACCATCAGCATCATCATCACCACCACCGCCGCCACCAGCAAACAGAGTCGAAATGAATGCAATTTAATTATTATTGAGTGTAGTCATAGAGCCTGCATTCAAAGGGCGTATTTTCAAAAGCAAAATTGAAAGTACGCATGAAATACTTGATCCCAGTGAGATAATTGAGGCACGCAAGGATCCAGTAATCAAGGATCTAGATGGTTTGCACTCGAAAAGTATGGGATAGCGATGAGTTATTCCATGAACGTCTCATACCTTAATCCAGACTGCCGAAAAGGAACAAGTAGAATCCTTCCACTTTAATTCCAACGCGAAAGAGATTCAGCAATCATCTAACCTTCGACATCCTTCTTGCAATGAAAGTGAAATTTTAGAAAACCTAGCCTGTTTTAAAGCTCAAAGTATGTTTGCAGCCACTCACGGTGCATAGCGCAGCAGAGTATAATTACCTTCGCGGTTCAGGTTATATTGAGCTGCCTGTATGCATCAAGGGGTGAAGAGCGGTACTTAATATTAAGAACAAAGATAATTTCCTTTCGCTTGGTGCATGCTGGTATCAAGGTACCCTGCAAAATATCACAGTGCACAACTGATCTCCCTAAAGAATTCTTATCCAAAACAATTCAATTATGAAAGCATTTCGTTCCCGTTTTCCCTCGATCGGATTAGGTTCTTTGATAAAACAAAATCAGAATACATCTGTAACTATATTTTCTCCGAATACCAACATCTCGGTGGAGTCTATTCGCAAGTCATGTGAACAAACACCAGGTGAGTATATTGATAATCGAAAAGGGAGACATTCCACTACTGTCTCATCTCCAACTCGTCTAGGCTGATTAGAAGTCAAGTAACTAAGCATAACAAGAAAATGGGTTATGCGCGGCATGCATGGTAAGGTGTTCTAATGAGGATGCCTTGAGATACTATAAATTCAAAGGCAATGAATGCCAGGTCCACAAAATACCTACAGGCTGGGATGCTGGAATTTGGTATTCAAAGTCTGCCGCTGTGCCTATTGTTATTTATGCAGACATCGAATCTCTTTTTGAGGACGGTTCACTTATGTTAACCCTTAGATGCTGAGAGCTGGATCCGAACCATGCAGGAACATGAGGCGATATCGATAGCGTTAAAGGTCGTATATAAGCATGATCAAGCCTTGACGAGATTCAAGCTCTTTAGAGGTGACAATCTGATCGCTCATGAAGTCATTGTAATATACGATCATATTGAGCCCTTGCGTATGTCTCCTTAAAAGGAACTGGAATTCAACAGCGCTGATCACTGCCACATATGCAGGAGAATTTGCAATTCCGACAGTAGGGTGAGAGACCATTGTCATATCACTGGAGCATGTCTTGCAGCGGCGCATCATGTTTTTAATTTGAATAGAAAATTGCAGACGTTTATTCCAATTTTCTTTTGTTGTTTAAGCACTTATGATAGCCATATCAAAATCAAGCACGCGAAATATGAGCCTATCTCATGCATAGCTAATGGATCTGGCATTCAGCAAATTATACAAGCATGTGCAATTCAGATTCATCGACACCTACACGTTTCTGAATGACAAGTAATCTAACTTAGCAGATACGACATGCGATGATGACTTCAGGATCACTAATGCAGAATATTCTTATCCTGCACCCTACAGCTGACGAAGTGCAAGGGCATATTCCCCTATGCATATCTAGGTGCTGTCGAAAAGCTCAAAGAGGAGGAGCTCCCACCGATCGAGTTTCTCGATGGTTTATAGAAGAGGACTATGCCCATGCCAAGAACGTTTGGAGAACTTTCAAGTTAAAGAAACAGGGAAAATATAGTTATTATTATCTACAAATGGATAATCTGCTTCTAGCAGATGTGTTCAAAAGGTTCAGAGACTTGTCGCTAAATATGTACAGTTGAACCCCGCTTCGTACTACATGCTGCGTTCGCTAGCCTTCGACGTCAAGTTCAAAACAAGAAAAGCACAGCTCTAGCTTCTCAGTGACCCCATTATGATATCATTTTTCGAAGAGGATATTGGGGTGAACTTTGCACATTATCAAAGCGGTATTCCAAGGACAACAACGAATACACGTCAGGCTACAATTCTGACGAATCTATGAACTTCCTGTCATATTGCGACATAAACTACTTGTACGGTATGAGTATGGCGTCTCCAAAGCTGTATGGGAACCTCATTTGGATGAAAGGAGTGAGATTGATTCCATCGAATTCGCTGCAAATCCTGACCATCTTCTTGAAACTCATAATGATATTCCTCCCAATCCTCGGAACGAGCTACCACCCGCCAACTAATACAAGAAACTGATTGCAAGTCAGGATAACAATTGCAAATATGTATTGCACTATAAAATCCCGCAGCATGCTTAGATTTTGGGTTGTCTTTGAGACATATTCATCGGGTGGTATTGTATGACCACGCTGAATGCTTAAGGTTTACATTGACCTTAACCCTGAGGAACGAGACGGGGAAGTTTCTAAGTTTGCTTAAAACCTCTGGAAGAAAATGAACAGCGCTGTGCACGAGATATTCATTGAATATGTGCTCAAGTACAGAAATTCCCGTATTGTAACTACCTGGGGACAAACACGGAAACTTGCAGCCATTCCTACATTTTTACAAAGCCTCATTTTTTTATGAAAACTGACTTTTTATACAGTAATGAAGATCCAGGTGAATGTTCTGACATTGAAGTATATGGATACAGATTTATTGATTTTTCAATCAAACTCTGATATATATATATATATATATATATATATATATATATATATTATAAAACTCATGAAGCTAAATCTCTAGCATTTCAAACACATCAAATTAGAAAAGCACAAAGTATATCAATAAAGCAAAATGTGATTAGTTTGTTTAAGGATGAATTGGGTGGAATGATAATGTCAGAGTATATTGACTTCTACAGCTATAGATATGAGAAGAAAACTAATGAAGGCGAAGGGAATTACCAGGAGTGGAATGCAGGCAATCAAACTTGACAATTATTTCGAGTGTGTATACGATTAAAATAAAAGATTTTTGTAAAGTTCATGAAACTTTTGCACGGGGTCACTATTCTCCTAGGCTCCGTAATTCGTTACGACTTCCTGGCTGCCTCATTCCCAGCTCATTTGTATATTTTGTGTATACTTATTCGTTAATGTATTAAATGTTATATATCATGTATATAATATATTGTGTATTACATATATTGTATAAAGTCATTTCTTTTCAATTTGTAAGTATTTGTATATAGGGTGAGTTTCAAGTCCACCGACAAACCTCAGGGAGTGATTCCTGATCGGAAATGGGGCACAAAATTTCATATCACCTTGTGTCCGTAAATGCAGTTTGCACGTTAGATGGCACTGACGACATTCTTCCATTACTTGCAGTGTGCATTTTTTGTGTTGCAGATAGTGTGATTTAAGCAACGCAGAAGCACAATGGTCCAGTATTCGTTCCAGAAAAGGTGAAGATATTGTTTTCGTGTATGTCCAAGCAGGTGGAAGCGGTCGAGAGGTAGCAGAATGTACTGAGCCACGTAACCTGACAGATAGCACCACCCACATCACACAACATTTGGAACAATTTTTCGACGTTTGTGTGAGCATTGGTCCTTTGAGACAGACGAACCTTCCGGGCGGGGGCGGAATGTGCGCATATCACATATGGAGGAACATGTTCTCAATGATTTAGGGATTAACCCTGGTGCAAGCTCAATGCAATTGGCCCGCCAAAAATCCCGGTGGATTTTCCTCAAGGGGGAAGATTCTGCTACTGGTTTCTCCAACAGGCCATCACCATTATGGGATTTCTGTCTTCAGTTCTCCTCACCGATGAAGAGACCTTTGGTAGAGATGGCATTCATTAATCTGCGTAATCGTCATGTATGGCCTACAGAAAATCCTCGCGGAATGGTTGAAGCATCTCATCAGCAGCGATTCAGCATCGTTGTTTGGACAGGGATTATTAGCGACTGCCTACTTGGTCCATTCTTCCACAACGCCAGAAAGGAGAACCGTATCTGGATTTCCTGCAAAACACTCTGCCTCCATTGCTGGAGAATGTGCCTTTGGCAACATGACTGGTAATGTGCCTGCAGCACGATGGTGCTCCAGCGCACTTTCGCATTTATGTTCGCTGACACCTCAATATCTTCCATCAATATCGTTGGATAATTCGGGGAGGCTTGTTGTATGGCCTGTTCGATCAGCGGACTTCAACACCCTGGACTTTTATTTCTGGGTGCATCGGAAAAGCATAGTGTACGATGAGCCTATTACTGATTTTGGACCCTTCTGCAGCGTGGTAACCTGTGACGGTATTTAGACACATCACGGAATATTCGAACGAGTGCAATTCATTATGCGACGTGTGAACGCGTCCATTGCATCCCATGGAGGCCACTTTGAGCACTTATTTTGGTATAGATGTTATTCAGGCCATGTACTGTGTGCCAGGGCTCTTTGTTTAATGTCGTTCTTGTGCAATCTACCTTGGAATCTATGCGTTTCCGAACACAAGTTGATATGAATTCCTGTGCTGCCCTTCCAGTGAGGAATCACCCGCTGACATTTGTCGGTGAACTTCAAACCCAGTAGTATATGGTGAACAGAAAAGGGATTGGGATGGTTATGTTAGGATAAATAAAAAAACAAGATGATTTGGAAGTGAAATGCCTCCTTATTTCAGTATTATTTCCTATAATAAATCGTTTCTGTCAGTGCAATAACGTTTTGCGAATCCGTACCATTTCACAAGGATTGTTTCCATGCCTTCATAACATCTTCTCCACTAAATAAGTATTAAGATACAATGTGCTATGAAGTTCATGTCCATAGAAGACATCCTTATGCATATATTTAATCTATCACCTCCAGAATGTGCGTAGGGTGGCTTTCAATGATCCTATTGGTTGTTACAAACGTATTCGATCTCGGTGACGAGATCCTAGAGCATCCAATCACCTTTCCGTTTACAGTTGACTTGTAGTATTCGAGCCCCTTCAATACACGTACTTAAGTGAGCTCAATCTGTATGGCTTCATTTGCAGTGTAATAATGAGCTGGCCTCTCATTGGTGCTAATATACCATTTATGATGTTCACTTGGGATTTAAGAATATTAACATTATCCATCGTTGAGTTTAGGTATTTTTCCATGGCGCTCTGTCGGTTTGCTCTAGGCTGTAGATTTTTGTTCCATTACTTCAACAATTTCTTGAGACAAGAAGCTAAAGTTCTGTTTATGGCTTCCTGTGCTTCATTCTGTTTTTATTGCAACAAAGAGTTTAGCAAAATTTTAGTTGGTGCACACTCTCGTGTATTGGATCGACTATCTCCATTATTCTTCTTTTCGAAAACAAAGCCTCCGTGGGGTAATTGCATTTATGTAGTCTAATATATATCTGTCAAATCATGGTCATTCTCAGGCGGCAATAGTACGTTCATTCTTATCGTATCCAGGATAATGTTGTTTTCAGCATCCCCTTTGAAAGAATGTTTGTTCAAGTATACATTAGCCTCCCATATTCCCGTCGAGTAATTTCTGGATGTGGTTCCTGAGCATAAATTAAAATTCGCCTGTACGCTGATATGACGTCTTTTCGGCGAATGTCGTCCTGCGTTGTGTGGTGGTTACCATGCTAGCCTCTAGTTCCCTAGGTCGCTGGTTCAAACCCGGCGGAGGGCGATGGATTTTTTTCGGGCATAAAATCCTTAACATGGCTTTCTTCGGAAGGGAAGTAATGCCGGTGGTCCCGTGTCGTAGAGCCTCAAGCCTGATAAAGAGGCCTCTGCGCAAAATTTCTGGTCTTTCACGCCCAATATAGAATGGGACGATAAGGACTATAGTAGTTAAAAAGCGTCCATAAATAAAACTCAGTTTAATTACTCTTGCAATAGACCTTCAGTAGTAGACGTAAGCGCAACAACATAGTGCTTAGTCGTTGCATCATCACCTTTTTCAGGATCCTGAAAGTTGCACAATCTCTTCTTCTTGAATTGGTAGTTTCCTTTTTCATTTAGGTTTATGATGTAATAATAAAATGCTCTTTTAACTGGAGCGGGGCGCTGTGAACGAACCTGGCAATACTCATGAACCATGAATGACCAGTTTCTTTCTTATCGAGTTTAATATATACATCAAAACATTCTATAGCGAAGCTTGTTCATAAGGAACTCAAGAAGTAGTACCACAAAGGGTCTTCAGTCTGCGGTACCCTCCCAAAAATTTTTGCACAACTCTTTAAATTCATTGTAAGTCATACCGGTGTTTACATAATCTTCATACATATGCTTCAAATTTAAATTGCCGTGTCTGAAGAGTTAATTTAATCATCGTATTATCTCGAATTAGGTCAACATTACGATGTTTACCCATGCTGTAACATGACGCGATTTACCCCTGATTTTCAGTGATGACGTCATCAAACATAAAGTTGGAATTCTTTTAACTTCGGAGGATGCAAAACACATTCTCCATCCTCGTAAGTGTTCAATTCTATATCATCGATCTTTTCAAGTAGTTTGATGAAACATTGATGCTTTAACTAATACAGGAGCCTTGAACAAATGTACAAGTTTTCAAAACTACGGACATTTGCGTGAAGCGATATATTGAGTAATACATTTGTTTTTCTTGCACTGGAACCGCCTAAAATAAGAGTTCTGACATTAGCAGGAAACAACTCAAAAGTCACTTCAAAGTCTGATATGTGGCACTTTTGCTTCACAAGCTCCATTTAACAGCTAACGCATAAAAATCATGCTGAACGTGTGCATGTGTATGTATATGTTTACAAACAATACACAACATGATTTTTGAAATGGACAATGTGCAGTTAATGTAATTAATGCCGTTAATGAAAATAATGAAATTATGTTGAGTTGGATTGGGCTAGTTGAGACCTGCACGAGAAAAGGTATAAAAGATTCATGCAAACCTATACTCGATTAGTGCATCACGAGAGCTAGCTGGAGTAAGATCTACAGAGGCTCGGTGCTAAATAATTCCATAATTAATTGGCTTCTGCTTGGAGCACATTTACTAAGCCACTGGTATTGTGAACCTGGTACAAAGGTAGAAAACTACTAAAGAGGGAAGACCGAGGAATCAATCCAATCTTGTAAACAGCATGACATCGCCTAGGCTGAACAAAACGACTGTGCTTCCAGAAACGATGCTGACAAGATTTTGGCAGAGAAGGCTTGCAGCCGGTTCAATCATCTGATGCAAGTATACGTGAAAGGGTAGCTGCGCGATTGGTAACATCAATTATGAAGGACAAGGCTGTTCTTGGTGCTGGTAGCAAGAAGAATTAACATGGCGGATTTCTACCTGGGTGCTGCGGCTGCTTAAATTGCCTCTACAGAAAAAAAACTGCAGATAAACAGCTTCAGAAATCACTAGACACGACAAGGAGATGGGATAAAAGAAAAGGATTTTCGGAAGAGAAATAATAATAATGAGAAGAGGTTTTTCTACCAATGCTTCCACTTGTTGCATCATTAGCTGCTGCTTCTAAAATTCCTAGAAGCTTGAAAAGAAATAAGGATACTAAAGGCAATAGACCAAAAGCAAGGAAATCGAGGAGTTAGAAGAATCATCAGCAAAAGAGGAAGGTCTCGGTAATCTTGGGCGAAAAGCTATACTTGTCTCGGAAAAAACCTGAGTAGCATTGATATCGGCTTGTATGCTAGACGTTTAAAATTCTTCATTTTAAAGGTGCTGGACAAGCTTCCTTACAACATGGTAGTTGTTGTAAATCTCAATAGCCCAGAGGATGAAGGACTCATTGGGTTAGTATTAAGAAGGATGGCAACATAACATTTTATTTTGATAGCTTTGGAAAGCTGAAGCCTCCGAAAGAGACAGAAAGGTATCTTAGTTGTATTAAGGTGTAATATAATACTAAGCGATTCCTGAGTAGTAGCTCAGTCATATGGGCACTTGTGCTTGCAAGTTCTATCAGAATGAATTGCTGTAGCGGTAGGAAATTAGTCATTACTACATATCCGAACCCTCCTCTGCAGATAGACTCTAAAGGTTATTATGATGAAATCGTCCCTTTAAGTTTTGAAACGTGTTCTGTTTCAAACATTGACCAGTTTCATTACATTTTCAAAGGTGAGCTTAAAGTCAATGATATTCCCCATGGAATATTGAGATTCCCGACATTAACGCATTCATCAGAGATAAGCTTGAAACGGGAGGGGATGTCTTCTTCATATGGCTTAATAATAATAATAATAATAATAATAATAATAATAATAATAATAATAATAATAATACAATGAAGGCTGAAATTAAATGCCCTTTTTCCCTTGATTTTCTAAAGAGTGCTCTAAAGGATCTCTTTTGTGTTTCGCTGAAGGTAAGGTTATCCTTGCTAATTAGCTGGCTGAATCTAATTTCCTTGTGAACATATTTAGAGTGAATATCATAACAATCGAGTGCAGAATGTGAACAGGTTCCTTCATTGACGGTAAAAGTGTACACTTGATCTAATTTTTTCCTTCTGTTCCTCCAGGATGTCATGTTTCACAAGAGCCTTCAAATCCCATATACCTGTCCATCATAGACACGGACTTTATCTGATCATTCTTCGAGTAGTCGACCAGAACGACAAGACGATTAACTTTAGGGACGAAGATATAGGTATAAAGCTTCACCAGGCACAATGGGAATGGACTTTAAACGATGTCACGAAGGATATAACAAGGCAATACTTCGTTGTGTACATCAAACTTTGCCTTTGACACTCAGGGCGTTAACATCGAGTAATCGGAAGTTCCGTTGGGTTACAGAATTCTATAACGGACATCTTGGATGTGACCAAAACGCCCGCATATGACAAGTTCGATAAAGAAGAGGAGCATTGTTTATACCATATAATACATCGGCTCCGGACGCTAATGACGAGAATAGAATCCCTTATCAAGCTGAAGATTTATATACCTTACCTAGCAGAAGTTATCTCTACGTCTAGGGTTCTATTACTAAACCTAATGGAGCAATTACTACTGCAAAGCTTACTAATAATGCTACTGCATTTATGTTTGACGGGATTCGGCTGGGTATGAATGGATCAACTGTAGGGAGAACAAGGAATCCTGGAATTAAATTGACTGTGCACAACTATGCTGCCCTCAACCCTATGGAATCCAACCGTTTGCTGAATGCTGGACGGAGTTATTCTGAAGAGAATGTGGCCATTGCACATTCTGCAAATGGAGCAATCATTGCTATAGTGCCTCTGTCAGTGGTTCTGGGATTTGCTGATCACCACAAGGATGTCATACTCAATAGCAAGTTTGAATTGGTGCTCATTCGATCCAAGGGTTCTAACAACTGCATTGTGGCGCCTGAAGGAGAAGAGGATGCCTCTGTTAAACCTGTGCATATTAAACGGAGGATGCCTGTAGTACACCTTTCTGATGCTAAAAAAGTGGAGATATTCAAGATTCGTCAAATATATCGCCTTTCGAACCATGGATCTACATACACAATCTTTTGTACCGCAAATTAGATCCTTCACATGGAACGTCGCAGCAACATTGAAGCCAAATTTGATACTGTGGGTGACAAAATTCAAGAATGAATAATGCAAATAGACAGTGTTTCGAGTTTGATCATTGTAACATAACCAATTTGAGTTTTTATCTCAGTATTGAATGTTATCCCTCCTATGACACGATTTTGCATTAGGAAAATCAAGATTTGTATCGTTGTATGAAATGTATTAAAAATTCCAGAACTTCTATTACGATAATGAAAATTGCCCCTATGAACAGAAAGGGTTTTCTTAAGCACGCTCCGATATTTATCAGTTCCATGAACCTGAAGAGACTGTAAATTGGGCTGTCCTCATCAGGCTTTAAGTTCAATTAAGTGCAAATATACCACTCCAGACTACTTGTGTTGTTTAATTATACAGGCCTGTGAAGATTTTGTGGCACGGAATATTTTACATCATGATGGTCAAATTGGATGCTCTGAATTTGAAAATAATACTAGTTTTTGCGTATCATGTATAGGTTTTGGACAATTCTGTTTCAACACAAAGTTGGGCATTCAGTACGCTAATATTAAAATCACCGCATATCCGACTTATGCCATGGTTGATTAGAACATATAAACATGCTAAATCATAGATGTCATCTTGTAATGTTGAACGCTTTCATAAACATTTATTGTCTAAGATATCATCAGGAACCCATCTTAGAATCCTCAGTACAGTTTTAAACTTCTTCTCAGCGGGTCTCTTTTGAAGTCGTATTGTGTTGTGAATTTTATTTGTGCAAAAAATGGAAAGTTCGAGTGGTACGAGTGGTATATCTAGGAGGGGTCGTGTGAACAATCCTAACAATTTCTGTTGTGTCTGTGGGTTTATGTGATAAAGCCGCAGAAAAGAAGCATTACCGCATTTATCAAGAGTTTGTATCTGGCCTATTTTAAAATTAAATTAGGATATCAAGACAAGAATTTTGCTCTCCATATTGTGTGTAAAAGGGTGTAGAAAATCTAAGACAGTGGTACAAGGGAATTCGTTCATCTATGCCCTTTGGCTTTTTATTATTCCAGCACAATACAATTCCAATACTTTGCTTCTCCTTCTTCCTGTGTATTTATTTGAATCATTTACAGTGGATAGGTTATGCAAATGTCTGACAATAAACGACTCAATTGTATTTGGTCCGATTGTTTCATTATTTAAAAAAATGTTCACCATTATTTAGGCTAGTGTTCAAAAGTCTGATTCTTTCACTTTCCATAAATACAGTAATATTATATGAGAAAACTAAAGTTTCACTGTATTCGCGAAACGGACACCAATATCGTGTTGGTTTTGCTATTGAGATTTAGATTCGATTCCAGGTGGGCTGCGTATACGTATAATTAAATGTGTACATAAAAGAAGAGTGGTATATTCATACATAAAATCGGGTTAGATGCTCGAGAGCCAACAATTTTGGTAAAGAAATCTGATGCATCTTGTTCATGCTAATTTTGTCGAATTCCTTTCGTGTAGCGTAGCTAACCAGTCTGACGTTGTCACGTCCAAACAATGGTAATGAGCGGAGAGACATTCACTCAGATCCGTGGTTGGTCGGTTTTCGTTTGTCACGCCGAAAGAATGCTCACGCTAGTTTTCCCATGTTTTTGGACGTTTACAGGAGTGAATGGGCTCCGAGCTACTTCCTTGTTGCGCTCTGTGGGTCATTTCTTGAGCTAATACAATGCTCGCCATGGGGGCTCAGCCGCTCAGCTTGGGATGAACATTTTCAGCTTGCCGCGAGGGGACGCAACTTAAACGCAACTGCTTGTGTGCCTGGCCTACGTGTAATACGTGCCGTATGTGCAATGGTGGCACATAAATAAAAACCTGGTGATTTCTGTTAACGATAGCATGAAAAGAGTCAATGAATTCTGGATTATGTAACGTGCTTTATTTAACGCTTCATGTTTGTTGCCTGCTGTCAGACGCTGCAACGTGTAATAAAATGAAGATGGCTGGTGGCTAATCGCTGTGATTACTTATGCTTGTGCTATCTTAGTGCTCTAGGGAGGTTCAAAATTACATAAGCGTAATTGCTGATTTATAGATGTATCATAAACATAGGCAAAATAAATGGATGTTAAAAATATGGGAAAACGTTAATTTCAAGATTATAAAAGCTGTAATAAAATATAATGTATATTACGTATACCTAGAAATTATTAAGCAAGTCTTACGAAACTATCGAAATAATACATATTTCTTCATACACACACAACATATAAGCAGTTTTGTAAAATACTCACATTATCAAAATCATCAAACAAGAAATGTCAATTAGAGCCATTCATATTCATTTAGGCTTACTGCAAATCTAAGGAGTATACTACAAAGAAGTATTAATGTGTATTTATTTAAGAATCGCACCAAAAATTGGTTTGCCTAAAGACCAGAATAACACACAAAAACTCTTAACAGAAAATATACATTAACATATGTTCATAAAGCGGAATATCAAAGTATACAATGGTTATTCCTACTTGAAAACCTTAGAAACTGAATATAATTTAAACATAAAAACAGATGCAAAAAATATGAATGGATTTAAGAACCTCTAATATCATATAAATGATTTCAAAGAGTGGCAACTGATGTAATTGCTTATCAATTCAAGCTTACAGATAACATTAAAATTTTGAACAACAGCAAATTTAAATGTTCATATAGCTAAAAATATGCTTCTGAACATATATGCATATGCAATAAAAGATTTGATAAGTATGAAACTTTAGCTCTGTATCTTATTTACATGAATATATAGATGATGAATTTCCTGAAATGTTATCATGTTCTTTGTGGAATTATGAAACTATATTACTTTTAATGAGCTTACAAATATAACGCATTTTAAGTTCTAAATTATTGATGAAGCCCATATTTCTATACAGGAATGTTAAGGTGAATTAAAGGAAAGTGGAGGGAAAAAATATATTGTGACTTTGCCCAGTTTTTCTTTTAACTGTCACTTTTCTCACTGCCACTGTTCTAAGTTCTCGTCTTCAATGTTTTGTTTTATCTGGTTCACTTCATTCACACTTTCATTTCACTACGGTGAACTAGTTCAGTTCTCTGTCACTTCACTTCCTTCGTGACAGCCTCTTCACACCGGACCGTTCACTTCACTCGGGAGTCGGACACAAGACCTCCACAACCAGTCGCTCCGCATTGGCTCTCGCTGCACGTCACAACAGTCTTCCCCAACTCGCTCGGAGAATCGCTCTTGATAAAAAATAAAATTGAGTTGTATTTATGGACGCCCTTTAACTACTATGGTCCTTAGCGTCCCATTCTATATCGGGCGTGAAAGGCCGGACATTTTGCTCAGAGGCCTCTTTATCAGGCTTGAGGTTCTTTCACATTTCGTAAATCTATGACAAGGGACCACCGGCTTTACTTCCCTTCCGAAGGAAGCCATGCTAAGGATTTTTAGGCCCGAAAAAGAAACCCATCGCACTCCGCCCGGTTAGTACCCGCGACCTCGGGAACCAGAGGTAGCATGGTACCCCTAGATGTCACACCAGAAACGTAGTCGCTAACCCGCTCACAGCCCAACTCACACTGACTCGCCTAGCACTGAACTCGACTTACTGCGAGAGCGCTCGCTTATATAGTCAGTGGAACATTTCCACAAGGTTCTCGAACGTTCTAGAACTATTTATAACACTTTCTGAAGGAGAGGGGAGAAGCAGCTTCTTGAAGGTTCTAGTTATCTGCCGATAGCGAGCCCGGTGTTTACGCTGGTTAAAGGAGTTATTGTTGTTTACTTCGACCTCCCGATAACCTTGGGCAATTGCCGCTGCGTCATTTACACATGCGCGCGCGCGCACACACACACATGTGTATGTATTACTTACATTTTATATAGATGTATATATACATCTATATAAAACTTACATAATATTTAATTGAGTTTACATGTGCCATGCCATTAGTAGGAACAGATATACTAGTTTTATAAATGCAGTATAATCATAAATGCAGAGTAAATTTAAAACTAATGACCATTTTCTTTAAATAAAATATGAAAGTTGTCTTAACATTTGATGACAGACATGATGGCTGGAATTGCTTTGCTCTATAACAATAGCTCATATTTAACCACAATATATAAGAATCAGAGAAAGGGAAAGTCTAATGAATTCTTATGTATTTAAAATGCTGTGTACTCATTCAATTCACAAAAGATGTGCTGAGTCTGTCTGATTTCATTTTTTCAGATATTATACCAGATGAAATAAAAAAGCATATATTGGATTGCTTTTAATTCAGTAACTGTGCACATAAACTCAAATCTATCATTCACATTCCATTATTCTTGTGTAGTTCAGTTTTCTGTGATCAATGGCATATTGGCCAGCAAACATCGCTATGTCATTATAAATAATTGAATAATATAATATTGCTTATGTTTCTTTAAAAGCTGCTCAGAATTGTAATTTCCATTAATAAATGCAAATTTTTGCATTGATCCTGTAGGACATAAGCAATTAAATAGATATAATTGCAAAATTTATATTACAACAGATTTGTTTTCATTTTCTTCTAGGTAGTGGCAAGAGAGCTCTGCTGGAAGTAATCTCACGTCGTGCTCAAGGCCCAACTAGAGGACAAATTCTTCTAAATGGGTCACCAATATCACTACAAATGTTTCAGCAGAATTGCGGTTATGTAACACATAAGTGTGATCTGTTACCTGGTCTGACTGTAGAGCAGACTCTACATTATGCTGCCCATCTTACAATAGGATCAAAGGTTTGTTAATGGCATGAAGAATTATGCCTTTCCCATAATAATACGTATATTTTCTTATGTAAGTTATCATTACCAGACCATACTTGGAACTAAAGTTTAAAATGGAGTCTAGCATGGTGTCTTAGATTGTCATGTTTTCATTTAGCATTGAATCAACAAAGTCCTTTTCACTATTCTAGTTTAGAAAGTTACAACACTCCTTACACTCCTTGAAATGTAATGGATAACAGTATCCCTCTGCAAGTGTTCAATTGTTGTGATTCTTCATTATTTTTTGAAAAATCCTTTATTATTTTGGAAGGAATATATTATACTTAATTACAACATTATTACATTGTATGAAGAGGAATGACTTGTTTGTTTGGTTAGTTACCTTCCCTTAGTTACACACTCTTATCACATTCCATGGTGATATAAACAAAAGGACATCAATGTGTATATAACAAATATATACAAATACAGCTAGCCTAGAAATGTGGGAAGTTACTGAATAATTACTGATATAAACAATAAACATCAACACTTGAAATGTAAGGGATAACAGAGTATGCTTCTGCATATGGTCAATAGTACCATTTCTTACCTATATAGATAAATTCATAGTCTCTAATGGATATTTAAGTGAATTGAATGAGATCTATCAGAGAGATTTGCAAAGTGCTAATAATTATTACATGTTGAACCACATATTCATGCAAAGTTATACTTACCTTCTCACCTTGTTCTCCTGCTCCCTACCTTACAAGTCCAGTGAAGCTATGTTTCTGTACGTACGTACGTCAGATGGCAGGTTGAGGGCAACCCGATGGTGTGTTTAGGCGTGTACCTTCCCTAATTAGGGCTTTACCACGTAGTGACGGGATATGGGGGTTACAGGATGGCGGTTGTTCTTTAGGTAGGGGAGAGAAAGGAGGTAACAAAGCTTGTTCCTCGACGGTAGCCGGTCATGGTGCAACTGCCCTTGTGCACCGCTGATGATATGAATTTTGTAAATATGTTGGGATTTTAATTTTGAAGTCCAAGCTACTCTTGAAGGGATTGTATTGGAGTTCAGCTTTAGCTGCTGTTGGAATTACTCCGCTGTTACCGGACATGCCCGCAAGCCATGCGGGGAAGCCGGCGATGCCTCAAGCGGCGTGTTCTGGGGTTATAATCCCCAAGAGACCTAACTAGGGCGCTCTGATGGTATGGCAACTGGTCGTAAAATTTTGCGGCCCGGCGCCTAATTTCATCCTCCACGTAAGGAAGAGATGAGGCTTCGTGAAGCAGTCTCACGGGAAAGGAGCGGTTTACACAATAGATGGCCCGAAGGCACCTATTCTGTACCCGTTGCAGGAGCAGCAGGTTGGAATCTGCGGCCATGCCCCAGATCTCGCAGGCATAAAGCAGGAAGGGGATTATCAGCGCTCGAAAAAGGTGTAACTTTAAAGGGACAGGCATCTCAGACCTCAGCATCGGGTACAATGAAGCCGCAGCCCCATGCCCCCGACGCGCGACGTCCCCGACGTGTCCCCGAAAAGTTAGGCCCTTATCTAACTTAACCCCCAGGTAGGTAATGGCATTTGTCCATTCTATCCTTCTTCCGAGATAGCTGAATGTGGGGAAGATTGCGGGAAAGCGGCGCTTGGTGAAGAGAATGGCGTGGCTTTTTGCCGGGTTAATGGATAATCGCCAACGCCTGCACCACTCTTGGAGGAGGCGGAGGTGTCTCTGAATGGGGTTGAAGGCCCTGTTTGGGTTTTTGCTTGTACAGTACAGAAGCACGTCATCAGCGTACTGTGCCATGTTGACGTGCTGCTCTGTGGGTAGGTCGGCCACATATACACTAAAGAGTGTGGGGGATAACTAAATGGTGGTTTCAAATAAATGTTTGCCAAGCAGTAAACAATTTTCCACACTTACAAATAGGTATGTACATTAAAAGCTCATTAGCCAATATTTGTACAGTAAGTCCTTCCATTATATGCACGGCTATTGTGTTTGATGAAGATAAAGATAAAATGCAGAAGTTAAAGGTTGTGAAACTGCAGTTCCTACATTGTAGAAAAAAGTAAAACTTTTATGATGCAGGTTTCCTTTGAAGTAGTTTACTTAATAGCTCCACGTATGGATGACAATTTGAAGAAGATGGTTATTGTTTCACGTATGGAAAAGCCGATTTGAAGTAGGAGTATTGTTACGTTATTTGCACCATGCTTTGGGTGTCAATTTGAAGTAGTTTGTATTGTTGTATTGAAGGAGTTGTATTATATTTCAACTGTTGGGAAACCGAACTAGTAGTAGTTGCAACCACACGTATAGTACCCGCTAGCCTTTGCCCCAATTTTTAAAAATATTAACTTTGTAATTAAACTGTTTCTTTAAATATTTAATATTTATGTTTGCCTCGGCTGCGTCAGTATTTATTTTAGAGACATGGATATCTTGGCAGGGTTGTGATGCGACAAGAATGTAGGCTTACACAGATTATAATTTTACTTCACTCCTTTTATTAATACTTTATACGATTTAAATAACACTTCACTGATATAGAGAGCTGTGAGATTCTTTTTATTAATTAATTACACTTTTTAACACGTATACTTACTTTTCATCTCGCACGAATACATATTGTATTTCTTGAGGACACTTTTTGCATCTGGTTAGTAACACTGTCTGCAGGCAACTGAACTCTAAATTTGTAAAATTTTCTCCTTTTCAGTTTCAGATTGGCTAATCCTACTCCAATAGAATACCTTCATTTAACTAAAGCTTTTTCTGGTTGTTGATTGGCTATTTTACAAACTGTCGCTAAAATTATATTATTGTTGCTCCAATAATGACTAGTAGCATTATTAAACATTCTTACTCATTATTGCCTCAAGGTTACCTCATTGTTAGCAACTTTTAACCTATTATTCTCACAGCTCCTACATTATTAAATTACGTAATACATTCACATAACATTATTGAACATGTATACAATAGTATACAATAATATAAACATATATCAAGACTGTAATATACACCTTTTATATATTGTTACACACACACATATTGCTTTAAGGCAAGCTGTTATTGAATTTACATATTATATAATTTGACTGAAATCATTTAAGTGTTAAAAATACTGCCTCATCTTTATTTCCCATAAGAAAAGTAAAATTAATTAATAGACTGCATCTACTTAAATAATTTATTATTGTTCAACAGAAGATAACTTACAATCTTGGTGATGCTTTGTATTGAACACTGCACGCTTTATCTATAAAATATATTCATAATATTTTGCAAAATTTTTCCCAATTTAAAGTACATTTTGTAAAGTAAATTGATAGCACTATATTTCATTCTATCAATTAAGAGGGATGTTTTTCAGGGCTAACAAGTAGGTAGTTTTTTTATTAAAAACTTTCTAGTATTGTTAATATTAGAAAGGGTCACTATTTATAAATTTAACACATCTGAAATTGTTATTCCTTTATGTGTTAACAATAAAGGTTCTCGTTATTTTCCACAGGTATCACATTATGTGAAGAGATCTAGAATGAAACAAGTTATGGCAGACCTGGCACTCACACAGGTAGCAAATAGAGCAGTAGGGGATCTGCTACAAAGTGAATATCGACGCTTAATGATTGGTGTGCAACTTGTCAGAGATCCTGGTATGTAGTTATTTTGAGACTATTTTTTAATCTGTATATGAAGAGGAAATTGTTGCTGCTGCAATACATTGTAGTTTGATTCCAATTTATAGCTTTTGAGGACCTGAATGAAAAAATGTTCACGTACATTAAAAATTGAAATAATATTTTAAATGCATTTAACATTTTAAAATAATTTTCAGGAGAAATCTGCAGCTGTCTCATAAAAATAGGTAAATGATTTAGTGCTTCTAATAATTTCAAATTTTGAAGACTTGTTTTACTAGGTACTAATAAAACAAAATTATAAAAGCTTTCGTAGCTTTAATGCAGTTTCACCATTGAGGTATTCCTAAGAGAACACAGATGCTTACTTGTTATCAGTGATGGAGTTAATTGTGTAGATCAGTACATGTTTGTAATTATGACAACTCAAGTGATCTTAAATGCTTTATGTAAAGACAGTGGAAAAATTTGAAGTTGTATTGCTCTTTGGTCCTGAAATACCAACTTCTATAGCAGTCTTTAGCACTCTCTCAAAGATCTCCCAACATATATGTACTTTCCTTTTACTTCTGTGAAGAAGTAAATCAAAATCAGCGTCAAATTAAAAATGCAACCATTAGGTATCTATTCTAGTGTGGTATTCTTGTTTTCTGAATATAATTTCAGTATGCAGTATTTGTTTCAGTCAAATATTTTCAAAATAATGCCATAAATTTCATTTTCTTGAACATCCACAAAGTTAAATCACCAAATATCTTTTAAATGGCTAAGGTAAAGGATTTAATTAATGCATTTTCCCTGTAAAAATAAAAAATCACCTTATTAATTAACAACATCCAAATCGCAGGACTTCTTTTTGCAGATGACCTAGTGGTAGGATCTATTACAGTAAGTGGTTTAAAACAATCATTACAAGCAATTGATGTATATTGTAAAGAATGGAGGTTAAAAGTGAATCAAGAGAAAACGCAGATTGTGGTATTCAAAAAGGGGGGGGGGAAATTAAGCAAATATGAGAAGTGGAAGGGAGAGAATAAAGATTACAGGGTTGTGCATGACTGTATTTATTTAGGAGTAAAAATAGATGCAGGTAATAAATGGGAGAAACAAAAGAAGTTTGCATTGGTAAAAGGTAAAAGGGCGATGGCAGCAATTAGAAGCTGCAAATATAGAGTACGTAATATAAATGTTCCATGGCTGGAAAAAGTTTATGAGATGGTTGTGGAGGCAAAAATGTATGGTATAGAAATATGGGGATTAGAAAGAGGATGGGAAAGTATAGATAAGGTGCACAGGAGGTTTTGTAGAGAAATACTAGGTTTACCGAAGGCAATTGTAAGACAGGTAGTGCAATTAGAGATGGGCAGGGTGGCAACTAAGGGGAAGATAATGGAAAGAGCTTTGAAATTTTGGTTCAGAACTTTAAATCTAGGAAAACGTAGTGTGTTAAGACAATGCATAGAATACCAAGAGAATAGTTTAATGAATGATGGATGGGTAAGTAATTTACAGAACATTTTGGAGAAAAATGGGTTAGGAGACACGTAGAGAAGGAGAGAAAATAACGTGAAAAGTTTTTTGGAAAAAGGCAAGGAAAAGACTGGAAGATATAGAAATACAAATGTTCAGTGAGATTGCCGAAAATAGCTCATTGGTTTATTATAGGCCAAGGAAAAATACATGGGGTATGGAAAAATATATAGACATAGTAAGTAAAGAAGAGAGAGAATCTATTGCATGGGTGAGAACCAGAGCATGGAGGCTAAGAGGGTTAAGACAGGGTATTCCTCAAAATCAGTGTATGATATGTGGTGGTAATGAAGACATTGAACACATAGTATTTAAGTGCCAAGGAACAGAAAATTGGAGAAGAGAATTTTTTAAAAAGAAGTTGTTGAAGGAGGATAGAAATATGCTTATAATCGAAATGATGTGCAAGGACGCTAGAAGCATTGGACAGTTTTTGTGTAAAGTAAAAAATAAATGGCTTTGGACAGTGGATAGAGAAAAGTAAGAGGTAGTGTAGCTTACTTTGAATGGAAAACTATGGTGAATGTGTGATGGTAAAGTAATCAATAAGTGACAATTGAAAATCAAGTGGAAATGGGACATGAAAAACTGAAGCAAGATAATTTATTGATAAGAAATTGTAAAATGTAAATAAACTGTAGTGATTCTATACAGAATGAGTGCCACGGTCAAAGTTCAGTAGAAAATCAAATTGTAAATCTCTTAGCACAATAAATATACAACTAGTATCAAGAGAATGTAATGGCAATATTACCTACCCTCAGAAAAATGTAGATATAAACAAGTACTGGTCTTGCAGCTGAAGTCATCATGATCATGTAGAAATTATCACCTTATTAACTAGTATCAAGAGAATGTAATGGCAATATTACCTACCCTCAGAAAAATGTAGATATAAACAAGTACTGGTCTTGCAGCTGAAGTCATCATGATCATGTAGAAATTATCACCTTATTAACTAGTATCAAGAGAATGTAATGGCAATATTACCTACCCTTAGAAAAATGTACATATAAACAAGTACTCTTCTTGCAGCTGAAGTCATCATGATCATGTAGAAATTATCACCTTATTAACTGGTATCAAGAGAATGTAATGGCAATATTACCTACCCTTAGAAAAATGCACATATAAACAAGTACTCTTCCTGCAGCTGAAGTCATCATGATCATGTAAATAATCAGGAAGTATTTTATACAGTACAGCATGATGCTGAATAAAATCTTGAAAATGAGTTGAAATTTTTAAACATAATATTATCTCCGCTTACATGATGGAATTTCGCAAGACTAGTTTCAAGGAGCATCTTCCTTATCTTCATTGCTGGGTCGAGTGAAACTCTTATGTCATGCCGGGCCCTATCAGTGGATGTAATACCAACTGTCCTCTCTGTCAACCAGATGATGTCATCTACATCGAGAATTTCAAAGTCCATAAGATCTTCTTTGTGTTTTGTGATGAAAATGCTTTCTCATGTTTCCAATTTGACTGGTTTCTTGACGTGTTTCAACAATTTAATTCCTGGTTCATTGTTATGCTTCTCTGACCAAAAATGATAAGCTACAGCTGATTTATCAGTATATTTGAATTTTAAATTTCTCATGTGTTCTTTCCTTCTGATGTCTTTTTTCTTTTGTTTTTCTGATGTATATCTTTTTGCAATTTTAGCAATTCATTTGAAAGATCCCTGATAATTTTGTTTTCAGTGAAACATCTTTCAAAGGATGTTTTAATAAATTCCTAATGTTGTACTTATTTTGTGGAACCAACTCAATGACTAGTTCTTTGAAGATTTTTTTTAAATTTCCAAAAATATTTTGGGTGAAATGTGAATTTATAATATTCCGTTGTGGGTTTCTCCAATTTTTCCGAAGTAATAATTTCTTTTTGTATTTTCTCTTTTGTACTTGTCAATTAATTTATCTATAAATTTAGAATTAAACGTATTCCTCTTTGCTACCTGGTATATATAAGTATATTCATGTTCATATTCTCTTTCTGTTAGTGGGATATTAGTTTGTCTATAAATGAAACTATGAAAAATGGCATATTGATGTGGTGTTGGATTAAATTGATTCCGTCTGATAGTTATCCACATGTGTTGTTTTCTATAAATTCAAATTTTAATCTCAATTGATTCTTCATGATTTTTAAATATAAAAATGGTAGGCATCCTTGTGCATCTATTTCAACCATAAACTTTATGGATCTTTCTTGTAAGTTCAACAATTTCACCACATCTTCCACCAATTGTATAGGAACAATTGCGAAAATGTCATAAACGTATCTATACAACAACAGAACATATATGGGAAAGCTTTTGTTATTTGGATTTCAAAATTACTCATAAACAAATTGAGCAGAAACGGTGACAGATCATGTTAATTAACAGATCATGTTAATTATCATAAACTAATAGAAACAAGGATATAAGTGATTTCAAAAACAGATGCATTCCTCTTGTCAAGTTAAGAGCATGAAATAGGTTGCAATATATGTCCCCCATGTTAATTGCTGTCATGTAAGAAGCAAGTTAAGTTAAACAAATGCTTGATCAAGAATTGGGTATTGGTCATATCTAGGCTTCGGACATGGTTGTTGTTTCGTTGCACTTTGACTAGAAAACAGTTACGTGCGCACAGGGTTTCATTGAGACCTCCCTCTCCCAAGCACTGCCGGTCATTCACTCTAAGCAAGTGATCAGTATATATACAGCCTGTTCTGAAGTTACGAAGTCCGGCCATTGATAGCTGAACAAAACACGCCAAAAACAACCAGTAAGAAGAGTGTGTTACTTGTAAATGAATATGGATGAGAGTATTTTGATGTAAGAGGGGAAAATATATTTTGTAAAGTATGTCAGATTGAAATCAAAGGAGAGAGAAGGATTTTTATTGCAAGACACTGTAAATCTAAAAAACACTTACAAAATATTATGTTGCTTCTTAGAAATGAGGTGGCGAGGATATATGAAACCACGAACTCATGTAGCCAAACCGATGCTTACGGGGATTCGGCCGACATGAGCTAAGCACAAATATCCCATTTAATAAGCTGCAAGATTCTGCTTTTAAAGCATTTCTGGAGAAACGTTCAGCTATGAAATTTTCTTGTCAGTCTACTTTATGCAAATTTTATTTGTCTTTCTCATAGATGGCAAAACCAGAGTTCTTGAAACTTGTCAATAATTTGACACAACACTTTACAGAAGTAGACAAATGTTATGCTGCTGAAATAGCACAGCAGAAACTGAAGAGTGTTTTAGATAAAAACCCAGGATATGCAATCATGTACCATATTAGGCATTAATAATAATATTCTATTATAATGATATTCTAAATAATGAAAATGCATGCTTTTCCCAGAGGTGTGTGACGTTCTTCAATTTCGCTTTGCACTAGTGGTGTGGAACGGAGCTTTTCAAGATATAAACTTTATTGAGTTTGAGAAGTCATTTTGTTTTTGATACATTCAGAAAATATATTGTAATCCATTGTAATAGTTGTCCAGGCATGTATATCAGACATGAAACTGATTATTTCATCTGCCACAGTTCAGATTTATTATTTTGTTAGATCCTATTTATACTTTGTAATAAAAGCTTAAGTTTACTACAGAATTGCATACTTACTTCTGTGTCCACCTATACCTATAGCGTACACAGTACTCGGCACAGCACAAACTCAGTAGTGCACAAGACTACTGCCTCTCCCTTCTCCGCTCGCTTGTAAACGAAGTAGCAGTATAATAGAAGTTAACTTAACCTAAAGACATATCCAAAACCTAGTCATGTCATTTGTACTCTTCAGCATCAACTGTGCTTAGAGCTTAACCAGCTGGACTCTACTTCCTCTTTAGATATTTAACATCCTTCAATCAGTTAGGTCATATCAGACAGTGAATGAATTAAGGAAAAAATTGGGTGAATGATGTTCTGATGAGCTTGGAGTCCATATAGCTTAGATTTACTAGACATTTGTCTTTTCAGGTAAAGGAAAATCCCCAAAAATCTTATCCAGGTAATCCAATCTGAGATTTGAATTTCTATTCTTCCACCCCATCATGGAATGGGCAAGTATACAATGTTTATAGTATGTTGAAACAGAGTTGAAATGCTTGAAAAAGGAAATGAAATAATATTTTTTAATGCTGTAATGACAGAGAAAGTTCTGGAGCATTGTTGAGGAAAGTTGTAAGGATGAAGAGTTTATAACAAATAAAAAGGATAGTGTGTCCTCCTCTTCAAGACTACAAAACACTCACCAAAATTCAGCAAGACAGGGAAGAGGAAATAAACATTGTAGCCAAAAAGCATTCACAGTTTAAAATATTCAGAATTCGTTGCCAGAGAGAATGAGAGTGAGGGAGAGCCTGAAAAACACATCAATCTCCAGGTTAATTCCAAAGGCTGAGGACTGCTTAGTATTATACCAGTGTTTTAAAGAACTGCAACAGTTGAAAAAAGGAATAACCATATACAGACTAAATCAGTCAATCTGTATTTACTGAATACCACATTTAAAAGTATGGATTTATGGAATGATGTATTATAGTCATACAAAAGCAAATTCAACATTTCCATGCTTTAAATTAAACTTAATGCACATTTCAACAGCGTTGAGCTAAGACCACTTTCTGCAGTCCTTATTGAGCATACATATGGAATAAATATCATTAATCTGCTATAAGTTAATATAGGTTTCCGGAAAACAACAGCATATCCATAATAAGATGTAAAGATTTTTTCTGCTTCTAAACAATTCCATTTCATTTATGAGGTTTATAGTACAAAACTGCTGCATTGTATGAACATTTAAAACAAATATTGTCCTTATTTGCATAATGCCTTTCTCTTATTGTGCAGCTTTGGATATGTATTTCTGTTGCTGACATGCACTTAATTTTGTATTGCCAAACAGACTTTAATTTTACTACTTGCTTGTTTGTTGCACTGTAGTAATACCTATCTTTCATTGATAATGGGTGTTGATATATGTTACAGTTGTTCTGCTGCTGGATGAACCTACTTGGGATCTGGACCCACTAAACACCTATCTTGTTATTTCTATCTTATCAAACCATGCCAGAAAATATGGACGTGCAGTGGTGTTGACTATGGAAAAACCTCGCTCAGATGTATTTCCTTTCCTTGATCGTGTAGCATATCTATGCCTGGGGGATATTGTCTATACTGGAGGAACAAGATTGATGTTGGACTACTTTCGCTCAATTGGCTTTCCTTGCCCTGAACTTGAAAACCCTTTAATGTATTATTGTAAGTGTTATATAAACTTTGATGAGATTCCTTATTTATATAATTAAGTATGCTGGAGACAGTAGCTGTAATATGTATACATTGTGTGATGCTTTCTATTACAGTATGTCTTTCCACTGTTGATCGTCGTTCAAGAGAGCGTTTTATTGAATCAAATCATCAAATTGCAGCATTAGTGGAAAAGTTTAAACTGGAAGGTGGACCTTTCCAGTGTAAAACTTCATTAGCTATAAACGGACCACAAATAATTGATCCAGGAGCAGATCCAATGGCAATTCACGCTATTGCTGTTCCAGCTGTTGGTGGATCTACATCACCATCACTTGCCAACAACAAGGTTCCACTGTCTGCATTTGGCAGGCCAAATGGTTTAACAGTGGGATGGACACTCTACAAGTTAGTCTTTTAAATGTATTTCTCTTTCTTTGTGTTTAGAAACACTAGTTATCACAAAGTATGAAATCTTAGATTTTATGCTGTATAATAAGTTATTTTGTTTGTTAACTTATTCATGAATTGAAGCCATGTTTTATCAAAAAGAAGATTACCATCACTATATGTAGACTTCAGAAACCAGATGCAAAACTATGGGTTCCCCATTCTTAAACCTTTCAGTTCTTTTACTTATATGGTCAAAATTCAGTAATTCTGTTGTTTTGTGAATTGAATCCATAGCTAACTTCTTGCTTGTTTTGTTAACAGAGAAAGGGATATGATGAATATTATTCTAAGCAGGTACTGATGTCATAAAGCTTTTCTATTTTGTTAAAATTTGAAGCTATTGATTTGTTTTGGTCCAATATTGATGCTCAGGAAAGCATTCCCAAAATATGGATTCTGTGTTTCAAGAGCTGCAACATTGAAAATGCTTTGTCCTGTGATAAATTGAACCAGGACTCTTTATTCACTGTTATACAGCATTGTAAATATTTTTCTGCTGCCTTGGAGGCTGACCTATCATATGCCACTTATTGCTACCCATGTGTGCTTTATATAACTGCAGAAATTGGATACAATAATGAGCTTATTTAATTTGGTGGCATTAGTGTCAATGTGAGGGGCTATGACATAAATGACTGTCAGGCTCATGAGTTTAAGATAATGCAAAATGGAAAATCAAGTAAACATATGTTATGGCAGATGAATATGTCACTTCATATATTTATGGTTGTGACAACCATTAATGTTATAGCTATAATTGTAAAAATGAACTCAACCGATTCTAGATGCACTGGAAACTTAAAACTTTTAACATTGGGACATTGCTGCAATTGTGTCATTCTGAATTATCATTTGCCAAGACCATAATAGAGAAGAATAAACAATTGCATTAGTCACCCGTGATCAAGAAACAAAAATACATGAATTGTTCTATTGGTATGCTGTATGTATCACTTAGTACTGAATGAATGTACTAAAAATGTTTCCATTCTTTTGTAAAATAGTACTGTGATGAAGAATTTTACCATAAGTAATGAAAAATCTATGTGGACAATGCAGCCATACTCCAACTGTGTGAACTGTGATAAAAGCTGTAACATTTAGCTAATTTTTTATTATTCATTTAGAAATGTAATGTAGTAAGCAATAAATGGGCTAGATACTAGAGAACAAAAATTGTTGCCAAAAGAATATTTCTATCTCACTACCATCCTTAATGGCACAGTATTTTTTGACAGAACCTGAACTGGAAGTATGAAGTTTATTCTGAAATTTATGGCAAGTTCCCTTGTGCATTTATATTCTAATTTATGCAATTTAAGAAAAATGACCATGCTGTATATAAACAATTTTACTATAGGTACCTGTTTATTCTCTGAAGTGTGATATACTGACCCTTTCTAATGAACAGAGTCATATGCAGAGAGGGCTCAAGGTATCCAAGATATCATATCCAAAATTTGTAATATTGAAGTATGGATTCTCATTTTTGTTTTCTGAGACCTTGTATACTTACAAGTTTAATATAATGATTGTACCTGCTAATAAACGAGTAAATAAAAAAAATATGTATGTATATAAAAATTTAATATATATCAAATCAGGGGGTGACTGGGAGTTTATTCTATTCTTTTGGTAAATTATCATTCCATGTTGTTTGGCAACATTCATTAAATGGCTGGCTCCATCTCAATGGTGTGGTGGTTACCATACAGTCTCTAGTTCTCAAAGTCACAGGTTCAAACCCGGTGGAGGGCAATGGATTTTTTCGGACGTAAAAATCCTTAGCATGACTTCCTTCGGAAGGGAAGTAAAGTCGATGGTCCCGTGTCATAGATTTACGGCACATAAAAGAACCTCAAGCCTGATAAAGAGGCCTCTGAGCAAAATTACCGGTCTTTTACACCCAATATAGAATGGGATGCTAAGCACCACAGCAGTTAAAGAACATCATAAATAAAACTCAATTTAATTTAATTTTCTGGCTCTACTCATTTTACTCTGCACTATTTAGTTACAGGAGTTAGAACTAGATAGTTACAGAGTACCTCCTGTAGTTGTAGTGAAGTGAATGGGTCTCCCTTAGTCTAGTGGTTAACACACCTAATTGGATGTGAGTCCTGCAGGGGAGTTTGGTCTCTATGTACTCCTGCTTGCTTTATGATACTATAGATAATTAGATTGTTTATTGGTCATGCTGACTTGTCATATCCTTTATTTAGTCGACATACTTTGTTCAGATGTCTAGATAGTATCCCCCTCAAAGTGACCATGGAATAAAGGTTTAACTGAAATTGAATGTTTCAGTTATTCCTGTTTCAGCACCCACCAAATGCACTCTCTGCATACACCCCTGCTAATAAAGTACATAGATCTTATTTTCATATACTCTTTATGTTGATCAGCATGAGTCCATGAAGTAAGCCTGTCACTGGGTTCTTTAATAACAAATGCAACAAATTGCAAGGTCACAAAAACTTTCTTCAAAAATACACGCATTCTTTATGTATTTTGACCTTGTGAATTCAAAAATGATACTCAAATATCGTATCACCCACAGTTTTTGCATAAATTGTATATTTTGCAATAATGATGATGTACATGAAAACACCACATGAAGCTCAGAAGCGGCGCATCACTTTCAGCTGTTCAACACTTGCGCCCTTAGCACCACACAGCAAGCTGTCACATTGCAAATAGGGCTGTTTGTCTGTCACTGTGTTGTGTTTGTGCAAGGAAGTACGTGTTAGTATTAGTGTAAAATATCTACAAGAGGCTGTGTAAACTCTTCTAACTGTTTTTGTTATATTTGTGGTGAAGTTGTGGTGAAAAAAGACCGAAGAAGCATTGCTGCCTTCGTGAGAAAGTTCTACCATGCCTATTTCAGAGTGAAACTAGGTGACATCAATAAAGCATGGGCTCCACAGCTCCTGTGTGTAGAAGTTTTATGATGCTGGGTGGCAGGAAAGAAGAAGTCATTACAATTTGGCATCCCTATAGTCTGGTGGGAGCAACAGAATCATACAGATGACTGCTACTTCTGCTTTGTAAGGTTACGGTTTCAACAAGAAAAACAAGAAGAGTATTGAGTGTCCAAACAACATTCAGTGATTCATCCTGTGCCATATGGCCCAGATATGTCTATTCCACAGCTTCTGCACACATTATATACAGACGACAATGATGACACAGATACCATGCAAGAGAAGGATGATGCTGAGTTTGAAGTAAGCACAGATGAGGGCCATCTTCTGTTCACTCAGGCAGATCTAAATGGTTTATTCCATGATCTGGGACTAACAAAGGATAAAGCAGAGCTCTAGGGTCAAGCCTGCATGAAAGATATATGTTAGCAGCCGGTATATCCATTACATTTTACAGAAAAAGGGTCTTAATATTCACACAATATTTTGCTCAAAAGGACATGTTAGTGAACTGCAGTGATGTACAAGGTTTGATGGGTCAGTTCAACATTCTGTATGCGCCAGGTGACTGGAGACTGTTTATTGACTCATCTAAAAGAAGCCTGAAGGCAGTTCTGCTGCACAATGGTAACATGTATGCCTCAATACCTGTCAGCCATTCTGTGCACCTGAAGGAAACATATGACAACAATAAGGCGCTTCTTACTACCATTCATTATGAGGATCACAATTGGATGATGTGTGGTGATTTGAAAGTGTTGGGTGTGGTTCTAGGACAACAATCAGGATATCCCAGGTTCCCCTATTTCATCTGTGAATGGGACAGTCGAGCTCATGACAAACACTGGGAGCAAAAACGGTGGTCCCAAAAGTTGGAATTGGTTCCAGGGGACTAAAATATCAAGTGTGGCCCTCTAATGGAAAGATACAGAATACTCTTGCCATCTCTGCACATCAAACTGGGCATAATGAAGCAGTTTGTCAAGGCATTATCTAAATGTGGCAACTATTTCAAATATCTATGTTTACAAGTTCCCCAACCTGTCAGATGCTAAGTTGAAAGAGGGCATGTTCATTGGTCCTGATATTCAGAAACTAATGCTAGATGTTGCTGTAGAGCAACATGCCTGGACTGTCTTTGTATGGTTCAAAACTTCTTGGGAAATAATCATAGTCCAGAGTATATTGACATAGTTGTGAACATACTGACGAAATTCAAAGTGCTGGGATGATCAATGAGTTTGAAGTTACCTTTTTTAAATTCGCACCTTGAACTTTTGTCCTCCAAACCTGCTTGCTGTAAGTGATAATGGGCGATTACTGCTGGATGCTTCACTGTGAGCACACAGATATTCCCCATAAGAGGAAAAGCAGGGGCCACCCATGACAACTACGAAAGCACGGAATGAATGATGTTAGTGCATGTTTTGTACCACATTCTCTGTATGCATCTGTTCACTGTGTGTATTTCAATATGTTGTTGTTTTAAACTTGTATTCTACTTCTGCATGAATATGTGATTTATACAAAAATTGTGGGTGATATGATGTTTTGAGTATCATTTTTAATTCAGGAGTTTGAAATACATAAAGAAAACCTACATTTTCAAAAAAAAAGGTTTTTCACTGTTGCATTGTGTAATACTGGGAGACAATTGGATTGGAAAACATTTGCAGCAGAACTCAGGCAAACTTTGTAGCCCACTATTTTATCTAAAAGAAGGTAAAATGTTGCTTTGTTTTTTTTAGCAAATCTGGAGATGCTAAATAAGTTAGTGTGACTGCAAAAATATGACAACATGCAGCAGTAACTGTATTATAGAAATAATATTTTACTTTCTCTGATCTTAAAATAGTCTAAATTGTTTACTTATTGCTGATGCCAGGAGAAAGACTTCTGGACATGTGATTATAAAACTTGGAATGTTTTTGGTAAATCTGAAGAAAAGTACAATAAAAGGAATTAGTTTTATCCAGAAGCATAAACACTTTAGCATATACTGCAAAAACAGAGATATCTTCTTGAATACAGAAAAGAAAACTTAGATCTTGAATAGTAGTAAAAATATTCATGTAAGTGGTAGGCAAAAATATTTTTGTGCTTTTTAAGTAGAAGGATAAAGTAATATTTGGTACTGAAAATGTGGTTTTCATTTTATAGGAGGAATCTGGCAACCATATTTAACTTTCATTCAGTTGGACTGGCACATTTATTCCTAAGATTGATTGTATTACCTATTTTCCATTTACTTCTGTGGATATTCTATTCAGGCATGCAGAATTATCAGCATACTTTTGTAACAAGGAATGGATTGATCTTGAATTGCTTGACTGGGGCATATTTTGTATCAATCATCATTACTTCATCTACATGTAAGTATGCACTTATTCCTTATACCCCCATTTTAACTACTGTTGTGTAGCGTAGTTTCCCATTCTGAAATAGTTATGTGCAATTATGAATTTTGGTTTTTATACAACCATTCTTTACTTGTGAAAAAAGAAACATGTTATAATATTCAGTAATCTGCTTTTCATTATCTGTGTGCTAATTCAGCAAGATAATTTCAAGTCACTGAACTGACTATAGTAATTGAGGAGGGGTAATGTTAATGCCTCTCAAATTATGGGCACTGGTTTGAATATGGTTAAGTCAAGCTGCCTGGCCAAGATTTCTAATGAGGGCTTTAGCAGAGGATACATCAACCCTTTGATCTATGATGCACAGGATAGTTAACTTGCTTACTCTGGCCTGCCTTGAAACTGTAAATGGAATCAGTTAAAAAATAAACTGTTTAAATACTTAAATGAGCAATACTGTATTGAAACTAATTTTCTTAGTTATGAGATCTATATAGGGCACCTATTCATTTACTTATAACTAAGGCTTGGAAGTTGAAGACCTATAAATTCTTGAGTATTAGGAGTCGAATTTGGGACACACTTGCTTCACTTACTCTGTTATTATATACGACATGTTTCAGAAGCCTTCACTTTCATCATCAGCTGTAGGTTGACCCTTTGCTGTAGAGATGGAAACACAAAGACATCATGTTATGATGCATTGCACCATAAACACCAACACAGGTAGCCGATGTTATTAAGGCACAGACTCATCAATGGGAGGTCGGAAGTTCATATCCTGCCAGGACCGACTTCCTCGGCTTAGGTTTTTTTCAGGTTTTCCTCAGTCTTCATAACTGGCAAATACTGGGGAGGTACCCTAAACTTAGAATTGGGACGTTTCCTTCTGAATTCCCTTTCCCAATTATCATTTCATCTCATGCATCACCACTTCTACTTCTGTGGTGCCATATACAGGAAAATGGGCATTAAAACGCTATGAAAAAAATTGTACCACAAACTCAACATTTTGCTTCAGCTTTAATGTGCAGATGCTATAAAACTTGAAAATATGAATGGCAATGCTAGATTTACTTTACAATTAAAATTGCATATAAGCATTAGAATCATTAAACTATTAAATTAATATTAAACTATTCTATAATATGTATGAATCAATCCCTTGTATCTAGAGATAGCTTTTCCTTTAAAGTTTTTGCCATATAATTTAACACATGACTATTTTATTTTTCAGTCTCTACTTATAGGACCCGCTATTATCAGGAATCCCAAGAAGGGCTCTACAGTGGGCCCCTCTTCCTGCTTAGTTATTGGCTCTTTACAGTACCATTTTCATGCATAACTGTAGCTATTGCATCAAGGATAACATTCTTGTGAGTATTTTATACACAGAAAAGGTAATAGCAATAAGTGAAAATACTGGCTGAGTTTTGAACTTTTATTCATTGATAATTTGCAGCAGTACTCTTCCACAGACAATGAAATTTTTGACAAGAGCAAAGCTGTAGTCAAAATCTAATCAGATTGTGTCACTAAGACTTATTGAGTAATTTTTACTCAGAAATAAATTTACCTATCACTCACAGATGTTTAATATTGGATTATTAAAATTATATTTAAGTAGCTGGACACTCAAGCTTAGCTCAGTGATGTCGTAGATGTTTCACAGAAGTTTGAGAACATAATCTAAATAGAATTTAATAAATCATTTACAATAAAAGCTTAAGTTAAAACTGTTGATTGTAAATGTTCCAGAAGTAAGAAGATCAATTTAAAGCATTCATGTTTAACAATGGTTTCTAGGAGTAACATAGTTGCATACACTATAGATAACTAACAATGATGCAAAGTTAAATAATTTAAAAGTATAGAATTACGTTGTAGAAAATAAGTATGGCCATAACTGACTGCTTTTGCAAGCTTTGACTTTATTGAAGTACAATTGTTTGCAGTTGTAATATTTATTTTAAAAATTATATGAAAATGAATTTTCCTAGAGATGAGACCTGTCTAGATAAATTCTTTGTGCTCTAAACCACCATTCGGTGAAATTCTTCGAAATCCTTGAGCAGATTTCAAGAACAGGAATACATAATGTATGTATACAAGGTTACTCGTTTAATAGTATAGGATGATAAGTATAAATGTATTAAGTAATTTCAATTTTTTGTAATTAAAAAGATTAAATTTAAATTGCTTTACAGGAGTGAGTTTCATAAAAAAGAATCTTAAGGAATTGTTTGTTCTTTATTCTTTTTAATATTCTGCTAATTATTACTTTCTCTGCCACATACCTAATAGAAGAAGAAGTGCTGCATTTCAGCCAAGAGTTTGATGCCAAGGCTTCACCAGAAATGCATGTTTTGAGGCCCCTGAATCCAAGAAAAAGCACTTTTAGAAAAGGTCTGTGTGTGTGTGTATGTGTGTGCGTGTGCGTGGGTGGGTGGGTGTGGGTGCGTGTGTGGGTGGGTGGGTGGGTGGGTGCATGTGTGCGTGTGCCATAACTGAAAAACAAAGTGTTGGAAAAATACCAAACTTAATATTTAAGTTCAGTATCATCCATGGATCAATCTGGCTATTGGTTTGAAGCTTTTTAATATGTAGAAATTCCACATTGGCCACAGTACAAATGCTGTGCAGAGCTAGTTCAGTGGTGAGGCTGTCTCCTCTCTGCTCCGGAACTTACAAATGCTTTTTAGGCATTTACCTTAGATTTATTATCTTCTGTAGATTATCTTGCTGTCACAACTGTCGAGTCACATCCACCCTCCTGTCACATCCTGTGCTAGTTTTGGTCAGCTCTGAGTATTTAATTTCCTCAATATCACCTATATTTAGGAGACATTCTTCTGTCACTACCTGCAGATGTGGGACTAGCACAAGAATCCCACATGCTTTAATTTAAATTTTGAATTGCAACTTTTTAATTTAAGTTAAAACTAATGAAAATTAAAATTTAAAACTAAAATTAAAATTTATTTTAAAATTTTACAAGATAATGGCAGTTCCTAATTTTCTATATGGTGTGGAGACTATAAAAAGGATACACTGGAATCATAGAGGCTGCAAAAATGAAATATCCCCAATCAGTAGTGGCTACACAAGATTTGATCGCATTAGAAATGAAGATATGAGAAAAAAATCAGGTATACATATTTTTGCTAAATTAAAAAAAAATACTAACAAAGAGAGAAAAATGGAAAGCCATTTACAAAGAATGGATAATACCCACGTTCCAATTCAAATATATAGATATAAACCCCCAGGCTACAGAAATATAGGAAGACCTGTAAAACAATGGAAAGAAACTTGAGGCCAGAGCAGAAGATATCTCCTAAACCATGGGGAATGGATGATAATTATTAATATGATGATTATGGCTATTCAAGAATGTGACACAGAGATTTTCAAGAGAATCCTCCCAGCCCAAACTACTCTTTACAAGGATGTACCTTTTATAATTTCCATTTTCTCAAAAATGGGTCTAATTTAAAATACTATATGTATAAGATATTTGCATGACAAATGAAATGTACATCTTGAATTTTCTGGGAATAGTTTGTAAAGTACTCTTGATTCAAAAGGAATTTTGTATAACATTGTATAAGTGGTAAACTGCTATAAGAGTTAGACAAAAATGTAAAACACAACAAATATAGATCTCATTAAAATACACTCTTTATTTCCAATAACTTTTTTGTGGCATCAGCCATTCCTGAGATATTTGTTGTTAATGGTTTGAATTTTTCAATACTTTGTAATTTTTTAAGCTGCTGATCTAATTCAGCTGTTTCTTGCAATGTCATGGAAAGAGTATGGAATTTCAAGCTTAGAGTATAGTGACTCACTTTTGAACATTTAACTATTGCCTTATTCTCCTGTATCCCCCTTGTACCTACAATGAAATGTGTAATGAAGCTATTTATGCAAACCTTTGTCATGATTAACATGAAATAGATAGAAAAATAAGTTTTTGCAAGCATAGTTTGCAGAAGGTATATAAAAATAGACAATACTGAGTAGAGAAAGTCATGTGAATGTAACACACAAGGCATTATTTTCTTTTTTTTTTACTTTGTTATTGACATAAAATTTATATACAAATAGTCATGTTCCAGCTGTACTTTTAAATGATATTAATTTGGAATTTGCAGAATTTTCCTTGTACAATATTTTCACAGATTATCAGAATAAAAACATTGACCATGTTCTGTAAAAGCATATTCCATTACAGCAGGTTGTGAGTACTCAGATAATTGATTAGGGAACCACTGCTGATTTTGGAACTTCATTTTTTGCTCCATTGGTACTTATTAGCATTTTGATTGGTTTGTTTTCGTAGGCTGACAGAGCTTCATTCAGAGTTGGATTGGCTTTATTTTGGAGCAGTTCAGTTAGCATGTTTTCTAATGGCAGAGCAACAAACAATAGCTTTAATGCTAGTGATAAAAAGTTCATTTACGGCTGCTATTGCAAGTATTTACATCACAGCTGTGTATCTAATGCTGGGAGCTGGCACTTTAAGGTAAGAATCTTGATTTTGCTTATTTAGACAATATAATAAAAATTGTTCACCATTTTGCTTTGCTGTGTTGCTGTCAGAATATTAGTCACATTATTGCATTTTCATATTTGCAGTTTTAATCTTTTCTTTTCAGTTATTTGAAGGTTTATCATCAATAATTAGCTTTATGAAACCACGAGGATATGGGGGGGGGGTTATATATTATTCCTACACAGAGTATATTCCCATCTATGTACCTAACTCTATTATAACCCACAATATTTCTTTACTACTGGACCATGTTTCTTTAATTTCCTTACTTAAGCTGTTCCTTATAAAGAAATCTATACCTCCAGATACCCTTCCCTTTCTAGCTATCACCTCTTCTTTCCTACCAATGTATTCAAAGTCCTTTATATTTATCTGTACCTCTTTTAACCACGTTTCTACTACCACTAAATAATCCAGCTTAGCCAACAGCTGTTTCAAAACTCCCACATATAATTTGTTTTTTAAACCCTCACAGTTCCAAAAGCCCAATCTCCTGTATTATATCTTATTTATGGTTAAATTTCATGGTGGATGTTTGATAGTTCATTGGGTAAGAGTGTTGGCTTTGCAGAAAGGAGCTTTGTGCCTCAAACCCCAGTCATATCCATAATTTTTTAAATCTATCCTTCCTGCCTTGACCTCACCATGCCAAAATGAATCTAAGATCTCATTTGCTAAAGATATATTAGTAATTACACAAAACAGATGTCAGTTTATTATTAAGGTCAAATGCATGCACATATGAAAATTTCTATTTTTCTAGTGCTCAGACTGTTTCCTTCTACTGAGAGCAGAACAAGAGGTGAAAGAGCAATAACAATCAGGCAGGAAGCATATTTAGGTTGATGAAATAAACAACATTTGCAATACTAATGTTAATGTAATGTATATAGTGATAATATGTATATTCTTATAGTTGGCAGCTGAAGAGATTGCCAGTAACAATTCAAAGTTTTCAATCTTCTAACAGAACTGTAAGAATTCACATTCAAAACTGGGAAAGACAAGGCAAAATTTCCATCCTTGGAGCACTCTGCAAGTGAAGAAAACAGGTGAAAGAAGAAAAAAAAATGTCTTTGCAAGCTAATCCCACATTCAAATTTGTGCAAGATTTTCATCTTAGAAATGCAATGAAAGAATCTAGACTGGCATCACCTATGATTGCATAGTTGGTTTCATAACTAAGGGGCCTGTAGGTGGAAACTGAAGATGCTTCCATAAGACTGTTGAAAATGAATAGATCTACCATAAAAAATAAATACAACAGTAGCTTAATTTTTATCACACAACTAACTTATTACTTACCAAGTGAGATGGCTCCGCAGTAATGTGTGAGGCTTGCATTTGGAAGATCCCAGGTTCTATTCTCGTCAACTACCCACCTCGACCTTGGGTTTTTTTGTGGTTTTGCGCAGTCAGTAGGCAAATGCTGGGGTAGTTTTTCATCTACCATGATTTCGTTTTCATCATTTCCCTTTCATTCCATTTCCTTCTCATCTTTCAGATGTGCTTCTAGGTTTTGTGGCATATGGCATTGCAGACAGATGGCATGGATGTTTGCTCAAAGGAAAGAGCATTCCTTCTGGACACTAGAGGGCTCTTTGGTCAATGGTTTGTTTATTGCCCTCTCTAGGCAGCTCCAGCAGTGGGACAGGTCTTCAAGTCTGGAACTGTTAGAGACTTCTACATGTCTCTATGATCTGTCTGCCTGTGGCCTATAGCCTCCCATGTTCCTTCATTCATCCCTTCCTCATGGGGGTGGCAGCATCAATAGACCTATATAGGTTGCAGTGTGTGTGGTGTCCCCCCTTTGTTGTATAACCTATACCTATAACTCATTGCTTAAGTAAAGGGAGCACAACAACAGAGCATGCTGAAATTGTGTTACATTAACCTATATAATACACACCCAGGTTTAAATACACAAACATCACTAAAACTATACGTTTACCTTAAATAAGTATAGAAACATGTTTTCAGGGTAATTAGCCCATTCCCAGCTAGATTCCAACCAAGTGTGACTCAGTTTATTATTATTATTATTATTATTATTATTATTATTATTATTATTATTTATTATTATTATTATTATTATTATTATTATTATTATTATTATTATTATTATTATTATTCACTTCACTTCATTAAGTTTCTGCATACATACACCCTGGACAAAACAAATGAGTCATGTCTTGAACGCCAAATTTTTCTGCATCCTTCACAGCACAGCACTTGTTTACGCCATATACAATACAGTTATGCTGCAGCAAGTTGTTGTACAGCATTACTAAGCATGCCACCTTCCACGTGTCTTCTTTTTAGCACTGTGGCAAAGGGTACTTCTATGTTTAAGACCACAGGTTTGCTTCTCGCATTTAGCAAACACTTCTTTCTTCTGTTAATAATGTTTAATCAACACATAGTGTCTACATATTTTCAATATACTGCATTTCATACATAGTATTCAGTAAAGTTAATAATAGAATAGTTATTATAATGCATCTTTAAAGCAAAGCGCTACTGAAATTTGGTCATTTTGTTTTTTTAGTTTTAGTTTTTCCCACCACAGAATATATGGTTTCATGAGGAATCACTTAGTGAAAGTCTCACTTCACTATCTTAATTCTAAGTGGTGTTTTAAGATATTTCAAATAGATGCTGCATTCCATTCAGTCATTTAAATTCCTTTGGAGCCGTGGCTTGGCTGCTCTGTATATACTAATCCTTATTTAAAATAAAGAATGTTGCAATTGAAGAATGCTATCATGGCACCATACTTTAGTTGAACAGATGGCTCTGCAAATCACTGTAAGCACATGTTTTATAGGCACTGTTTACTGTTTGATTTCATTCATTTTGTGGAAGTTTTGTGAAAGTGTTTACTTCTTGGTATTTTATTGGCTTCTAATTACTTATTTTCCTGTGAATAAGTGCTGTGGGCATTGTATACTTTTATTTTATTACAGTTTTTAGATAGTTTTAGGTAGTAATTAGGGTTTAATGCACAGGCTATTTAATTAGGTTACGTCATGACTAGAAGCAAGAAAAATATTATTGCTATGAACACAAATGTTAGTAAACATAAGAAGAGAGAACTTGATGAACTAGATAAAACAATACAAGACTTAAAATTGTGAATGCTCATTGCAAACATTCTCCTAATTCATATTTGCAAAAGCAGGGCCAGTAAATATTGTGGTTTATAAAATACATGTTATGAAAGCTTTAAACACAATTATCTCAAACTATATTTCTATGCTTCTTTCCATATAAGTGTTCACGCTGTTCTTCACAGAGTTAAACAATTCTTATAAAACTTAGTGCACATGTTCAGCAAGGATATATCTAAGGAATAGAGCATGGGATTTCTGATACTGGATAAGTGAAGGACAATATAAATTTTTAGGTTAGCCTTTAAAAATCTTTTAATGAAATTTAAATTTTCCAAATATCATAATTTTTTTTCCCTGGAATTATAAACATTAGGAAAATTTCAATGCTACACCCATAATAGAACTTCTAAGCTAGCAGAAAATCATTTTAGTTGTGATTAAATGTATTTATTAAAAAATAGCTGCTTCAATAACAAACCCCTAATTACTTTCATAAATTATTTTATTAGATATAAAATAATTATTCCAAAAATCTGAGAAAAAAGTGCATTACTCTTACAATGCATTCCAAAGACTCCGTGCAAAATTAAAAAAAAATTGAAACAAAATTGTAGTCAAATTTCTGTTGCGCCTCCCCTTAAGGGTTTATTCTACCTAACTGCCATATGCAGCACATAAAACCACATGATGCATAGAAAGGTGCGTAAACATATCAGACCTGAACAGCTACTCTTTCAGTGAATCATACCATGTTTAACAATTGTAGAATGCGCACACAAAGACATAGGCACAAGGAAGTTTCTCCTTGCACTAGTCAATGCAGAGGCTTTTCTGCGCATGAAGCTACAGCTCATATTGGATTCCCTGCAAGTACAGCGCAGAGTTGGATGAAGTTACTGAGGGACGGGGTTGAATCCATCTCCTGGTTCAGGAAGAAGACATGTGTCCACTTCTGAAATGGATGCAGCTTTGATTGCAGTAGCAGATTGTTTCACCTCACATTTGCAAGGAAAATGCCATCTGGAACGGAATAACATGATATTCCCAGACGAGGTGAAATTTTCTTCCACACATAAGGGAAAGGTGATTGTCTACCATCCAAAGGGGTCCTGATACGATGCAAAATACATGGCTTCACAATTTCATCATGGCTGCATATTATCTGTATCTTGTTGGGGCTGGATATTAAAGAATAGTTTAGGTGTGTTGTGGCAGCTTGACAATACATTGAATAGTGCACAATACATGGTAATACTTAGGAATATTTTGACTCCCACTGTGAAGATAGGATATACTGATCGAATTGTTGAGTTTACAAGATAATCATCCTGTCCACACATGTCGAAAGTTTTAAATTGATTCTCAGAGAGACAGGACAGCAGAGTGATAGACTGGCCTCCATGTTCACCAGTTTTGAACCCTATTGAAAATGTGTGGACTAAGGTTTAACTTATTTGAATCAAAATAATATTTCATTTGCAAGCATAGTTGATGTCCGGCTGCTGGCTTATGGTAGGTTCATTAGGTTCCATGAATTCAGAGACCTCTGGTGTTTTTAATAGATGTATATTGATGTATATTTTTATTGTGCTAAGAGTTTGACAATTTGATTGTCTACTGAACTTTGACCCTGGCCACTCATTCTGTAAACAATCACTACAATTTATCTACATTTTAAAATTTCTCGTCAATAAATTATCTTGCTTCAGTTTTTCATGTCCCATTTCCACTTGTTTTTTGCTTGTCACTTATTGATTACTTTACCATCACACATTCACCATAGTTTTCCATTCAAAGTAAGATACATTACCTCTTACTTTTCTCTATCCACTGTCCAAAGCCATTTATTTTTTACTTTACACAAAAGCTGTCCAATGCTCCTAGTGTCCTTGCACATCATTTCTATTATAAGTGTATTTCTATCCTCCTTCAACCACATCTTTTTAATAAATTCTCTTCTCCAATTTTCTGTTCCTTGGCACTTAAATACTATATTTTCAATGTCTTCATTATCACCACATATCGGACATTGGTTCTGAGGAATACCCTGTCTTAACCCTCTTAGCCTCCATGCTCCAGTTCTTACCCATGCAAGAGATTCTCTCTCTTCTTTATTTACTATGTCTATATATTTTTCCCTACCTCATGCATTTTTCATCGGCTATAACAAACCAATGAGCTCTTTTCGGCAATCTCATTGAACATGTTTTGTGTTTCTTTATCTTCCAGTCTTTTCCTTGCCTTTTTCCAAAAATTTTTCATGTTATTTTCTCTCCTTCTCCACATGTCTCCTAACCCATTTTTCTTCAAAATGTTCTGTAAATTACTTACCCATCCATCATTCATTAAACTATTCTCTTGGTATTCTATACATTGTTTTAACACATTACTTTTTCCCTAAATAGGTGTTCAAAGCACATGGAGGGTGTCTAAAGTTTATTAGCTGGCCCTTGGTGGTGATCTTTTCTCACACATTGAGAGTATCTAATTATTAAAGGCTTGCTGTGTTACTAATCAGATTACCTGTTTGATTATTACCACATTTTTTTCTTAACTTCTGAGTGAGATATTAATTAATGTATATGCTTTTTCCAGATCTCTGCATAGTTTGTCAGATTGGTTGGTGTACCTTACATATGCAACACAGACAAGATATGCTGGAATCTTCATGAATCAACAAATATTTGGCAACAATAACTGGTTAAACATCAATGGTCTGCCACAGAGTTCAAAAATTAACTGTTCTGTGCCTGTTTTAAGGACACCAGATGGACTACTTAGTGCTTCATCTTCTTTTGGTTGTCGATATCCTGATGGCATGTCATTTATTAGAGAAAGGTATAGCAGAGATGATAATGGTGATACTGTTTTAAATTTATTGGATATGGATACAAATCTAGGTATATCATTTGCATTTTCACTAGGGCTAGCAATATTTAATTGTCTTTTGTATCTGATTCCTTTGCCAGCATTCATTAAAGCTAAATTCAGAGAATGATGACTATTGGCTATTATATGTGTTAAAACTAATATAAGGCATTTTAGTGACACTTCAGAAATTTTGTGCTAATGTTCTTGATTTTTGTGTTATCAGCATTCTGACTTGAGCTGTAAACTTCAAATCTGATGTGTATAATATTAAGTTTGATATCATTGTATAAACCTGAGAGTATGTACATTATAATAAATATTTTATATTCCTATATTACTACGATGTTGGGAATAATCATACACCTTTCCAGATGTTCCTGCCAAAGAAAATAATATAGCTGTTTGCAAAAGAACTAGTATTACAAGAAGACTAATGACTTCATTGTCAAGCTTTGAGCATTAGATACTTACATACAATATTGCATATTTTACAGGTTTTATTTCTGTTGTTGAAAATGAATAATGGGAGACTGTCACCATTAGCATTTGATATTCATACTGATTTCTATTACACCTTAAGCATGCATCTTTAAAATGGATTAATTCCCAGTTTATGCCACTTTACCATATTAAAACTACAAAAGGAGTGACAGTTGTAAGCTGACTAATTTTAAGGGTGTGACATTGCCACATGCGAATTCTCTCAAAGGATTTGAAGGAAAAAAAGACATCTGCTTTGAATTATTTTAAAAAGCAAGTTTTTTCCAATAACTGGAAGATCAAACAAGTTTTCACTTAGTGATACAGATATTGTACTATAATGAAAAAATATATAATTCACATCTTACTGTCATTTAAATCAGAAAATAAAATAGGCAGTTTCATTTTTAAGAAGTTGTATTTAAACGTTTCATAATATGGTAATTTACACATAGTGTAAATGGTTTCTGCAACCCTCTATAACTCAGTCTTGTGGAAGAATTGGTGGGCAGGTACACACAAGATGTTTATCTCCATAGATGTCATCAATTCTTCCTACGCTGGGCCAAATTTTGGAATCTGGACGAACAAATGGCTGAAAAACAGAAAATATGTACATATAACCCTTAAGCTTGTTATTTAAATTTGTTTCATCACTTACATTTCTGTTGTATTGCTTTAGGTTTACCAGGTTGTATGTTTTTCTGGTTAGTGTAGGTTTTTTATTATTTTTATGATTTTACATTTTAATTTTTTCCATAAGATGCTTTGTTGCTTTTATTTGCATTTCAGGAAGATATTATAATGGCCTTGGACATATGACTTAACATTTTGTGATTGAAAGCTCATCTGTCTATCATATTTATTTTTAAATTGTTGTACAATGAAGATAAAGACACAATTTATTAATCTGTTCAGGAGGATATAGTCCATCATCCTCAGAGTCAGAAACCCTACAAATACTCCACTTTGAGTAAGAAAATTATAAAGTATGCAAGAATATTTAAAAAACAGGGAAGAAACACATAAATGCATGAATGAAGCTTCATCATAGGATCATGGATCATTTGATATCTCTAGGTCCAGTGTATTTTTTGAAAGAGTTTTCTCTCTAATGAAACAAAAAATTGCACAGATGTCAAGAAGTTATTGTACCAGATTTGATTGAGTCCAAACTACAAGTTAATGTAAATTTTCATTTTCCTTATTGAAAATGCCAAAAATTACATAAATTTACTAAGTATTGCTAAGTTTTCAAATCTAGAGGTTATCATTTCAATTCCTGGCTGGTGGGCGGGAATGTTTCCATGGATTATTCCCTGCCCTCCCCAGAGTCTGTAAGTATAAAGCGTGTGGTTTAATATATAAGAGAAAATCTAAAGTAGCATAAACTTTAATAATTTAACACCAAATAAAAATGTGTGAACATCATTACCAATGAGCAACAATTCCAAAGTCAAAGCAACCAATATGAATACGGGGTTGATGAGTAAAATTTCTATTTTGCACAATTTTAAAGCTACATACTTAATTTTTTTGTACACATGTTGAGGTGTTATGTGGAACTATTTGGCACAGTTTCATTTCTGTATGTCAACTAGTTTTTGAATTATTGAAAATTCTCTTTCAAAAAATTTGCAAATTTCAAAATGAAATTCACTCCACACATTTTTGAAAAACAGTTTGAATTTCTTTTTTTACAAAACCAGAAACTCATTTAGAAAAACTTAATGCATGGGTTCTGTAATATCTTAACTGTAAGGGAAATTAAAAAAAAATTGACCTACATAAGAAAAATTTCAAACTGTTTGCAATACTACACACATTTTATTTTTTATCCCAAAAAGTGCTAAGTTAATTCTGATTTTCATATGTCAGTTCTTTTATTATGCTTTTTAGAATGTACAGTAAAAATTTCAGCTCTCTAGCACCTAATTTCTGGGTGTAATTTTGTTTTGAATGAATAAAAGCGTAGCAAAAATTAATGTGAAGGAAAATGAGTTTAAAAGTTTGCATGCAGTTAACCAGAAATAATGACTTGCAAATCTTCTTAGAATTGTCCAGCTTAGATGTGTAATTTGTACCCTTTTTTCATTACAAGCACTGCAAATCAGTTCTAATTTATGGCATAAGCCAAGCCTTTCAGCGCCAAGTCGTATATACAAACACTTTTGGTTGTGGTCATTACTTCAGGTCATTTATCATTATGAAAGTAAACTGGTGTCCACCAATATGTATTTACACTCTTCATTATTTACAACAGGTACATATTCACAGTTATCCTCCAACTGTTCCTGCTTTAAATTTTTCTTTTGTTTATCACATTCTTGCTCATCTAACTTTCATCACTGGTATTATTTACATTATTTACACTTGTTTCTGGCTCATGTATATGAAACAACATATAATTTGATGCTACACGACATCTACTGCCAGAACTGCTGTTACACCAATCACGGTGTCTCAGTGACAAATCAGAAACTGACCTTCACAGAAAAAATCCTACAAAAATCGGTTAAAAAAAGTGGATTGCTTACTTCCTGAAACAATTTCATAACCTGCCACACCTCCTCAGGGACATTTAAGGAATGCAGACCTTTAAATATGATGTAATTAGAGCAACTTCCAGGCACTGTAGCACTTTAAAACCTTGCATATATGCACTTCAAACCATCTAATACTTTTTGGCACAAAAAAGACAAAATGTGAATTTTTGTCATTTTTGGTCACATTTTCCCCCATTTTCCCCCTCAGATGTTAAAGGCAGTACATAAATGGGAGGGACATTTGCTAAATAAACAATTGAAGTACTATAGTTCAAGCAAAACTAAAACATTTGTGTATGTGTAATCTTATGCAATGATACAGTCAACAAATTAGTTTAACTTTGCAACTTCTAGCGATTTTCTCTGCATCAGTTAAAAATCTTCCATTTTTGGCAACCATATATGAGACACTTGGAATAGCAAGATTGTATTCACCAAAATCTAGTTTTGAGAAAAATGTTTTAAAATTTTCATAAACCTTTATATGTTTATTGTGTAAAGTAGCACATGCATCAATGCGAAGAAGTTCAACTTGTGTTCTTCAATATTTTATTTTCAAACTGTCATGAAATTAATAATTTTAATCCACTTTCTAGCAAAATTAGACCTATTGCAAGTTAAAGAGCATTGGAAACTTATGTCGCTACTTCTGAAAACAAAATCTGCATTATTGACATGAATAAATTATGAAGTTTGATGTAGGCTACAGTAAATATCAATGGTGAAATTTTTAGCCCTAGCTTCCAAATTAAATAGGTTATTTTATTTTAATATCTGCAATTTTGTTTTTTAAATTTAATATTAAAGTAAAGAATAAATTCGTGAATTTACTCTCAGAATATACCATTGTTGTTCTTGAATGTTACTTAATAAATTAAAAATGCTAAATAAAAAATAAATGCATTAATTAAAGAGACAAACAAGTGACTAAAATAATCATTTGAACTCACCAAAGCAAAATGTAATGCAGATGCAAGTGCCTAGAGAAAATATTGTTGAAGCTGGGTTAATGGTTTAAGAGATCCTCATCCAGTTCCACCTCCTCTTCTCCCTTGGCTAAGTGATTCAAATTGTCTTAGACAAAAAATATTCTATTGAAATATCCATGATGAGTTGCAGGAGGTTAAGAAAGAATTGCTCAAATATCTGCCCACTTTTATGAGCACATAGCCACAGCTATTGTGCTTTTTTCAGGTAAGGTGACTGATAAAAGATAAAAATGATTCTGATCATACTTTTTCAAGTTTCTTTTTGCAGATTTATTTGTTAAGATTCTTTGCATTATAAGCTGGTTTGATTCCAAATCCCATTTTATAATTATTGGAATAAATGAGAACTCTGCCTTCTGAAAATTTAGTCCCCAGAACTTGCCTTTATGCGATCCTAGAGAATATTAATTTCTGAAAATCCCCTCTCTTCATTAACACTGCATCAAAACATTTCTTTTTCCTGCATGTTTTAACTCATTTGTCCATACTGTACAGCAGTAAATGCTTCTCTTTTCCTAAGATGCTTCTCTACATAACCAAAATTGTGATCAGTGGATATAAGTAACTTGGCACAATGAGTACGTGTTGAATTTTTGTAAAACAGTTCTGCATGGATGTATTTGAGACAAGTCAAAACCATGTTTACATTTTTGTCCTATTCAGAGCAATTATCCTAAAAATATGCAATGTCTTCACTTATGTGCTATTTTATTTTCTATATAATGCAGGAGATAACTTAAAATTTCAGCAGAATCTCATTTTCCAGTGCTGTTATCCCAAATGTACATCAAGACATTTCTGGTTTTAAAATTGTGGATACCAAAGTTGTAAGTCCATAATTTCTGTTTGTAATACTGTATATCTGGGTTTAGTTTAGGAGTGGGAAGTGCCTGCTGTAAGTCTATAGAAATACCAGCAACTGTTGCATCTTTATTTTCTGTTATCTCATTTAGTAATGTCTGTGCCATTTTAGCTGTGCATTCATGCAACATCTTTGCAGCTTTCAACTTATTATTGTTCCATGTCTTTTATCTTCACTGAGAGCTTTTAATTCTTGTTTGTCCTATCACAAAAATTGCAAGTGTCAGGCACGGGTGGAGCAAAAGCAAGATTAAATTCTGAATTAAAAATTTACCGGAATAATGAATTGAAAATAGAGATAACTTCACTGTAAGTTTTAATGAGCAGATTGTAATAAAATTAATACATTTTAGACATATTTAAATCTGTAGGCAAGTATTTTCTGTGTAGGCTTTTAAGCTCTAGTGTAATGATTTGATAATGTAAAGAAGTAAGCTATTGATGAATTCCATTACCTTTACTCTGTCCAAATCCGGTATATTTCTTGTTTTCCCCTGATGACTGTGTTGATCTCCCTTCATCATTCAGTTCCTCTCTTTATCATGGACTGTATGCTGTCATTTTTCACTTAATCCAAGATTGTTTTAGAAAGAAAACTTTGTAATCAACACATCTGCATGTTACATTGTACTTTGCTATACACAGTCTGTGAGAAGGACTGTCTTTTACATGTGATTTTCTTTCAAATTTACACTTTTCATTAATGTGTTAAAATAACTGTTTTTTGTTTGTTTGTTCATAGTTGCCTGTTTGCATGCCCGTACCCAGAAAAAAAATTCGGGGAGGGTTTTCCATAACTAGATCTAAACAGTACCCCACACAGTTACCATGTACCTACTCCATAGTAAATAGACATTACGTAGGTAAGAAAATTACTTGGAGACATTATAGAGACAGGAAAATCTTACTAGAATGAAGATATTCTACCTTACACCACAAAACATCGAAACTGCTTCGAAAACTCTTTTTCTTGTAAATGTGCCACTAACATAAACCTACTGTTATCTAACGACATTTTCCCATATTGGTTTGATATGAATTTAAATAAATAAAACTGTCAGAAGTTTCAGGGGGACTTTAAACCCTAAAACCCCCCTATAAATAGGCCCTGCCTGTTTGATAAAATTTGTTACATATTTCATCTATTTTATCCCTTCCAACTTTCTCAAAAACCCACATCGACAAGGTGCCACCACTTCTTTTACTTTAACAATGGCTTTTGTTTTTGCAGTTAAATATTCTTGTACCATATTTCGCTTCTTCTTAGCCATATTTATTTTCCATTTACTTTTTTCAACAGAATATTTCCTTGAGTAACTGATGTGTTTGGAACTCAAATCACAGACTATGTCACTATTGTTTTGTGAAGAAATAAGATATCTAAACTAATAATGTAATATTTAAGTATTAAATAGCTACACTAAAAGCTTAATCACTATATCAAAACTACCTGGAGTGATAAAAGACACCAAGGATACAAGTAGGATCTATTGTGTAAAGTGAAGGACTGAAAGAAAAACTAAGTATTTGTACATACCACCCTTGCAGAAATAACAAGACAAAGATATGCACCTAGATATGCACCTCCAGACCTAAACAAACTCAAGGGAAGATAAGGGTTGAGTTTTGTTGCTGTCATTAACTGCCTTGAATTGTTTATTTAGATACCCTGGATGACATATGGAACAGTCTGTTCAGCACAGCGGGCAGGTGGCCAGAGCCATTATGCCTCTGCTATTCTCACTCACTCTTGTTATTTCACTATACTGCAAGTTTATTTCAATTGAGATTTCATTCTCTTCCAAGGCATTTAGACAGTTCTTACTTTCAGGAATAAAAGAAGGTTTAAAGTATAATGTATAATATTGTTGGTTGGTTGGTTGTATGTAATTTTGTGCTGTTGGCAATGAAGCCATTCGCTCTCTAGCACTCCAGTATTTTGATGATAGGTTGGCGTGTTGATCGAAAGCTGGGCAATGGAGTAGGTGGTTTGTCCCCATTTCTTCTACAAGTTTACAGAAAGGGCATATACGAGATTCTGCTATGCCAATCCTGTGTAGATGTTTGTTGAGCCAGTCATGGCCTGTTATGATCTAAAAACTGCTACAGAGGATTTTCTTGGTAGTGTAGTAATTCTAGTTGTGTTGTTATGTAGGTTTTCCTTTTGTTTGTGATACATATTCTGCTTTATTTTTTGTATTGTATGTTGATGTAATTATTCTTTTGATAGAGTGATAAGACAATGGACCAGATATTTTTTATGTAATTTTACGGCTGGTTCACAACCAACGAGAACGGTAACCAGAACGAGAATGAGAAAGTTGAAATACATGTATTCAAATGGGAATGTTCACAACCGACGAGAAGCCTTCTCGGGCCCCGGGAACGGGAAAGAAGAGTTGCCCAACTTTAACTTTCTCGTTCTCGTTCCCGGGCATGGCATATTAGATCCCTATTGTGCATATTAGACTCTTCACTCTAGAGGTTATTCCAAGCGACCGTGACATGAAACAGCCACTAGTGCTTTCTACAGTCGCAAGCTGGAAACATGAAACTGGAAGGAATTAGTAGTAAACAGCACAGAACACCAAAGTAAGCAGTAAATGTGCTTCCTAACCTCATCCCGACACCCGCAAACCTAATCAACGTTGGTTCCTCTGGTGAAGGGATCATTTGTAGTTTGTTTATATGCAACTCAAAACTGGCTATTACCTAAAAAAGAATGGCAAAAGCTACAAAGAACAGCTAAAACCGGTGGAAATGAAAAAAGAACAATAAACAATTCTGATGTATGCCATTAAATAAAGGAATGAAAGTTTGGCATAAGTAGAGGGATCGGGAATGTAATGAATACGCATTTAATGTTTACTCTAACGAATTTTGACGTTGGCTTGGCTAAATTGGAAGTAGGTGAAAAAATATCATTGGTCAGTTAAAAACAAATGAAATCCCAATGCGCAAAATCGACTTTCACTTGTGATCGTTCCCGTTCTCGTTACCGGGCTGTTGTGAATCAAAATTTCTTGCTTCCCGTTCTCGTTTCCGTTCTGGTTACCGTTACCGGGTGGTTGTGAACCAGCCTTTAGTAGTAAATGTGCTTCCTAACCTCATCCCGACACCCACAAATCTAATCAGCGTTGGTTCCTCTGGTGAGGGGATCATTTGTAGTTTGTTTATATGCAACTCAAAACTGGCTATTACCTAAAAAACAATGGCAAAAGTTACAGAACAGCTAAAACCGGTGGAAATGAAAAAAGAACAATAAAAATTTTAATGTATGCTATTAAATAAAGAAATGAAAGTTTGGCATAAGTAGAGGGATCGGAAATGTAATGAATATGCATTTATATAATGTTTACTCTACCGAATTTTGACGTTGGCTTGGCTAAATTGGAAGTAGGTGAAAAAACATCATTGGTCAGTTAAAAACAAATGAAATCCCAATGCGTAAAATCGACTTTCACTTTGTGATCGATATGCATTCCAGTTCTCGTTACCGGGCTGTTGTGAATCAAAATTTCTTGCTTCCCGTTCTCGTTTCTGTTCTGGTTACCGTTACCGGGTGGTTGTGAACCAGACTTTACTACCTTTCTTGGCCAGAAATTCAGCTGTTTCATTACCATCTGTTCCACAGTGTGCTGGTATCCACTGAGGTACTGCTCTTTTATTTAAATTAGTTAATTCTTTTGTAATTTTTAGCATCCTAGGACATTTAGGCTTTTGGCTATAGTATCTGATGCTATGGGTATTATAGCTGCTTTAGAGTCACATAATATCACAACTCTTTTAAATTTATTTAATATAGAACATTTTGTAAGCTGAGAAGAATTGCTAAAATTTCATCATCAAAATTTGTAGAATTTGAACTTAATCTTCTATGAAAAGAAAAGAGTGGGCATACTGCACCAGCACTAGTACCAGCATTATTTGGTAAGCTGGATCCATCAGTTAAACATATAGCCATTCATTAGCAGGATATCTTTTTAATTTATTATTTCTAATGACATTTATTTCAAAACACTTGGAGAGATTTCAGATTTTTTAAATTCTTCTGCTAAATGTAGATAGTGTTCAATATCAAATAGTTATAAAGGGTTGATTTTTGTTTGTAAGCTTTCTTTTATGTATGGGAATTCTAATTTCTGTTTGATTTCTTGGAATTTAAGAACGCTTTGTTGAGTTTTTAAGTTCACCAGTGTTTTTTTTTTTTTTTCTTTCTTTTTTCCCCAAGTGCTATAGGGTAGTCTGATTAATTTTTCATATTGTATGGTAGCTGCTTTTTCAATGTCAAGATTAAGTGTTGTATTATTTGTTAGAATTTTCAGAGATAATATATAAAGTATATTCAACATGTTATGTTGAAAAAAAGAATGGTATGTTGGTTAATATGCCTTTGGTATTCCAAGGGTTTGACATTATTCCCATATTCAGTAATAACCATTACATTTAATGCTAAATTAAACTATTAGCTTCTTAAGATAGATACTAACTGCTGGAAATGCTGCCTGTTCTCTAGTGTAAGGTCTGTTCCAGTCAGTAGAAATAACCTGTGCCTGTGTATGTGGAGCCATCTTCAGGGGATTGGTTCTTGTGTCCATTCTGCCCTCTTCAATGTCAGCTACTTCTTGTCTGATACCTAAAAATTAAATAAATTTTTTGCTTCTGAAGTCATAATTCACATGACTTTCTCTATCCTGTATCATTTATTAGTGGGTATACAGATTATTCTTACTAAAGCTTATTTTTATATCTACCACATTTTAATCCAAGTATAGTATAGTATAGTATTTATTGTGCTAAGAGTTTTACAAATTTGATTGTCTACTGCATTTTGACTCTGGTCACTTATTCAGTAGACAATCACTACAGTTTATTTACATTTTACAATTTCTTGTCACTAAATTATCTTGCTCGTTTTTTCAGTTTGTTTTTTTTCATGTCCCATTTCCACTTTTTTTTCACTTTTCATTTATTGATTACTTAACCATCACACATTCACTATAGTTTTCCATTCAAAGTAAGATGCACTACCTCTTACTTTTCTCTTTCCACTGTCCAAAGCCATTTATTTTTTACTTTACACAAAAACTGTCCAATGCTTCTAGTGTCCTTGCATATCATTTCAATCCAAGTAAACCTTTGCAGAAATAGCTACATTACACATTTCATTATAGATGCAAAGAGAACAGTATAAATTGTATTTTTTAAAGAGATCTACATATATTGTGTAGTACGTTGTCATCTATCGCTTAACGTTTATCAGTTATACAAGATTGTACAAAATTCCTTTCCAATGAAGAGGACTTCACAGGGTATTCCCAGAAAATTCAATATATACATTTTATTTGTCATGTAAATAATCTTTAACATATGATATTTTAATAAAAATCGTTAGAGTAATTTTTTTAAGAAATCAAAATTTTTGGAAATTGTTCCATGTAAAGGGTAGTTGGGGTGGGGGATTTCCTTCAAAATCTTCATGTTGCATCTTTGGAAGGTACTGAACCTAAATACCAAGTGTAATATTCATCCGACTTTTTGTTTTTGAGTTATGCCGTTCAAAATACACACACACATGGATATATTTCCAAAAATGCTTTATTTGGATTCAGGAGGCCTCGAAACATGTATTTCCGGTGTAATCTTGGTATCAAATTATTAGGTGGAACACAATACCTTCTCTACCATATATATAGTAGTAATGATTAAACACAACATGATTAAACTATGGGATTTCTTGCAAGCCAATTTGAATTGATAATATCATTATTTAGGAGTGAGGTGTTTTGTATTTTGTGTGTGTGTGTTTTTTTTTTTTTTACTCATGTTGCCCACTGGTTGGTTAGTTCTCAGGAAAGTCACAGAAAATATGTCTATGCTAGGGAGAAGAAAGTGGGGAAAGAGTATTGGCATCTGGCACTGCTGACATAGTTTTCCATGGACCAGCAATTGTTTCCAAATGTTTCAGTACTACACAGTATAATATGAAAATCTATGCTCAGCATGTGTAACCTTAACTTTACTATATAGCCCAAATATCAAAAGTCGTCCTCCGTGGTGTAATGGTTACCATGCTAGCCTCCAGTTCCCAAGGTTGCGGGTTCAAACCCATGGAGGGCGATGGGCTTTTTTGGGTGTAAAAATCCTTAGCATGGCTTTCTTTGGAAGGGTAGTAAAGCCCATGTTGTAGATTTACGGCACACAAAAGAACCTCAAGCCTGATAAAGATTCCTCTGAGCAAAATTTTCAATCTTTCATGCCCAATATAGAGTAGGATGCTAAGAACCATAGCAGTTAAAGAGTGTCTATTTAAAAAAAAATTGAAAATGTCAAAAAAAATCATAAAATTGGGCATTAAAACTATGTAAATTGTAATGAAAGAAAGAACACAGAATGTGCAGCATTTATTTGAATGATGTATTAATATAGCACAGCAAATGGTTCACGTAAAAAGAAAAAGAAAGATATGAATTATGTATAAGTAATTTTAATATATTTTAAGGAAAATTCTAACAGTTACCCCTTTTCTTGGCCTCTCTTGATGTAGTATGATACCAAATGTCATTAATACATGAAATTGTTTTATCCTTCTTGAGTAGTGACCTTAATATAATTGCTCTACGGACTGAAAATAATTATCTCACCAAATAGTTTGCTCTACCTGCAAGGGAAGTGGAGATCAGAGCTGTAATACAACCAGTATTCCCAACCTTCCTTATTACAAAGCTTTTTCAGAACCAATTTCTATGGTAGCCTTTTAACATACTCCGTATGTCTTACGTACTATATCTAGTTTTTTTTTTTATTCTGTTATTTGTTTCTCACTATTTAATTTCATTCAATTTTCATATATTTTACTTTCCTGTAGTGGTCACAGACTACATGGAAATTATAGGTTGAAAACTGATATTGTATAGCAGAGGTGGCGAAAACGGGACTTGCAAATCATTTTGACTCACAGGTGCCGTTCCCTCTCTGCCACTGTCCCTTTGTTTTTCACATGCTGCTGAGTGATGCAGTGCATGTTGCATATTTGGTGACTCGTGGAAGGAAGGCGCTTTTGCCACCCTTGTTGTATAGGATCAAGAATTTACCTGTATTTCAAACTAAGAATTGTTGCACATGTGTAGTGTTACATTGAATATATGAATATATTGTGCTCAGCACAAGAACTTTAGTTTGTTTATTAACTAATAGTTTCAACCATTTAAAACACTAAAAACTAAACAGAAATAATAGTCTTCATACATACTTATTAATGCATCACAGAACCTATCAAGCTCTCCCTTATCTTCCGATTCTGTAGGTTCTATCATCAATGTTCCTGCCACTGGCCATGACATTGTAGGAGCATGGAAACCTGAAATTAATTTTATATATTTGTATTTAAATAAATTTGATTATACTAATTAGTATGCTTAATGAGTAATATCCATTAGGAAACTTCTAATATATTCATCAATGTTATACTAGTCTGTGTTTTTGCATTCATTATTTGGGTTCAACATTTATGATTTCCATCTGGTATATCTGGGTTTTATTTCCAGCTTTCCTGTCTAAAATGTTTTCAATAGTTTTTGGTTATTAGCATACCAGTAATTTCATGTACCCAGGACATGTAAATTATGTGTATTATGCTTTTGTTATTTTATTTAGTATACTGAAAACCTTTGATAATTGAAAGGACAGTAAACACTGAAAAGAAAAGGATTAACAAAAAATTATTAATACAGTAGTAAATCAAGTTAAGCAAAATTTGGAGTAGTATGCATTATAGCAGATAAAAATAAAGATATATTTTATTTAAAAAATCTGATGTGACACATTCACATGACTTTCTTTATCCTCTATTGTTTATTAGTGGGTATACAAATTATTCTTTCTCAAGCATATTTTTCCATTTACTACATTTTAATCCACATAAGCCTTTGCAGAAGTAGCTACATTATACATTTCATTATAGATACAAAGAGAACATGGATAGTAAAATGTTTAAGAACTGGACGCTACATGCTGGTCTTAAAATTCCATACTGTTTCCATGCAATCACGAGTAACAACTGAATGTTGAAAGGACTTTAACAGAATGACAAAGAAATGAACAAATGGAACCTTTAATAATGGATATCTCAGAAATGGCTTATACCACAAAAAAAACTTATTTGAAATAAATTGTGTGTTTTAAAGAGATGTACATTTCTTGTGTAGTATGTTTTTGTCTCGTTTAACATTTACCAGTTATACAAGATTACACAAAATTTCTTCCAAATGAAGAGGACTTCACAGGCTATTCCCATAAAATTCAAGATATGCATTTTATTTGTCATGTAAATATCTTTTATATATGGTATTTTAATAAAAATCATTAAGAGCCATTTGTTAGAAAATCAAAATTTTCAAAATATCTTCCATCTAAAGGTTAGTTTGGAGTGGGAGAATTTTGTTGAAAATCTTTGTGTGGCATCTTTGGAAGATACTGAACCTAAATACCAAGTTAGGTATTTATCCAACTTTTCGTTTTTGAGTTATGCTATTCACAGATGCACAGACAGATGGACAGACACATACACGAACATGTTTCCAAAAATGCTTTATTTGCATTCAGAGTGCCTCAAAATATGTATTTCTGTTGAAACCTTGGTATTGAATTTTTTGGGTGGAATGCAATACTTCCCCTACTTACTATGAATAGTAGAGAAAGTAAAAAGAAATAAACACTGCTTACCATAATCCATCAGTCGCTTTGCAATATCAACAGCTTCAATATTAGCTGTTTTCTTGAAATCTCGAACATCAATAATAAACTCATGTGCAACTAAGGAACTTTCTTGACCTTTGTACAATGTCTCATAATGTCCTTCCAATCTCTTACTCATGTAGTTTGCATTCAGTATTGCAACCTGAGTTGCTTTCCTTAGTCCTCGTGGTCCCATCATCTGAAACATTTTTAATAATTTTTTTTAATTGTTTTGTTAAATACTGTATTGCCTATGGGTCCATGCATTGTCCTCTTTACAGAAATGGAGAGTATAACTTAGAAGTGAAGGAAAAAAAAAAAAAAACAAACAAAAACAAAACAAGAAGCATATGTATATTAAAACTGATTTTAATGTATTATTTCTGGTTTTAGGAGTAACATATAAGGAGGAAATTTGTTTGGATCACATGTGAATTAAACTCAGCTTGTTTATTTTATTAATTCATCACTTCACTATGTCAGATACCCTTATATTAATAATACATCTGTAATTGTGTCTAGATAACTGAAGCTCTCTTGGTTAAAATTATTGCATATAGGTAGTTTTAACTGGGAATTTATTCAGATTTTAATTTCAGCTCTAACAAAGAATTTAAGAGTTGAATGTTAGAGCATGAAAACATATTGGAGGGGTAACACCTAGTAGATAATTATAAAGGTGACTTTGATTTCTCATTAAGAATATATTAAAATAAAACTGAAGCATATATTAGCCACATGCTTCTTGATGTGAAAGTAATGAATGCCTTTACTTCTCATACCACATGTCAGGGTTCAAAATTCAAGTGCAATAGGTTAAGCTTAAAAAGCTTGTAAAAGGTCTGTTTCAGACCCATAGTGCCTTATGGCAACACTGGGCCATGTTGTACAAGTTGGCACCAATCATATAGCAATTATAACCCCTTTGAGAAAGATACAAAGCTACAGGGTAACTGCACAAGTGAACGCTCAGTCTATACTACCCTTTACTTCTTCAGATGAACATCAAGCTCATTTTTGCATCCATTTCATGCATTTATTCATTCTGTTAAATGACCTGCCCAGTTAAAGGATGTTGAACTGTTTTATTAAACTTTAAAAAAAAAAAATGGTTGAAATATATAATCTAACAGCAGCATTTAAAAAACAGAGAAATAGAAGATGGATCAAAATAATGCAATAAACATACTACATATTGTATATATGATAATTTTGTTTAATATTGGATATTTTTATGTGGATATATATATATATATATATATATATATATATATATATATATATATATATAGCAAGTTCACAGTTAGCACTCAAACCATTTTTTTTATATAAACCATAGATACATGTATAAAATTTATACTTGATGCTTTTTAATAACCTGTATTTATGGAGTTTACTTGATTTTCTAAATATTCTTCAAATGGTGCTGTCAGGTTCCTTACTGATAGGAGAATCTCTGCTAAATTTATAAAAATAGAAAGATTTTATGTCAGTTCCAGAACAAGTTCAAAAATGCTGAACTTATGTGAGTTGGGAAGTTTTGAATTTTTTTTAACCACCAGGTTTGCTTATATTCTCTTTTAATACTAATGTCAAGGGGTACTTACACACACGCACGCATGTACGCATGCACCCAACCTTTAGGGCTTTTAAGACCTAACAGGACCAAGATAAAGTACAACTCTAAAATTTCGTCTGTAATGCCAATCTCAAAAATGTTTCTGCTAGTATGAACAATTGTGTCCTGCCAGAAGATATTTATAAATCATAAATCGTTTACAAATTTGACTGATTTCTGTGGAAGGAGTTAGATTCAAATACAACAGTCAGTTTTTCTCCCCCATACAGGGTTTTTGATCTGTTGTGAATATCATAGAAACTTTACAGAATTATGGTAAAAGGAAAAGTTTCTTCTTTCTTTTTAGAAGTTTAAGGACAATGGTGTATTTAATATTTGGGGAAGGAATTGAGTCAGTTAGTGACCTTTATACACCAATTGCACTAATAACTAGGAATATGTTCCTGAGATGAATCGTCTCCATTTTTAACAAAAGTTTGACTGCTGGTATATAGTTGATGTTGATGTAGGTGATTTGTAGCTCTCTTGTGGTGGTTCCAGGAACTCACTGAAAAAGTCTTTTGGTGGAATTTCAACACCGAAAACATTCTCCTTGCTTTTCCAAATGTATATTTGCTCCTAAGTGGTCAGTTTCTGGTGCTTAATTAATTGTTTTAGGATTATAGGAGTGGGATTTAAATCATGATTTTTATTCCAGAAATGAGCAGCCACTGCTGATTTTTCTTATTGTTTATATTTTAATTGCCTGAAGTGTTTATTAGTTTCTAATTTCCAAATTCATTTTTGTTTTCCCTATGTAGAATTGTTCACAGTTGTTGCATTCAGTTTTATATATGTCGGACATTTTATTTGGGGGAATAGTGTCCTTTGTTGTAACAACATTCAATTAACACCAGCGAATAGATTTTCCTTGAAAAACTTTTTGAATTCAAGAAACTGGTACAACCCCCTTATGCTATTCATTGCTTTGTATCAAAGAATAACCCATGCAATTGGAACAGTGTGTTCAAATTGTATTTGAATTGACAAAGATGAGTGTACAGGCTCTAAAGAAAGGAAAAATGGAGATGTATCAGCTTCTACCTTTAACCTATATTGCTTGGCATGATAGAAGGGTAGTTGTGATTTTATCTAATTGCAGTTCCAAAATTTTGATGAATGATATGGAAAGCAGGATGCCAAAACCAAAATGACAAACTTTTAAGCCTGATGTTATACATGAATACAATGTATATATGGGTGGGTTTGATTTAATGGATCAGGTATTGTAGGCATATTCCTCTTTACAAAAAACTGAAAAGTGGTAAAAAAATGACATATTTGGAATTCTGCATTTCACTTTCTCATAGCCTAATTGCAAGCTACCAAATTCAGAGGCCTGTACATACAGTGGGCACAACATTAAAAGAATCTGCCCTGCTCAGATTAGTGGAAAAATACTTCCCTAAAAGGATACCATTTACAGGGAAACAGTTGTACTTATTTCAGAAGTGTGTGGTATGCTGCAAAGGGGGTGTACACAAGTAAACCAAATGATTTGTGTTAACTGTGGAGATGTGCCCTTATGTTACTATTCATGCTTTGATGAGTATCATTCATAATGCAGTTTTTAAAGGTAAGGTTGAAGTATTATATAGAATTTAAGTTTACTTTCTAAAGAAGTCTTAAAACAATTAAGAATTGAAACTCATTAGATTTGCAACCTTTGCCGGATATCTATGCTTGTCCATATTGCTCAGGCCCATTTTACATTGGATACTTATACACAGTGCTGTATTTATTGGAGGGCAAACTGGGCAACTGCCCAGGGCAGTAGATTTTAGAGGCACAAAATTTCTGAAAAACTGTACAAAAATGCATGGGATTAAACATCAAGTTTCTAAAATTTGAATCTCCTACCTGCAGGGGAACATTCATTGCCACACATTAGCAATGCTGATTATTGTGCTGTGCGCCAAGCACACATAGTGGTGACATAAAGAAACACCCTGCAATGATGAGAAAAGGTTAGCACATAGAAAGATAGTTTTGTAACATCAAGAAGTGTGTTTTTTGTTAGTTTTTAATTTTCTCAATATTATTTGCCAATGTAAAATAATTTTATATAATGATGCTGCTTAGTTTTTTTTATAGCTTATGAGACCGGTTCTGGCATTATGTCCATTTCATAATCCTTAGCATGGCATCCTTCGGAAGGGAATTAAAGCTGGTGGTCCTTTGTCATCGACATACAGCAGGCAAAAGAACCTCAAGCCTGATTAAAAGGGCTTGAGTCAAATTTCCTATCTTTCACACCCAATATAGAATGGGATACTAATGACCATAGTAGTTAATGAGCATCCATAAATAAAGCTCAATTTCAATTTCATATTGTGATTGGTAAGCTGATAATTATGTTAAAATGGTGTTAAGTGGCATTGCAATTTTGTAGGTTATGTTTGAATGGTTTAAAGTTATTCACTTGTTTATCATATTTTCTTTCGTTTTCCCAGTTTCAGTTTTGATAGTCACTGAAAAAAATTACTCTAAGAAAGAGACTTTAGTGGGTCTCAGTATCATCTATGGTGAAAGAAAAAAGAAAAAGAGAAGAAGAAGCATTAAAAAGTTCCACACTTTGAAATTTTTATAAAATCAAAGTATTCAGGTCAAGAAGAAACACCCTTCCCAATTTAAATTTTTGAAGATCAAGAGAAACACTCCCCCCATCCAAATAAACTTAAAGAAACTGAAAATATACTTCTACCAAACTATGTGAAGATGGAACATCCATTGTTGTGGGCAAACTCTTCACATTCAGTGCTGATCCTTTCCTTTGAGAAAAAAACTGAGAAAATACGGAACTACATTGCAATGTATGCGACAAAACAAAATAAAGAAAGTGATTTTTCAAAATCTAAACATCAGTTTAAAGATGGTGCTACAAGACACAGTACTAGTGCAGTTTTTTTCAGAGAAAGCTTGCAAACAATGAAATTATCAATTGAGATTATTTAGTTTGTTCTGAAAACCAGGGAACATTATTTTGTGCACCATGTACTCTTTTGGGGGAACATCAGACTTGGTAGGACCTCATGGTTTCTTGGACTGGAAGCACCCAGAGCTAATTGTAGCTCATGAAAACAGTTCAAGGCACCGAGATTGTGTTGTTAGTTTTAAAAACAGAAGCTCTGCTCTGACCAGGATAAATGGGAAATTATTCACACAACTTGAAAATGGAGTGCAATACTGGCATAATATTTTACAAAGAGTTGTTACTGTTGTGAAGAAATTTTCTTCTTGAGGACTGTCTTTCCGGGTTGATGATGGAATACTTGGAAGGTTCATAATGGTAACCTTTTAATGTGCTGAACTTATCACTGAATTTGATCAATTTCTTGCTAGCACATGTCACAATATAAGGATTCTGGTAATGGAAAACCTTTATATCTGTCTTTTGCTACATATGAGGAAATAATCAAAATCATGGGGAAAAGAGTAGTTAGAGAAATAGTGAGAGAAGTGTTGTGTACCCAGTCCAGGACATGGGGCCAGGACCTGGCAGATGCAGTAATCCACTTTTTGGAGAGACATGGATTGGACATAAATAACTGCACAGGACAGAATTAAGAAGTGCACCAAATATGTCAGATATTTATTCTGGCTTGCAAGCTAGAATCAGAGCTGCCTCTCTTTACGCCTACTACACTCCTTGTTCAGCGCACACTCTGAATTTGGTGGGTTCAAGTGCAGCAGGATGTTGTAACCAACCAACTTTCTTTTTTGACGTTTTGTAAGAAATATTTAATTTTTTCAGTGCTTCTAGTCATCGATGGAATCACTTAAACACATTTTTCAGTAAAGAGAACTTGAGTGTCAAATCCCTCTCTATAACCCGATAGTCTGCTGAGAAGAAGCTTGCAGAAGCTTGCACAAAGATAATGAGGCATTTATCTGGGAGCTATTGTCAATCATAGGGAACAAAAGTGAGAAGTCTTTGCTGAAATCTGAAGCTAGAGGCATAAGGAAGAAACTGTGTAGTCTTGAGATATCTTTTATGACTGTAGTTTAGGATTCCATTCTTGAAGGATTCATTGTTGCAAGTAAGCAATTACAAACAGCAGACATGGACATAGCCACTGTTATGAATTTGTACAGTTCTTTAGTTGGTTTCCTGGAAGAAATGAAAATGGAATATAAGTTTCCAAGAATCTAGGCCAGGAAAAGTTTAAATCTTTTGTAATATTACTATAATTGAAACAGTGAAAAACAGGACAAGAAATGTATTAAAAAAAAAAGAAAACATTATTCTGATTCAGGCATTGAAGAAACTGATGAATCAGATGAAATACAGATATCCTTCATTTTGATTTTGAATAAATTGATTGAAGAACTGAACAAGAGAGTTTCTTCCTACAAGGACTTCAAAGAACCATTTAGTTGTTTGTCAAAGCTGAAGAAGCTTAGTCCACTTGAAATACAGGAAGCGTCATCCAGGCTTCAATAATTCCACAGTTTGGATCTTGAAGACTCAGTATTTGTACTTGAATGCTTAAACTTAAAAAGTTACAGCTCTGATGTAAAAAATGAAAAAAATGTCATACTCTCTTTCACAGCTCTGCAAGATGGTAAAAGGTAACAACCTAGAGAGTGTTTACCCAAACTTCAACATAGCTCTACAAACATACTTGAGTACTCCTGCTTCCAAACTGCTCAACAGAAAGATCGTTTTCTGCCCTAAGATGCATAAATAATTATTTAAAGACATCACATAAAAGGATCATTGTGGTCATATTGTTATTGAATCTGATTTCACAGTGAAACTGGATTATGAAGAAATCATAAACTTGTTTGCAAATGACAGGTTAAGGAGGAGACCCCTTTTTATTTAAATAATTGGTATTTTGGCTCTTGATTGTAGATGATGCCTGTTAAATTTTAGTGTGAGTTCTTTGTATTAAGCTTTATTCTATTTGTAAGTTTAGTAAACACATATTCATAGGTTTGCCACTCATAGTCAAGTATATAACAGGTGAAGGAACAGTCCCATATGTTAGGAAAACTTTAGATATATGTATCTCAAGTCGGGGGCAGCAAACTTTTTTTTCCCCAGGAGCATAAGGAGACCTAAATATGGGCCTACCTATACACGTGTGATTTGGAAAGAGGTTAATATAAGAAAGCAATAAATGAAACAAAAACATAAATAATAAACAAATATGCTATTTAGAGTACTTATATGTATACAAGTACTGTTATTCATAATTAACCATAGCAGGTAAGATGGTTAGTTCTTTTTCATGTGTTTGCAAAAGTTGTATCTCTTTCATGATGCACCAAAGAAGGTACAAAAACAAATTGTTCTTTTAAAAAAAGAAAACCAAAAAAGAAAGCAAACCCACCTTTATGTAAGCCCAAGAAATGGGTAATATTGCTGAGGATCCAAATGGTGCTGCGCTTACAACTCCAAAAGACTTAGATTGCCGACCCAGATCTGCCATTGGATTCACCACAGGATGTGAAGGCAGGAATGGAGCTAAATGTGCTTTCCTGGAAATATTTGTTTCTCATTTAATACAAAGAATGGGAAACAAAGAATTCTAGACAAACCCTTCAAATTGCCCCCCAAAAAAGTACTAATTATTGAAATTGCTCATTGAAATTATTTTTATAAATAAAATTTTATAAGGAATAAATATTGATAACCTATTTATAAAATCAACTATAAACAAAAGCTATGAAGAGGTATTCATAGTTTTATAGTTTTGGGTATAACCTGACATCAGTAATGAAAGAATTAAAAGCTCATAATACAAGAAGTTAATACTTCTGAATGTTTAATGAAAATATTTGGAATATATATTCAAGTAATCCACTGCTTATAAATAGACATAATATTTCAGTTTGGAAAAAGAATTGACCAATATTTACACCTGGATGGCTCATGTTTCTTAATGGTGCAAAAGTAATGCAACTTGTCTGGATGGTATACTGCTACAATGACTTACATACACATAAAAAAGGAGGACTGATTTTTATATTCACATGACTTTTACCCACTCTTCTACAAACTATTCTTACAAAAGCTCATTCTTCTATCTACTTCTTATTAATTGATATAAATGTTTGCAGAAATGCTTTTATTACACATTTTGTTGTAGGTGCAGAGAACATACATAGGCTGAGGTGACAGTCAAATCTTTAAAAAGTGGGTTCCTATGTGATGACTTTGAAATTCCACCCTTGCATGACCAGAAAAAAAAATGAATAGTATAAAGTATTTGAAAACTCAAACCAATAATAAAGAATATCTTGGGAATGGTAATGCCACAAAAATATTTTACTTAAACTGCTTGTACATTTTTTGTGTAATAAGCGTTTGTCAATTTCTTATAGTGTACCAATTATACAAAAGTATATAAAATTAATTTGAATGAAGAGCACTTCACAGATTATTCCAAAAAACTTAAATTATGCATTTTATTTATCATGCAAATATCTTAAATATATGATATTTTAATCAAAATCATTAGTCATTTTTAATAAAATAAAAAAAATGACAAAAAATTTTAGTTTAAAGGGTAGCTTGGGATGGGGATTTCCTCAAAATTCATTGTGTTGTATTCTTGAAAGTTTCTGAACTTAAATTCCAGTTTTGATATTTGTTTGACATTTCATTTTTGAGTTATGCATCTCCCCACCACATATGCAGACCATTTTCTAAAAATTATTTTTTAGGTTTCAGGTGGCCTCAAAATGTGGACTTAATGAAATCTCTATATAAATTTTTTGGGTGGAGTGCATTACTTCCTCTACTTACTATAGGTAAACAGTAAGAAAGTAAAATGATAGGCTTATGAATCAGCAAGGTCTATGATTTACCATAGTACTTTCATCTATTCCTATTTCAGTTTTTATGAAAGTGTTTTACTAGCCATTCCTGTATTCACCTCATAATTTTGCAGAGTTAGAAATGTTTCCAATTTGTGCACCTTTAGAGAGTGAATAACAATAAAATATGTCCTAATGTAAATTACATTACACATTATAACATTACAAATTGGAGCATTCCTCTTTCATTTAAAATGCCATTTAATGTCAAAGTATTTTGAAATGTTGAATGGTATAAATGAAATGAGGATGTAAATTAGCTTGCAATCCTTTGATGTGCAAAGTTCACTTTTATGGATTAATGGAAATCCTTGGAGGAAAGAAAAAAATTATCCAAGACACTAAACCTAATTGTGAACCTATTGAACCTAAATTGAACAATGAGTAAATAAATCGCCATATTTAAGAGTCATGAACATAGACAAAAAGCTTGGGGGATGTTATAAATAAATAATAAATTAACTGTAAAAGTTATTACCTATAAGGAAGAAAGCAGAAATTCCATTATTGAGTAGTAGGGAAGATAATGAAAATGTCATTATTAAAAAGAATTAAAATGAAAGCTCTTGGGCAAATGGAAAATACAATTTTTAATAGGGGAAGCAGAAGGTCATCCTCAGAAAAAGAAGACACATTTTGGGGTTAGTTATATCTGAACATAATCTGCCAATTAATGTAACTTGTGCATGAAATATTAACATATGCCTACCATCTGTCACACAGTGTCATGTTTTCTTTTTATGATGCTGAAAAATCTAGCTCAATTATGTTTAGAGATACTGCATACAAGTGCCGTTTGTTTATCAGAATTGCAATAAAGTACATCAGCAAAATAACATCAAAATTGTTTCATTACTGTGAATGGAAGTATAAAATGGATATATGGAATGCACATGCATGTTATAAAAAACATAGTTGTATAGAATAATGTTTAAGGGACAAATTAGAGACAGTAGTGTTTTCAGTTCATCCTGGCTTTATTACAGCTTTTAGAGTCTCCTAATTATTATTCTTGTAAATAAAACCACAACTGACTCAGTGCTGTTTCACTGCAAAACTTCTTTTAAATCTAGTGGAACCATCATAAACATAAGATACTTTTGCTATGGTCAGCCAGAAGGTATGTGGTAGGGAACAACTATAAACAAATGTTGCAACCTTGTATAAGTTATTGATATATTTCCTTCAGTGCACTGTCTGAAAACAGGTGTGATGTCTGTGCATGTTTAACCAAAATAACATTAGTGGCAGTTTGAATAAAGATTGTGATATTGCTGTATAGTTTGGTAGAGATTCCAAATCTACTGCAGTATGAAAAGAATAGATATTTATCTGAAAACACCAGCTATCCAAATAACTTTTATTTTAATGCAGTTGTTTCAGTAGCTAATTATTGAGTAAAACATTTGAGAACAAAGTGACTTACACTCCAATAGGTCCCATACCAGGGCCTCCTCCTCCATGAGGGATACAAAAGGTTTTATGAAGATTAAGATGAGATACATCAGATCCATAATCTCCTGGACGGCACAAACCCACTTGAGCATTCATGTTTGCTCCATCAAGATATACCTGGAAAGGCAAGGATTGAATATACCTATAATAATCAAATATTGTGATATACAAACAGTGAAACAGTTCATAGCAATTTAAGATATGGGTATGATAATGAATCTCATTACAATACAAGATTAGACAATTGTGAAATTAGACCAAAAGGCTACTACTGTTATAGAATATTGCAAAACATGTTGCACAGCGTGAACAAAAAGCCCCAGTATACCTATTTCCTATCTGTTTCTTTCTTTTCTCACAAACCAAATTTGAATGGAAATGTAACTGTTATGCATCTGGGACTTTGCCATATGTTTCTCCACAAGTTCTATAGGATGAATATGGCTACACGTTTGCAGAGCATTACCAGTATCACTTCTGAGAAGGTGCCATGAACGACAGCTTTTAAATCATCATCAGAAACTTTTGATGCCACCAAACATTCACTTTAATGATGGTGAAGTGAGGCCTGAGCTACATGGGTTCTGTCTTCTTATTGATTTTATCAACAGATTAGCCATTGAATCAGCAACACAGCACAAGTTTTCAATAGAGTTTGAAGGTCTCTCACTTCATAGTGCATCTCAACACTTGCAGTGTTGAAATACTTTTTTTTCCCATTTTAACAAATTACTTCTCATTAGTGGTGCCTTACCAAAATGAGTCCTAAAACCTTGTATGATGTCATTCAAGTATTTTCCATTATGTGGTTTATTGTGGACCCATATGACAGCTTAAAGTCTTATCTCTACTCTAAAGATGCTTGTATTCACCATTCTGAATTATTGACTGGTACTATTACTGACTATGGTTTTTATTTGCATTGCATTGTAGTTGTTTCTGAGCACTATTGGCTCAATTTTTATGCACAAAATTCTTCTACAAAAAGAAATAAATGGACTATGGGACTTTTCGTACACTCTGTACAGTTTTCATCTATATTCATTTTAAGGTGTGGAAATATCTTTCCTGTAAGAACAGTCATCTAGTAATTATATAGTTATTTCCAGCTTCATTGCAAAAAGGTGGTGATAATGATGTGCATTTTCTTTACCTGCATCTTTGTATCTCAATTGGTACTAGAAGGCAGGTATAAATGTAGACATTGTAAAAGTATGCAGTGTTAAACTCTGCTATACATTGCTTTTGTGACCGAAATAATACAATAGCACTGGTACCTTATGTTTATTATTATACTGCTTTCATTTTATAAATCTTTTGGTTATGGTACTTCAAACTTGGTTGGAGAAATTGAAGCTATATATTCAGCTATACAAAATCTATTATATCGCATTTCCCAATTCAACAAGCAGTTGTATTCTGTGATTCCAGAGCAGCTATTTTTACTATAACAAATAACCTCTCACTTAAAAGCACAAAAATCACAGGTTGTTGCAAAATGATATATCACTTGACTACACTCAAGAAGAGAATAGTCCTCCAATGGGTAGGTACATTCACATTGTGGGCTACTTGGTAATGAACTGGATGATCAGCTTGCAAAGGGAAGCAATATTACACATAAACCCAAGGCAAAGTTATCATTATTCCAGTTAAAGGATTAATGAACTCTACATTCCATTGTATAGCTTCTGATCGTTTTCAAGAAATTTAAAAAAATAAAGGTGGGAGTGTCACAGTGAACAACCATTACTAATCCTGAATATCCATGGAAGAATGGAGTGGCATCTTTAAAAATGGTCTGTTCTTTGTGAAAAATATTGGAAAGCAAAACAGCTTCATTGCCAAACCCAAGGCATTAGATAACATTTATTGTTATAGATATTTTAGATAGATATTGCAGATTTTTAAGAGGAATAACTTCTCCAACGAGGATTACCTTCTCTTAATTTTGTACTACTTCAACAAAATTGGAAATGTGTTCCATCAAACTCATATATAACTCATATACAGAATTTTAACTCCATTAATACAGTGCATTGCCTAGAATTATTAAACATTCAGGAAGCTCTACATATAAGCCATCCTTAATTCTGTTAAAAAAATTAAATCTGTGACACGAGAGCCCTTGTGAAATTTGGCCTACCAACAAGGCTGCCAACCACATGTCCAGATGCACATGGCAGAGGTGGACAATCATCAAGCAGATATAGGGGAGTTGATGTGGTCAGCACAATGTTTCTCCCAGCCAGAATGCTCGTTTTCATGACCTTCAGACCTCTACCTACCATAGCTTACACATGGTCCAAAAGATCTGCACCCACAAGAGTGAGCTCAAACTCATGCACATTCCATGGCTGAGGAGAGAGCAACACCTTCTAAACTACTATGCCACAATGCAGATTTTAGTTTTTTACCAATTTCAACTAAATTTGAAAAGAGCAAGAATAATTAATATGACAATTTCTGAGGAATATTGAACTTAGCCAATTCTTCACACTAATGATGGGTGTATTGTGTTACCTGGCCTCCATGATCATGGATCATCTGACACACATCTGCGATGGTTTCCTCAAATACTCCATTTGTTGAGGGATATGTAATCATTAAACAGGCCAGATTTTTTCCATGCTTCTCAACCTGAAGAATATTTAAGAAAATCATAACACATGCTTTGGCTTTTATTAGTTGCCTAACATAATGGACTAAAACATTCACCATTATAACATTAACAACAGTGATATACAAATCATATTAAAGTTTTCAGTATTATCATTTATGAATACCAAACAGCATTAAAATTAACACAAAGCAAGAACCTAAAAGCCTAGATTTGTTTATTGTGGGACCCAACAATTGTATACACTTTTCAACATGATAAATGCATGCTTTAAAGGTTTTTTACAGGATATGTAAAGCCACCTCAGGGGAGCGTTAACCAAAATTTGACTTCTGTAGTTACATAAGCTACTCAAATGTTAAGCATTAGCATATGTACATCTGATTCTAGCAACCATGGCACATCCATGGTTCAAATCCCGGCTATGGCATTGAATTTTTCAGTCGTCTGATTCTACCCATCCAACCCTGTCCAACATACAGCTTGTGTGGAAGAAAATTAATCATATTAATAATTTGCTAATATTGTAAATGCTTCCTCAGTTCCATCTTCCATATGATGTTTAGGTTATGTTACAATCATGTATAGTTTTCTGTTTATTTGTATAGTGTTTATTTGTTTGTTGCCATAACAACAGAAGCTGAAGAATTAATAGTCAACCTGTTGAATTTGCTGTATTGCAATATTGTGTGCAAAATAAAATTACCTCAAGAACCGAAAGCTTTATCGAAAAAATTTATTAAGGAAAAACACTCAAAACAGCTTGCTTTTCCATAATTCAAAAGGATGATCATAAGTCACCTTCTAGCCCTTATATGAAATTTAACATTTTTCCAACCTTTCATTTTGATCTCTCTCTCTCTCTCTCTCTCTCTCTCTCTCTCTCTCTCTCTCTCTCTCTCTCTCTCTCTCATGAGCATCTGTCAATGTAGCACTAAATAATAATATTTGTTAGTTTGTATGTAAATACTCTTTATACATGGATGCTACTGTTTGAGGAAACATTTTTACTTTTTCTATCACATACCTAGTAGGTAGAGAAGGTATTGCACTCCACCCAAAAATTTGATATCCAGATTTCACCAGAAATATATGTTTTGAGACCACTGAATCCAGAACAAGCATTCTTAGAAAAAGGTTCATGTGTGTGTTTGTGAACAGTATAACTTAAAAACAAAAATTTGGATCAACACCAAACTGGTATTTAAGTTCAACACCTTCCAAAGGTGTGACACAAAGATTCTCAAGAAAATCCCCTTTCTCCAAACTACTCTTTACATGCAAAAGTTTCCAAAATGTTTGATTTTCTAACAAATGACTCTAACAATTTTGATTAAAATATCACGTAAAAAATATTTACATCACAAATAAAATTTATATCTTGAATTTTCTGGGAGCAGACTTTGAAGTCCTCTTCATTCAGAAGGAATTTTGCATAACTGGTGAATGTTAAGTGATAGACAAAAATGTACTACACAAAAAAATGTAGATTTCTTTAGAACGCACAATTTATTTAAAATAACTTTTTTGCCATCAGCCATTTCCAAGATGTCTGTTATTAATGATTTGAATTGTTCAATACCTAGCCATTCTTTTAAAGTCCTGTCAATTTTCAATAGTTTCTTGCGATGTCATGGAAAGAGTATGGAATTTTAAGGCCAGCATGTAGCGTCCAGCTCTAGAACATTTGACAATTGTTATTCCCTTTGTATCTATAATGGAGTGTGTAATGCAGGTATTTCCGGAAAGGTTTATCTCGATTATGAAGTAGATAGGAAAATAAACTTTCGTAATAATTTGTATACCCTCTAATAAGTGATAGAGGATAGAGAAAGCCACGTGAATGTAACGCATCAGTTTTTTTTAAAATTGCTTTACACTTATACTAATGCACATCATAAATTATCATAATATACTATATCCTATTGAGTAAAGTGCTATTTCTTTCTGATCTTTATTGGCTGTTTGAATATATGGTCCGATGGTACAACTACAGCAGCACTGTTCATTTTTCCTTTGCCCCACTCACATTTAATTACATCATATGCCTAAACATCCTGGGATGAGTTAGGTGCACTTAGGTACACTGCTATATATTCTATGTTCTTTAAAACTACTGAGAATAGAAGGAAATGTTAGTAAGGTAATTTTATTATAATCACATATTCTATCAGTAATGAAAAGAAGCAACATTATTTCAGTTACATCCTGTTGTGCCCTATATAGTCTTAATGCTCTTAATCGTGTTATCAATATCTATAATGCTCTTTAGAACATTTAATTTCCCTTCAACCTTATTAAAAACATTTTGATCTTCTTACCTTAGAAGCAAGATGAGAAATATCTATACTTCCATCTTTGCAGACATTTATTGGTTCAACTTTCATTCCTGCCATTTGTGCAGAAGCAGGGTTGGTACCATGGGCAGATACTGGTATTAGACAGATGTTACGATGACCTTCTGAACGTGCCTCATGATAACATTTAATAGCCCTAAGACCTGCATACTCCCCCTGGGCCCCACTGAAACATTTTTACATTTAGTAATAGTTATGGTTTATAATGAATCAATTTCCACTAGCTATGTTTGAGTTTATGAAATTGCTGGGCAGCAGATGGGCCAAGTCATCTTTATCATCCACTAACAGTGCTTTTACATATATAGACAGATGAAAGCTTTCATAAGGCAAAGGAATTTTGCTATTTTTAATTTTTATATGATATAATTGAAAGCACATTAAATAAAGTATTGTTTCAAAAGACATACAAGTTATTCACAATTAATTAAAGGGATGGTTTTATAATTACTGATGAGTAATTAATAATGTTTTGTATTAAAATGTTGATATTGCCACATTCTAGGATGGTGTTGACCTTGGCCAACCAATCTCTGCGATTTCTACTGTTAGACAAGCTTTGGCAGTAGCAGCAGCCAACAAATGACAATCATGCTAAGCAACCACTCTAAAACAGCGGTTTTATTTTCAATTATTTTCATCCTTCAATGTTGCTTGTTAAAGGGTGCATTGGATCTGTTTTCCTCAAACACTACATTAATGGTTCAGTTTAAAATGTAATTTTAAAAGATTGTTTTGGTGTTTTCATGTTATCTATGATATTTCTTATATTTACTCACCTATGCTCTGGATTTAAATCCATCCCAAAAACATAGTAGGCAGGTCTGCTTATACTGAAAGCTGCACTAACTTTCTAGAAGCTTTTATACTTTTACTGCTATCTAAGTAAAGGCAATACATATTTATTGGAAACTTTCCATGGACAAACTACCTAGTTTATGCATATAATGTTAAAATTGGTTAAAAATCAAATGGTGAAACTTAGTAGCAGGTGTTAAAATGCATTGAGTTAAAAGCTTCAAGTGGTCACTTATGTACTAGTACACTAGTATTGTGCTAATACTAAATACTATACTAGTACACAGTAACAGTATTTCTTTTCTTTCCATTTTGTTTGTTCCTTTCTGAGCTTGTGATTTGAAATTTTTGAATCGGACATCATTACAGTCTAAATAAATTACATAGTTAAGTCTTTTAAGGTCAGAGAAAAATAACTAAATTAAAGAAATAAAAAATTATATTCTGATCTAGGTATATTAGGGTATGAAACATTAAACAATGCATATGATCGTAACTACTATTTGTGTAATCTTGTTTGGTGCATGTGAGAAAGAATTAATGAAAATTATATTTCAACACCAGATGCAGTACAACACCTTAGTATATTAGTTATGTAATTATAATTTCTATCAACCTCCTAGCTTGCATGAAACATAATTATAATGAAATGAACAAAAATGTTCTTATAGCAATAGCTGAAACAGTAATCTTCACATCTACTACTGATCAGTACTTTTGGACTAGCAGCTCACGTGATGACAGGAAACCATGTCTCTACAGTGAAATATTTTTATATTAACTGTATAATTCCACTCTTAAAATTCTCTCTATTTTTCAAGTTTTCTGTAGATTCTTTGTATTCATGTAACATCTGACCATTACTGCTAGCTAGACATAGGGACAAATGAACACATTAGATGGGTTCATTTTTTGGTGAGTATTTTGACAAAAGCGGTAATGCTTGAATGCAAGGCTATAATCTACAGGTTGCAAAGATATCAATACCTATATGCAGTTGATTCAGCTGTTATAGTATGCTTTTTTTCAACCTAACCCTGCAGAAATGCAAATGAGGAGAAGGTTGGAGAGGGGAGGGGAGAAAATACTGGCAGGATTCCCCTAGTGTGATGTAAAAGGGATGCCTCATGTATTGGCCGTTCTTCTACAAGTAACCTAAAACACCTCCCGGGAGATAATGGACTCATTCAGCTACTGCGCATCCAGCTGATGTAGGGCCAGGAGGAAAAAATCATGCTGTACATAATATTTCAAATGATAAGGTATTATTGAAATGATTTTATTGCTTCTATTGAAGAACATCAATAGAATTATGTTAAACTTCTGAAAAATTGTAAAAGATTAGCTATTGAAGATTACACAATAACATTTGTAAGTAGATTTTGCTATGCTTAAATTTTTCCACAGCATGTGATTTTTACTCTTAGTAATCCAGAGATCATTGAAATGCTTAAACAAAGTACTTAAAATATTTTAATTGAAAAGTTACCATTTTTAATTAATATGGCAAATATAAGGAATATTGAATATAAAACTTTTAATTAACCCACCTGTTAGGTTGAAAAGATATTCGGTCATAACCAGTAATGGCACATAAATCTTGCTGAAGCTCTTCAAATAGCTGTTGATAACCAAGTGATTGATCCAGTGGTGCAAAAGGATGGAGATTCGTGAAATGACGAAAACTGCATGGCATCATTTCAGTTGTGCTGTTGAGTTTCATAGTGCAGGAACCCTAAAACATAGTTTTATTCACCTAATGCATGGTGGCACACAAAATGTCATAAACTTATATTATACACAACATACATTAATTTGTATTGAATAGGCACAAAAATTAAATAGAATTGGTCATTAGAATCTGGAATTTGGTACCCAATGGAGAGCATAATCATTATGACCACTGTTTGCCTTACACCCTTTTGAAAACAAGCCCTTATATTTGTCACCACTCTCTGACACAAGTCTTCAAATAGTGCATGACACAAATTCCAGTATGTGCACTCTGAACTGCATTACATTTTCCGGCCTCCTTTGGTAAACTTTCTCTTTTAGAAATTAAACATCACATGGATTAGCGTTTAGGCTATGAGACAGCAATATTTTTCCTTTCTTGTGTCTTTCAGAAAATCGACATCAACCAAAACTCAAATGTCTCATGCAGGAAATCAAGAATGGCTCTTGCTGCATGTGGACAGGTTCCATCCTGCATGGACGTCTGTTTCCAAAAGGAGGCCTTTTGTTGATTTAGGGGATTTTTAATCAATCACCTTAGGTGTTTTCAAGTGTACAGATGTTAATGGGTCACATTTGCTTTTCCGTCCATTAGTTTCAAACTGATGAGACAAACTTTAAATTGCCTGCTGTTAGGAGACAATTTTATATCAAAGTGAGTATAAAAATATCTTCAAGTCTTTAGAACAATTTGGCAAGGAACATCCAATTTTCCCCGTAAACTACCATTGCCTACCATTACAAAATCAATGACTACATTCTACAATTACATTAAAATTATGATACCATTTGGCAGCTTCTCCATGTGTTTCTGCATATCTTAGCATATTTAGAAGATTCAAAGCTACAATATTACACTTTTAGTGAGATATTCAAACGGTATGGCATTTTGTGCACCACTCTGTAGGTATAATTTGAAAATTTCTGTTTATTTGTATTGGATTTCTGAGAATAATACACATGTATCATTGAAAAATGGTAACCAAATAAACTGAACAAGTGCTATTGTAATCAGATTGTGTAATTTTATTTTATATTCTGGCAGAGAATTCAATGACAGGCTTTGTGCAGTGATTCATGTGAGATATTCCTATAGCCTCTCTGCATACATATGGGTGGAAATATTAGAAGATTACAAGCATGGGGAAAGCATTTGGATTTTTTACTTGCAAAACTTCTTTTCCAAGGTTATACATAAGGAGAGGAAAAAGCAGCAATAGAAGCATTAGACACTCGTGTCCTGCTGGCTATGCATCCACATTTATGAATCTATTTTGATATTTAGTAGATTAAGGCAAAATTTGTTAGAAATAAAATAGTTTTCAGGTGGGAATGATTTGGAAAGATAATGTTCCATAAACATATCATTTTTAAATTTGAAAATGAGAGTTTCATAAGCTGCTTCAAATCGTTTACAAATATTTTTATTACAAATACTTTTATTTGTATTCTATCATTGTTTACTTCCTCTTATGTACTAAAAATACATTATAATATAAATAAAACTTACTAATGGTATCATGGAATGAACCAATGAAACATCCTTGTTCTCTAAAGTTTTCATGTATCTCACAATTCTACTTTCAGAATGGTGAGAGTTGAATACTGGATGGGTGAGATATGGTGAGGTGCGACGAAAGCTGGATTGTAGTATACTGCCTGTATTCAAATCACAGTTTTCTGCTACCTGTAATGCAGTGGAAATACTTTTTAAATGCAGACAATATAGAATCATTAAAGAAAATATTGAAAACTAAGTAAAAACTCATGTTATCAAAACCTTAATCACATTAGGCTTGCTAGAAAGGCCAATAACCAATGCAAAGATATACTGAAGACAACATTATTCAATTCCTCAGACCAGAACAAGTAAAGAAATGCAATGTTTAGATATGAGTATGAGTATGGCTCTTATCTACATGAATTATTTTAGTTTTCTAAAGCCTTTAAAAAGGCTGTGTTTCCTCTCCAATATCGCATGCCTTAACTTGATTCATTTTCTTTGCTGTTGCTTAGATTATTCAGTTATGAAATTGCACCTTGAACAAAAACTTTTGAGTGATTTGAAGAACTTCAGAATTTTAGTTAAGTGATTTGCTTGAATAAATCATGAATTTTAATTTATATATTAAATGTTTGCTTTCTATGTTTCTACCAACCTGTTAATAACTTATAGTAATTATCACCTGAGCTGCTAGTTGTCAGCTTTATAGAAGCCAAGAATTTGTAAGAAAATTCTCTCGGTGAATAAAGACACACACGCGCGCACACACTCTCTCTCTCTCACACACACACCACACACATACATTATGAAATTATAAATTTTGCTAACAATCCAGTATGAACTGTGAATTCACCTAATTGGATTTGGAAAGTGGCATAGTTCCTGATTTTATTTACTGTCACATCCTCTGTTGAAAATTGCAATAGTTATAAATTGATGAATTGAATATTTGCATATCAAGCATTGTAGTATTTGTTGACTTTTTTGACTTACTGCTTTCTTCAGTGCTTTGTAATTAACACATATTAAAAGTATATCTATGTAGGTTCCCTCCTCCACCAGGTAATTCTTTCTTGATACTGTCTAGACCAAGACCCTTGGCTGTTGGTTATAAATTTTCATTCATCCAATTTCCATTGTGTGTGTGTGTGTGTGTGTAAAATGTTGTGCTGAGAAATTCATGCTTACCTCTTCAGCAGAGAGTCGTGACCCAAATACCCACAAAAGGTCTTCAATATCATTCATATTAACAGTTTCATCAAGGGACACACCCACCTGTAAAATAATTTTGTCATATTAGTTATTGTACTGCTAAAGAAGGCACTGCATTTGGAAAATAAATACTATAATGATTCCACTAGGTTTGCTCTATATTGTGTTTGATCTTGCATATTTTTTGGGCAGATTTTCTGTTTTACTTCATTGTTATAATTCTCCATACCTTCTGCATGAAAAAGAAAAATGTATTACCATGCTAAAGTTTTATATATGCACACATAACACTTTCTGACAGTTCAAAACAGTTAGTAAGAAGCTGTAGACTACTTACACAGTTTTGATCATACAAAGTAATTATTCCATACAAGAGCATTAACTAATACTGACATGAATTGAAATTTTATCAATAACATATGGAAAGTCTAAGTTTCCTGATTGGACAGATTTCAACATTAACAATTTTTTGCAATTATTGTCTCATCCCAATATTTTCAGGAGTTGTGCATTGTAAACCACCGCCGCCGCCACCACCACTGCTGCTACCACCACCACCACTGCCACCACCACCACCACTAAAGGTTAAAGACAAAGGTTAATAAGTAAGTTAGATGATAAACTAAAAACTGATTTAAGTATGCAACAATTGCAAGATGTTATAAATACGTTCTGGCCAAAAGAAGTATATAAAAGCAATTATTTAACAAATGGAGACATCCTAAAGAAGGACTATGAGAATATAATAATAGTTACTTAAGTGGTAGATGATAATGAAGGTAAGACCATGAATAAGATTCTGTGCATAAACCCGCAAATCCAAAAGCTGTTAGATGAAGGTAAACTTAATCCAGGAAAGATGGTTTGTGGTATAACAACAAACAAGACTGTGGGTGAAGACTTTGAGACCATGATGCGGTAATTTGTATCACAAATTACTTAAATGTAAATAATGAGTGTAATATGAATATGCATTTTTATGTGACATTAATTTCAGATATTTATTAATTGTAATTAATATTGGTAAATAAGTTTATACGGCTTTACTGAAACTGTCAATAATAACGCAATAATGCAGTGAGGGAATGAGTTGTTTATCATTATTGGGAACAAGGAAGTTACGTAATGTTTCGCGCCTTTTCGGTAGAAGCTTCTAGAATGTTTCCCTAAAAGCAATATGTATTCGTGGTTTTCATTGGATATTAAAATAGACGCTAATGTTGGCACGTTTTATTAGCCAATAGCAGTTCATTTATAATCTTTAGGCATGTCGAGGAGTGGGAGTATATAAAGCCAGGTCCGAGGTAGATCGCCCCACAGTTCAACAAAATTCTCAATACCTTGCACGTCGGTCGCCCAGTTCATCAAAATTTCTAGTACGCTGTCTTCAGTTCGTCATAAGTTACGCGCAGCAGAATTACGAGAATCTAAAGTATTATACAGTTAAATATACACAAAGTTGAAGTACGTGAGTTAAAAGTGAGAAGTTATTACAAACAGTTTCAGTTTGGCGAGTATTTACATCAATATGTAAAAGTGTTGGTGCACGTGTTCGACAATAAAAGATTATAAAACAAATTTCGTCATTAAGTGTAATTTCTGGATAAAAGATTCCTTTCCGATTCACACCCTGTAAGAGATACTTGTTCGACCCAAAGAGCTAGCTGGAGGACATTTAAAGTGAATTATTTTAAAACTGATGCAAATTGCTACGCCAGATGGAGCTACAAACCAAAACAAGGAGTGACGTCACAAGATGGCTTCAACACTGATGTAAACAAACATTTGTAAGAATCTCATTGCAAATTGCCGCATCAATGTGGGGCTTAAAACATATACAATTGTTTTCTTACATATTGGCACCCAGAACGTGGGGCAAGATGACCAGGAAAGAATCACAATAACCAGGAAGTAGCAGAATTAACCAGGAAAGTAGCAGAATTAACCAGCATGTGGAATGAATGGAGCAGTGAAATGATCTACAAGACGCAGATTGGACATCGTAATTCCGAGATTACAAGGCAACAGGGTAATTCAACTACAAAAACATCGAGACAACGTAGATTCATCATAATACAATGCAGAAGCGACATACAAATCTAGGAGAATGGGGCAGAACGCTGGACATCAAAGCTACATCAACGACAGCATCACAAAGGTCAGGTGATTGTAATTTTTTTTTAGAAAACAAAAACAATGGCTACTAGTAATACAGAAGAAATAATGATGGAAGGGGATAGTGTAACAGTTAGCTGTAATTCAATACAGGTTACAAAAAAAAAGCTCAAACAATATAATATTGGAAGGAGGAAATGTTAGTGCAGGAAGTGAGAATATAATAGCAGGAAATATTAATTCTGATACTAGAATGATTATGGAAATGCTGAAAAAGATTAATGAGAATATGGAAAAGAATAAGGGGGAATTGAGGAAAACGAGGGAATATCTTAGTAAGAAATTAGATCAAGAAAGGGAAGAGATAAAAAAAAGCAGGGAAATATTGGAAGATATGGAAAAGAATAATAGGGAATTAAGGGAAGATATTGGTAGGAGTAATGAGATATTAGAGCAAAAAGTAGATCAAAGCAGTGAAGAAATTGAAAAGAAAGTTATGAAGCTAGATAGTAGTATGCCAAAAATGAGTGATGAAAAGGAAATAATAGCAAGTGAGACAGGAGAAATTTCAAAGAAAATGCTAGACATGAGCATGGAAATAGGTAACAATGAAAGTGAGGTTAATGTAGAATGTATAGAGTTAGGAAGTCAAATGAGTAGTATTTCAAGTGAGATAAGAGAGATAAATGAGGTTAGGAATGTAGATGTAAATGAGGCGCAGGTTAATTTCAAAGGGGAAATATCAGAAATACAGAATGAGACAGTAATGCAAAGAAATAAATTGTACCAAGATGTTCAGAATGAAAACTCCAGTCCAGTACAGTTTAGTACAGATTTGTCAGAGTACTTTCAAAGTAAAAAGATAGCAGATGAATTGAAAATGAAAGTTGTCAAAAGATGTGTTGTTCAAGAAACTGTAGACTGTTTTCAAATGTTATCAGGGAACGAAATGTCATATGAATACAAGAGGTTATTCATGAACAAAAATTTGAAGGTTAGGTTACGGCTACGAGTAATGTTTAGCCACACACAATTTGATCCAGGAGGGTAAATAGCAATGAGATGTAAAGTAAATGCTGGATAGGTAAAGACGACTTGCAGAGAAATGTATTGGAATGTAAGAGGGTTAATTATCTATATGTCATTTGAAAAGAGAAATAAATAAAAAAAAAAAAAAAAAAATTAATTAAATTTTTAGTAACTGTAACAACATTTGAAAATTAAGAATGCAAAGATTGAAACTTAATATGATATTAAATTAAAAGTACATAAATATAATTCCAAGAACATTGTTAAAATAAAGTACAAAATAACAAAAATGGGTAAAATAATTAAAAACAAATACTTATGTAGCAAACAGAAAATGTAAAGCATTACCTAGATTTAAGAGATATCAATATATGTAGAGAGTAAATATTTTGGTAAATATGTGTAATAATGACAAAAATCTTAAATGTACAAATTTTTGTCAACAACTTAAGAAAGTAAACAATTTGGTAACAGTAATTAAATAATTTAGGGTAAAGTATTTGCTATAAAAAAAATTTGTAATGTCAGATTAATATCTAAATTAATTAAACCAGAGCCAGTAAGTAGTGGCGAGATAAAAAAAAAAAAGAACATGTCGTGTGTTAAATGCGTGTGAAGTGTTAAGTGAAAGTGATAGCGTGTGTTCCAAGATTTAGGAGACTAAAAACACAATTATAAAATTTCCAAACAAGTTATAAATATTTATAATTATATTTCTAGTGGGGCATATGATGCGGTAATTTGTATCACAAATTACTTAAATGTAAATAATGAGTGTAATATGAATATGCATTTTTATGTGACATTAATTTCAGATATTTATTAATTGTAATTAATATTGGTAAATAAGTTTATACGGCTTTACTGAAACTGTCAATAATAACGCAATAATGCAGTGAGGGAATGAGTTGTTTATCATTATTGGGAACAAGGAAGTTACGTAATGTTTCGCGCCTTTTCGGTAGAAGCTTCTAGAATGTTTCCCTAAAAGCAATATGTATTCGTGGTTTTCATTGGATATTAAAATAGACGCTAATGTTGGCGCGTTTTATTAGCCAATAGCAGTTCATTTATAATCTTTAGGCATGTCGAGGAGTGGGAGTATATAAAGCCAGGTCCGAGGTAGATCGCCCCACAGTTCAACAAAATTCTCAATACCTTGCACGTCGGTCGCCCAGTTCATCAAAATTTCTAGTACGCTGTCTTCAGTTCGTCATAAGTTACGCGCAGCAGAATTACGAGAATCTAAAGTATTATACAGTTAAATATACACAAAGTTGAAGTACGTGAGTTAAAAGTGAGAAGTTATTACAAACAGTTTCAGTTTGGCGAGTATTTACATCAATATGTAAAAGTGTTGGTGCACGTGTTCGACAATAAAAGATTATAAAACAAATTTCGTCATTAAGTGTAATTTCTGGATAAAAGATTCCTTTCCGATTCACACCCTGTAAGAGATACTTGTTCGACCCAAAGAGCTAGCTGGAGGACATTTAAAGTGAATTATTTTAAAACTGATGCAAATTGCTACGCCAGATGGAGCTACAAACCAAAACAAGGAGTGACGTCACAAGATGGCTTCAACACTGATGTAAACAAACATTTGTAAGAATCTCATTGCAAATTGCCGCATCAACGTGGGGCTTAAAACATATACAATTTGTTCCGTCACAAATTGGCGCCAAACGTGGGGCTAAAATTAATGTTAAATAAATACAACATTAATACTACTTCAACCAGTAAAAATAAACGACATATTTGTCTTATTGCTACAGAAGATGGTGGTACATCAACCGAATATAAAACTAATCTCATGATAAATTTAGAAAGAGTATTGAATGCAGCTAGACAAAATGGAAGAAATAAAACTTCATGTATAGCTACTAAACAAGTAGATGAAATAAGTGTTGGGAAAGTACTAGAATATTTCGGTAGGAGACATGATATCCAAATACAAATGTATTCAAATAAGGAAAGACCAAATAGACAAGTATACGAAATGGAGAAGGTTAGGAAAAGGAGAGAAAAATATGAAGATACGATAATATTAAAGCCAATAGGAGAGAGGACATATGCAGAAATCATAAAAAATGTAAAACAAAATGTTAATACTAGAGGAGTACTTGTTAACCAGAAAAGTATAAACAGCGATGGAAGTGTACAACTAAGAATAAAAGGAAAAAAAACATAAAAGATAGACATCTTTAAGGAGTTATTAACTACAAAGTTGGAAAAAATTGCTGAGGTCCAAAAGAAAATGTCAAACCAAACAGTAATGATTTTGGACATAGATGAGATGGTGCAAGAAGATGAAATAAAAGAGGTCTTAAAAAAAAAGGAACCAAATGTAAATGAAGAAATCTTACATTTCAAAGTTGCAGAAAAAGTTAATGCACAAAGAGTAAGATATGTGTTTGCAACTAGGTACTAATATAGAAGTGGCAACACGATTGATAAACAAGAGAAGAACAGGAGATGAATGAGATAGATGGAGAATAAAAGAACTAACTAACTGTTATAAATGTTATAAAGTGGGACACAAGACAAGAGATTATTTAAATAAGCAAACAGAACAAATGTGCCACAATTGTGGCGAGATGGGACATAAAATTAAGGAATGCAAAAATATGTCAAAATGTTATTTATGTCAATCCAATGAGCACAAGGCAGAGACAATGCGATGCCCGGAATATAGAAGACTTATGCAAGAACAAGAGCATCAGTTGGGGAAGAAAAGGGATAGGCCTCGAAACATGCAATGAAATTTGTGCAAATTAATGTAGACCGTAGTAGACGGGCCACAGACCTTTTACGACATACTTGTGCCATTGAGCAATTGGGTTTTGTGATTGTTGCAGAGCCTAATAAAGGTATGACCCAATATAGTTCTAAATGGGTGACCAATAATTGGTTGGATATGGCTGTTTATTTAGCTAATGACCTTCTGAAAGTGCGGAAAGTAGGTAGGAGTGACGATTTTGTGTCAATTGACCTAGTGGTCTTTGTGGTATATTCATGTTATATTACTCCAGCATGTCCGGTAGGTGATTTCCAGTTTTTTTTATTTACATTAGCTACTAGTATCAAACAACATAAAAAGAGCTTACTCATTGGAGGTGACTTTAATGCCAAGGCTTTCTGCTGGGGTTCCCCTATAGAAGATAGGAAAGGTAGTGCACTGGCTGATTGGTCCAGTGAAAATGATTTCATTATCCTAAATGATGGAGAAACCCCTATCTTTGAAAGGCCGGGGGGTTCATCTTATATAGATATAAACATGTGTAGCCCAAATTTGGGAAGACTAGTAAAGAATTGGTATGTAAGCAATCTTGGAAATCTGAGTTATCATAAAAGTATTTATGTGGAGGTACAGTTCCTAGCTCATAATATATGGTTTAAAAACTGACAACGTGGTTGGATTTATAAGCAAGAGAAACAGGCTGATCTACTTGTTCAGCTTGAAGAGCAAATAAGCTCCTGTTCTGCCCACCAGACATATGGTATAGATCGCGCGATACAGAATGCTTGTAACTCTGTCTTATCACGAAAATTTCCTTGTATGAAATGGAAAGGTGCCTATTGGTGGAATGAGGAGATTGCAGAGTTGCGGAAGAAGTGTACTAGATCTAAATGCTTGGTCACCAGAATTAACAAATGAAACCCCAGTGAAGTTGATAAGCAAACAGCATTACAGGATTATCGCCACTGTTACGGTGTTTTAAAATGTGCAATAGCACAAGCTAAAAGAGCTGCATGGAATACCTTGTGTGCCGAAGTAGATAATGATATATGGGGAAGGGGATACCAAATTGTTACCAGTAAAATTGGTCAGCGATCATCTTTGATGCTTACTGATCATGAACAGCTGCAGATAGCAAGGAACCTGTTCCCAGTACATAAATGGCGCAAATGGTCGAAGCTAAATACTGAAATAGCGGATATCCCCGTTTGTACGGTTGAGGAAATTATAAATGCTGGCCACCGAATAAAACCTGGGAAGGTAGCTGGTCCAGATGGTATTCCGCCAGAGGTAATCAAAGTTCTTGCTCTATATAAACCGGAGCTTCTTACAGAATTTATTACTTCTATTCTTCATGCTGGCAAAGTCCTGAAACAATGGAAAATGGCCAAACTAATTATGATTGAAAAGCCAGGCAATCCTGATGCTCAAAAGTCTTATAAGCCCATCTGTCTGTTGGATGTGCTAGCATATTATAAATAAATGATTAATTAATGAAATCGAGAATGGAGAAGGTTTGTCACCACACCAGTTCGGTTTTAGACAAGAATTGTCGACTATAGATGCAATAATGGCTGTACAGCATTTTGTAGAACAGCCCAAGATACTCGTAGTCTCAATATTTGTAGTATTGATAACTCTTGATATAAAAAATACCTTTAATTCGGCCCCCTGGATTGGTATTATTAAAGAGCTCCCTATTTAATCAAACTTATATGCAGTTCTTTGGAAAACAGGGTTATCCTAGTTGGTGATTCGGAACAACTGGATATGACCTGTGGTATTCCACAGGGATCGGTATTGGGCCCTACCCTCTGGAATCTCTACTATGATGGTATCTTTAGGGTAGAGTTGCCACCAGGGACAACAACTATGGGTTATGCTGATGATTTGGCCCTACTCATCTCCAGTGTTTCCAGGGAGGATGTGGAGGACAAAATTGAATGGTCAATGCATTGCCTTGAAACCTAGATGTTGCAAAAAGGACTACAATTAGCACCTCAGAAAACTGAGATTGTGATCCTGGAAGGTAGAAGAACCTTTGCGAGAAATTCAGATATGTGTTAGTGGTGTGACTCTAGATCACAACCCAGATAAAGTATCTTGGGGTCCATTTCGGACATAACATTCACATGGGTGCCCATATTTGCTATGTAGTCGGTAAAGCAGAAAAATCCATTGCAGCATTAGGTCATCTGATGCCTAATATTGGCGGACAGAAATCCGGCACAAGGAAAACCCTTGGAAGTGTTATGAACTCAATTGTTCTATACTGCGCACCTGTATGGAAGACCTGGGTAGAGAAGGCAGCATATAGAAGAATATTAGTGCAGGCACAACTAAAATTGCTGTACGGTTAGCTAGTGCATGAAGGCATTACAGGTAATTGCTGGGCTGATACCTATTCACCTGTTAGTTAAAGAGCAAACATATGCCAAGACTGATAACCTTCAGGCTGAATGAACAGTTGTGAGACAGAATACAATGCAAACCTGGCAAGAGGAATTGAAACCAAGAGAGAACAACAGCGCAATGGACTTATTTATACACGAAATAGATCCGTGGGTAAGTCAAAGTCATGGAAACTTAAGTTATTACTTAACATAATTCTTGACTGGCCACGGCCGATTCAAGGTATATCTACATAGAATGAAACTGGTTGAGGAAGAATGTTGTTCTTACTGTACTGAGAGGGACACCCCAGAGCACACTGTACTACAATGCCCAAAATGGGATGCAATAAGACGCTTGTGTTTTGAGCAAATTGAAAATACATGGGGTAGGGAAAAATATATAGACATAGTAAATAAAGAAGAGAGAGAATCTATTGCATGGGTAAGAACCAGAGCATGGAGGCTAAAAGGGCTAAGACAGGGTATTCCTCAGAACCAATGTCCGATGTGTGGTGGTAATGAAGACATTGAACACATAGTATTTAAGTGCCAAGGAACAGAAAATTGGAGAAAATAATTTTTTAATAAGAAGTGGTTGAAGGGAGATAGAAATACACTTATGATCGAAATGATGTGCAAGGATGCTAGAAGCATTGGACAGTTTTTGTGTAAAGTAAAAAATAAATGGCTTTGGACAGTGGATAGAGAAAAGTAAGAGGTAGTGTATCTTACTTTGAATGGAAAACTATAGTGAATGTGTGATGGTTAATGAATGTGTGATGGTTAAGTAATCAACAAGTGGAAATGAGACATGAAAAAACTGAAAAAAAACAAGATAACTTATTGACAAGAAATTGTAAAATGTAAATAATCTGTAGTGATTGTCTACAGAATGTGTTGATGGGAAATTGTAAAATGTAAATAAACTGTAGTGATTGTCTACTGAATGAGTGGTCAGGGTCAAAGTGCAGTAGACAATCAAATTGTAAAACTCTTAGCACAATAAATACAAACTAAACTAAAGTAACATCCTCCAAGCAAAAGAGCAAGATGAAAGAAAAGAATAAGCCATATTGTAGCATTGTGAAGTAATGCTTATGCGGTTCCGCAATGCTTCAAGGAATTACTGAGGTTTTTTTTTTGTGGGTAACCCTTTTGGGAGTCCCACTCGGAAAGCGCATAAAGCGTTTTTTCCCTAAAAAAAAACAACAACCTACTACTACTATTACTACCACAATCACTACCACTATCCCAAGTTTTCTGTTCTAATAACATTACCTTTTGCATAGGAATAATCCTCTATCAATTTTAGGATTTTTGATTTCTATGGCACTTGTTTCCAATAGTTTGATATTTTTAGACAAATCTTTGCAGCTATTTTCACTTTTTATAATAAATGTTATAACAATTGATTTTGTACTAGTCTAGTTTTATAACTAAGCAACTTTTTCACTCTCAAACCACGTTAGTGTGTCTGCTGTAAAATTGCTAGGTGTTCTTTGAAGCAGAAAAGTATGACATCAAGTGGCAGCACAAGTTCAAATGTTACCATAACATAGATGAAAAGATGAAAACTCCTATAAATAAAACTCCTATAAATCAGGATTAATACTGTCATCTACATCTGCATATCAAAGTATGGTACAAGAACTCAAGGACAAGAAGAAGCATATATGGCGCAAGTTTTACAGCACCATCACCATGATAACAAACGAATGGAGGGGAGCATCATTAAACTCTGACATACAGTGATCTGCTTTGTCATCCATGGATTTCACCACAAGATTTATACAACAAAAAGCTTTCACCAACCAGATGTAAATTGTGTTTGTAAACTGTGTGAAAGGGTGTGCAACAGATATCTTGCATATTGGTGTTCCCAGAAAACAATCTCACTAACAGAGTTTTGTAATGAGTGAGTCACTTATATACTTTGCACACTGTGCGCATTTCCTCTACATTATTAAAGATAAAATCTCAGAGTAGATGAAATAAGAATAGCAGATGAGTGGGTAGAAATATTTGGCAACCACAAGCTAATGTTCAAAATTAAAATAATATTCTCATTCAAAGAGGTATTTTATAAATGTAGTCAAAAGATAATGAGATAATAGCATTATGTAACAAGACTATAATGGTAGTAATTAAAATGCAAGTATGTTTATGAAATGAGTGGTAATGCAGTTTATAATTTTCATATGAGCATATTAATTACCATTATAGTCAATTTGCATATGACTGTTTTTGGTCGGCGACACTATAATTTCAAAACTCTGAGTTGCTACAAAAAAGATCTTACTTGTTAATTGTGTGTAATTAAATGCTGATTGGATGGCAGGACCTTGAGTGTGTTTGTGAGTAGTGTAACAGAGGCAGTACTGTTGAGTACATGCCATATTTATAATTTTTTGCAGGTGACATGCAAGCAAGACATACTGAAGCAAAGGAAATGAACTGAATGTATTAGAATATTAAAATTATAATGAACAGAGTTTATTTTATTTTAAATACACATATTTCATTGTTTATCTGTGGAATCAATCCAAGTGGACTGCTTCTTTGAAGGCGTTAAAAGGTGTGGGCTGTGCGTGCCACCCACCAAGTAAGATCATAATGAGTTGCTGAGGTAGTATGGCTGCCATAAGAGTTCAGTTACATCACATCTGTAATCAGCATATTATGATTTTATCATTTATTGTGCTAAGAGTTTACAATTTGATTGTCTACTGCACTTTGACCCTGACCATTCATTCAGTAGACAATCACTACAGTTTATTTACATTTTACAATTTCCCGTCAATGCATTCTGTAGACAATTACTACAGATTATTTACATGTTACAATTTCTTGTCAATAAATTATCTTGTTTTTTCAGTTTTTCATGTCCCATTTCTACTTGTTTTTCACTTTTCACTTATTGATTACTTTACCATCACACATTCACTATAGTTTTCCATTCAAAGTAAGATGCACTACCTCTTACTTTTCTCTATCCACTGTCCAAAGCCATTTATTTTATACTTTACACAAAAACTCTCCAATGCTCCTAGCGTCCTTGCACATCATTTCGATTATAAGTGTATTTCTATCCTCCTTCAACCACTTCGTTTTAATAAATTCTCTTCTCCAATTTTCTGTTCCTTGGCACTTAAATACTATGTGTTCAATGTCTTCATTATCACCACATATCAGACATTGGTTCTGAGGAATACCCTATCTTAACCCTCTTAGCCTTCATGCTCCGGTTCTTACCCATGCAATAGATTCTCTCTCTTCTTTATTTACTATGTCTATATATTTTTCCATACCCCATGTATTTTTCATTGGCCTATAACAAACTAATGAGCTCTTTTCGGCAATCTCACTGAACATGATTTGTATTTCTGTATCTTCCAGTCTTTTCCTCGCCTTTTTCCAAAAATTTTTCACGTTATTTTCTCTCCTTCTCCACATGTCTCCTAACCCATTTTTCTCCAAAATGTTCCGTAAATTACTTACCCATCCATCATTCATTAAGCTATTCTCTTGGTATTCTATACATTGTCTTAACACATTACTTTTTCCTAGATTTAAAGTTCTGAACCAAAATTTCAAATGTCTTTCCAGTATCTTCCCCTTAGTTGCCACCCTGCCCATCAGTGTGGTGACCAAAAAGGTTTTAAGTACATACTGTATTTTCAGTAACAAATTAAATGATGATGATGATGATGATGGTAAAGTGTTCTATTTTACTGCCTAATAAAGCTCATAAATTTGTAAAATGAATTATGTATTTTTCATCTTGTATAAATGCATACCAATGTCCATAATTTTATATAAAAATCGAAATAATGATGCTTCTTACACACATACCGTATCATCTGGGTAATATCTCAGATTTATATTTTTCTGACGAGCTCTATGTTGTATCCCTCCTTGATCCATTGTAGGTGTTATCTTTACTGTATCAAAAAATAATGGGTTTGTAAATACGTTTCCACATTCCCGTACACCTGAAAAACATAAAATAATACTTCCAATTATTAAAGATTAAATAACTTCTCAAATATTGTATACCAATAATCAGCTTTGAAATACAATGAGTGAAAATTGTTTTGGTTATTACTTCTTAAATAAAGCTTGCAAGTCTTCATTCCCCTATTGGAATTCAGAAACGGTGGTGCTAAATATTACTTTCTTAATAACTCTGTTTCTCTGCACTCTGTCAGAACTTGGCTCCATGTTCTGTAAAACTGAAACATATCTTCATTTTATACTATAAACTTTGAGGTGCATTGACTAAAATGTTTGAGTTTAAAATATTAACTTTATCATAACTTTACATTTATAATAATAGGGTGCATACAGGTCTCCATTACAGGTCTCGATAGGATTAATGCTTGCATATTGAAATCTTTGACAGATGTGTCTTCAATATTCATTCTGATATGTCATTAGGATCACAGCTATGATTGTTTTTGCTATGCCCAGAAGTTCAGATTTTAAATGGACTTAATTTATTTTAAATGTCACAATGGAATAAGTAAAATTTATTTATTATGCTAATTTCACATTATGCTCCCTTTTTCACATTAGCATTCCACCTTCCAGAACAGTGGTAAAGTGCATCATAAACACCCCAAGAGTTTACACAAACTCTGCAGTTGAAGTTTCCAGAAGGGAGGGAGGGAGTAAGGAAAATTTTATTTGAAAAAATTGTGGATATCCCATTTATATCACATTGTAGCATAATTTTTGGAATTTTAGACAATTTTGTATTTTATCACATTTTCAAAACACATTAAACAGTGGTTTACATGTGATAAAAATTGAAAATACAAGCCTTTATTAGCCTTTTGCACTATATTGCATTTGCGAAAAATCACCATTCCTAATAATAGGTAACCATTCTTTGATAAGAGAATTAAGAAGTTTTAACCAGTGCCGGTTGCTGTGCAAGAGCAAGTGAACATCCTAATTTTTTACACTTCGTTATTATTTTTTTTAATGCAATTGCACGTAACATAAATGCGGTAATTTAAAATCTAAGGTGTTTAAATCTAACGCACTTCTTCTCTAAACTCGATGAGATATGACAACAGAGATTTGAGCTCAACTTGCTTGTGACAATGCCACCTAGGAAAGTAGGCGTTACTTGTGCGCGTTTTTAGGAGCTTTTACGCATGCGCAACTGGCAAGACGTAATTACCTTATGAAATACATGCGGTCGTGCACACTTGAAGACGTGCACTGGCCCTTACCATCCATATCTCAGCAACAAGTTTACGTCAATGCCACTGCTGTTAGCACACTACTGCAGAAATTTCATTCCTACGAGAGTGCAAAGGCGGGAAGTTGGAAATCCCCGTTCGCTTTTCAGTTTTATCTCGCTAGATAGTAGCATACTAAACAGTTATACCAATTCATTTACTCTACAGCGAAATTTAGATCTGATGAAGGTATATGTTATAGTTATACGGATAGAAAAGCTTATTTTCCATATACAGAGTGGACCATTTTAAGTTGGGACGGTACAATATCTCCAAAACTAAGTGTTGTAGAAAGAAATGTCTTTAATAAAAATTGCTTGATATTATTCAGGAAAATAAATGTCATTAGTCGTGTTTTGTTTGGAGGGCGTTATGATGGTCATTTTAGGGTCAATTTAAATTAACCCTAATTGTAGGTTCCCATTAAAAAAATGACCATCACAACGTCCTCCAAATAAAACACGACTAATTGCATTTACTTTCCCCCGTAACACCAAGCAACTTTTATTCAAGACTTTTCTTTCTACAACGCTTAGTTTTGGAGATATTGTACAGTATCAACTTAAATGGTTCACCCTGTATATTATGGATTTGTGGGTGAATTTATGGTATATTATGTAATGATAGTAAAACTTCAATCATAGAGTGATAGAGACATTTGCGCGATTGAAAAACAGACGCATGGATTTTCTATATAAACAGATAGATGGTGTCAGCTATGAAGTAGAGATTTTCTATTTTATGTATACCTACAGTGCAGTGTAACGTGTATTTATATAAATAACTTTTGTGTGAACTATGTAGAGGGACAGGACATTTTATAAGAAGAAATGATGCCTTTTCCTGCTACAGAAAATGATAACTTGGTGAGTGATAATAAATTAATAATATTACCTAATATTTGGCTGACAAAAGAATGCAAATGGAGAGTAGCGAAAGCGGTACTGTGAAAGCTTATACATTACTTCGTTGTAGCTACAAACTTAAAAAAAATTAAATTAAGTTTTATTTATGGATGCTCTTTAGTTGCTATGGTCCTTCGCGTCCTATTCTGGGCGTGAAAGACCGGAAATTTTGCTTAGAGGTCTCTTTATCAGGCTTGAGGTTCCCTTACCGTAAATCTACGACACGGGACCACCGGCCTTACTTCCCTTCCGAAGGAAGCCATGCTAAGGATTTTTACGCCCGAAAAGATCCTTCGCCCTCCGCCGGGTTTGAACCCGCGACTTTGGGAACTAGAGGCTATCACGGAACCACTAGTCCAGGAGGACGACAACGCGGGAGTTACGGAACAAAAAAAAAAAACAAAAAAAAAAAAACAACAAAAAAACAAATGGTATAATAGATAGTGTGCGGAGCAGGCATACACGTGATTCGTGGCCTCGCCATAAAGTGATCGCAGTGTATATTCTAAAGCAATTTTTTAAAAGTAATTGCTAACATAAAACAATTTGTGTGTAACATAACATGAAACACATGAGTACAAGGGAATGCTATTATTATTATTATTATTATTATTATTATTATTATTATTATTATTGATGGGACGATACTACTATTTTTAGATACTCGATACTCATTTTTAAAAAAAACTGTAAAGGCGATAGCTTGTTCACTGAATTATGTTCTTATTTGTAGTTTTGTGTGAATAAATGCATGTAATCAATTCTGCATTGTATGCTAATTCCGAAATTGTTCCTCTTTGATATTCTCCAATTGGCAGTATTTTTACTTTCTCTACTGCGTATAGTAAGTAGGGGAAGTATTGTATTCCACCCAAAAATGCGATACCGAGATTTCACCGGAAATATGTTTTGAGACCCCCTGAATCCAAAAAAAAAGCATTTTTGGAAATATGTTGTTTTTTTATAATGCCTCAGATTATATATCCTCTATTGTTAGTCAAGTATACTACTTCTACCACCACCACCACCACCACCACCACCACCACCGCCGCCGCCGCCGCCGCCGCCGCCGCCGCCGCCGCCGCCGCCGCCACCACCACCACCACCACCACCACCACCACCACCACCACCACCACCACCACCACCACCACCACCACCACCACCACCACCACCACCACCACCACCACCACCACCACCACCACCACCACCACCACCACCACCACCACCACCACCACCACCACCACCACCACCACCACCACCACCACCACCACCACCACCACCACCACCACCACCACCACCACCACCACCACCACCACCACCACCACCACCACCACCACCACCACCACCACCACCACCACCACCACCACCACCACCACCACCACCACCACCACCACCACCACCACCACCACCACCACCACCACCACCACCACCACCACCACCACCACCACCACCACCACCACCACCACCACCACCACCACCACCACCACCACCACCACCACCACCACCACCACCACCACCACCACCACCACCACCACCACCACCACCACCACCACCACCACCACCACCACCACCACCACCACCACCACCACCACCACCACCACCACCACCACCACCACCACCACCACCACCACCACCACCACCACCACCACCACCACCACCACCACCACCACCACCACCACCACCACCACCACCACCACCACCACCACCACCACCACCACCACCACCACCACCACCACCACCACCACCACCACCACCACCACCACCACCACCACCACCACCACCACCACCACCACCACCACCACCACCACCACCACCACCACCACCACCACCACCACCACCACCACCACCACCACCACCACCACCACCACCACCACCACCACCACCACCACCACCACCACCACCACCACCACCACCACCACCACCACCACCACCACCACCACCACCACCACCACCACCACCACCACCACCACCACCACCACCACCACCACCACCACCACCACCACCACCACCACCACCACCACCACCACCACCACCACCACCACCACCACCACCACCACCACCACCACCACCACCACCACCACCACCACCACCACCACCACCACCACCACCACCACCACCACCACCACCACCACCACCACCACCACCACCACCACCACCACCACCACCACCACCACCACCACCACCACCACCACCACCACCACCACCACCACCACCACCACCACCACCACCACCACCACCACCACCACCACCACCACCACCACCACCACCACCACCACCACCACCACCACCACCACCACCACCACCACCACCACCACCACCACCACCACCACCACCACCACCACCACCACCACCACCACTAAAATTGAAATTGAGTTTTATTTATGGACGCTCTTTAACTATGGTTCTTAGCGTCCCATTCTATATTGGGCGTGAAAGATCGGTAATTTTGCTCAGAGGCCTCTTTATCAGGCTTGAGGTTCTTTTACGTGCCGTAAATTTACGACACGGGACCACCGGCTTTACTTCCCTTCCGAAGGAAGCCGTGCTAAGGATTTTTACGCCCGAAAAAGTCCATCGCCCTCCGCCGGGTTTGAACCCGCGACCTTGGGAAACTACGACTACGACTACGACTACGACTACTGCCGCCGCTGCTGCTAATAATTTCTATGCTTCCCTTTTTATGTAATTATTTTTTGTGCTGGAAACTTTCTTTTAACAGATTTTCTATACATAGAAAAACAAATACTAGCAATTCTTCTTTATTCTGCAATCTTTAAAATATAAAATAATATTAATTTTGCATGAAACGCAAACACCTAAAAATAATGTGCGTGTTACACCATTCTACCACTATTGACAACTACAAGATAGCATATGTACTTTTAATCCGGTAATAAGAAATTAGCCATATGACACTCAGAAACATACTAAGCATATATTAGCAAGTATATTTTATTACAAAGGCATATTAGACACAATTAAAATTTTGAAGAATAAATCAAGGAAGTATTATATGAATTGCAGATATACAAAGGAAACAAAGAATTTCGTTTATGTACGCGAGCATTCTCGAGAGAACAAATATTTCCATGCGCTATATTATCTCACGGTTTAAGTTCTGTTTTGTTTCGGCTACATTCACAGACTTTGGTCACCGGAGTAGGTAAATGTGATGGCTGAGATTGAATCACCAAGCCAATCGCAGAAACGCAGATTTAGTGCATCAGATAAATCAGTTTCATTCACAGCTCAGTTAATGCTGCATGTCACATGAGTACCTCTACTCCTTCCCAAATTGTTTTGCATGTTTACATTTAGACACAGGGTCTATGGAATATTGCATTCATTCGCCCTCAAAAACGCAGTCGAGGTGTATCAAGAACTATAGTCCAGCAAATCTTTGAGGAAAACACGTGCGAGGCAATAACATAAAGTCTCGACTCCTTCATTCCTTATCTAGTATAAAGTTAAACGCAACAACTTTCAGTATCGCTAAACTTAAAAATTTAAAAGTATCGAAGGTTTATCTCAAAGTTTTAGACATAGGTACTTCGATACTGCCGAGTATCGAGGGTATCGAGATCCCATGCATTATTATTATTATTATTATTATTATTATTATTATTATTATTATTATTATTATTGGGAGCGTTGCAATTGTATCAATTTGTTCATAATCATAACCATTATGCAGTAGATGCTATTTTACATCTAACACTTTGTGAACACCCAAAATGTATACTCACAGCCGCCACTGGTTTTAATCAAAGAAAAACACATGTTTTGAATACCTAACCTAATACCATAGTTAAATGGCGTGGACAGCTCATTATTTAGAGCTTTCACATAGTAATATGTTATTAATGTTTTGGACAACAGTTTTCAAAATATGTGGTCGTCTTCCGAAGTTATTTAGTTTTATTTTCTTGATTTCAGTACAGGCATTGTTGCACTTGAAATAGTGTAATTTTGTGTTAGAGATACAGTTTACGATAATTGCTGGAATCTTTGTATGAGTTGTATTTATGATCTTTAGTTCAAAATTCAGTTGAAAACAATCCATCAGTAAAACCTCTAGCTTCAGAAATATTTTCATTCGTGGTTTCAGGCAATTCTCCAGTGTTTTATAAACGCTGTGTGTTTATGTTATAATTCACTGTAAATAATACTTTTTAATCATATCAATGATTGTACAGATATATAAAATTCTAATAAATTTATACTTCAATATAATCTGCCATTGAAATAAACTATGGAATGCATCAATTTGTGACACGAATATTGATGTCATATTACTCGCTTAAGTTTGTCATTTTCGCATATAGCGTTGCTGAATGTTGGCATAGCTTCTATCCTATTGACCTGCTGTGAACACGGTGGAACAAACTGACCATGGGCACTAACACTTTCCTTCATCCTGCTTCCTACTTTGAGAAGATTGATAGCGCCTATTACTTGAAAACAACATTGCAAAACATTGGATTTTAGTACCAGTAGGATTGTCAAAATTTATAAGTATGAATGTTTTGAAAAATAATCTAACAATCAAACTTTTTAGCAAGCTCTCCTTATAAACTACCCTTAATTTTGCACCGAGTTCAACAGAGTTGACAAATGTTCCTCTTGCTAAAAATTTAAACATGTAAGCACAGCCTAAGACAAAATAAATGAGCAACAGCCAGAGAGGAAGTTCTATTCGGAAAACTTCGGAAGCACTTGCTGACGCTGGGTTCACAATGCACGATTTAATACGACTCTGCGTTCATTTCAAAGCTATACGATAAGAAGATGTCTTTCAGTTTAGTTGTGTGCATGGTAGCCGAGTGGTGAAACATGTGTCTCGTACTTGGAACAATCTTGGTGTATGTTTTTTTTTATTATTTACATTTTAATTTGTTAAATATATGGCAATGCTGTATGTTTTCTATGTTTAAGATGTCTATTAATTTTAAGACATTCATGCATGAAAGCACAAAAAAATTGCTCTTTTCGTTTTCAAAATAAATGCCATATTAGTAAGAATTCTACATTGAAAAGCTAAACCAAATGTTTAATTGACTTAATATTGGATGTGCAAACTCTCTGTCTCATTCTTCAGTTATGAAGGCACCGGTTGATCATGCGCGCGGACCTCATAGCCTAGAGTTCTACATATGTTAACAATCACACTGACTTTTGCTATGGCTGAACGCACACAACGAAGCTACAAGGAGATCTCTCTTTACGTTAGTAAACGTTGCTGAATACTCTTGTGTCTCAGGCTGTAAAAACACTTGAAGTCCCTACATCTACGGCTACGAGGTGGGTGCGGTTATCCAGGGAAGGGATTGTTTCTCGATCTGGTTCTGGTCAAAAGGTTTGTCCACTCCTCAGCCGGACATTGCACTTCTAGAAGAGCAGATAGCAATACCTTCCAGCATGTGTCTACAATTAGAAGCAATTCTAATTTTCCTGAGTCGAACCGCACAGCCTTGTGTCGTTTGACTACAGCAAGGCTCTTTGCTCGATTGGCAGCTAAGAAGCAGCATCTTACAAATGATCACAAATTATGTCGCCTTATATTTGCAGAAGAAAATGTCAACCATAACTGAAATAGGGTTATATTCACAGGCGAGGTGACATTTTCATTTACAAATGGGGGAAAGTAATTAACTACCCCCAGAGGAAAACGTTACGACACAAAATACGCGTCACAAATGGATCGCTAAGGTAGTGTATCTATCGTGTTAGGATTGGATGTCACGAGATGGTCTAGTGTGTTGTGGCAGCTTGATGGCACATTAAATAGTCAGCAGTATAACGACATCCTCTAAAACATTATGGTTTCTTCTGAAAGGACTAGATATCCCGATGGAATGATTGCATTCTAACAGGATAACCACCCTGACTACACAAGTCAGCAGATTTCAAACTGCTTCTCGTAAAGGCAAGATATCACAGTGATTGATTGGCTCCTTGCTCACCAGATTTGAATCCTATTGAAAATGTGTGGGCGGAGGTGAAGAAAGTTTTGGAATTAAATTGGACTGGAAGACAACGCTAGACAAAATAGGTTTTGTGGGATGCTTGGGAGGAAGTATCCTCTCGTGGAAATTTGAACTAGGCATTTGATATCCATGCCCCGTACAATGAGGGCAGTAATAGAAGCAGAGATATTTCTATTTTATTTCCTTTTTCATTTAGGAATATAATGTTTACTTATTTCATATTTAGTTTGAAAACGAAAAGGAGAGTGTCTCAGTTTTTATGTGTGAGCATGAATGCCCTGAAATCAAATAAGCCTTAGCAATTAGAAATGTTATTATAATATGTTTAATAAATATTGCGTTTTTCTGCACACACAAAACAAAACAAAATTCTGCTGGGGATACGAACCTCGCTAGATTTCATTCCTAGGTACCTGCTTATAACCGTTCGGCTATGAGCGCATATTCAGTAGTTGGGACTCAATATGAAAAGTGACCATAGAACGAAGCTAAAGGCACACGTCCCGAGACACATTGTGAACCGGCCGCGGAAACAATTTGAAGTTCAACAAATATATGCTTCGAGAGTCTGCTCTTTTTTTTTTAATCTTAGGGTGTACATATGTGTAGCGGTTTAGCTAAACATTGTTAATTTTGAAAGTATATCCCTATGAAACATTATTAATTTCACACAAATTTCAAACCAATAGAAGTTTCAATTCTTATGTGTATTGGTTTGTGAGTTGTTTTTTTTATGTACACACACGCCAATAGGAAACAATGCGCAAAGTTACAAATGCATCTATAAAGGCAAGCAATACAATCATTGAAAATCATTGTTCCAGATTAATTTCAGCACTACCTCCCTACCTACCCACCCACCCATCCGCCTGTTTGTCTATCTCCCTATCCATCCATTCATCCCCCATCCACCCACCCACCCACCCACCCACCTACCTACCTACCTGCCTGCCTGCCTGTCTGCCTGTCTGTCCGTCCGTCCATCTTGTATGTGTGTATGCATACATGATATACAACGTATGTTTGTGTCAGATCTCCTGAGCTTCTTTCTGTAAGCAGTGCATTATATTGTTATTTAATCAGAGTATTTTGTTATGAGAACTTACCTGCACTAAGAAGCAGGGTATAATTGTGAATTCGAGTAGCAATATCCTTCAGCCCATGTGGACCATGATATACAGCATACATGGCAGACATGTTCGCTAAGAGAGCCTGGGCTGTACATATGTTGCTGGTAGCTTTATCTCTACGTATATGCTGTTCTCGAGTCTGCAGCGCAAGCCGATATGCATCTCTTCCATTCACATCCCTATAAAGTTAAATTTGTATGTTATGACAGCATTGTTTTCACGTACAGGTAAACCTATGCGAACTGATAAAGTATGTACATGTGAAAATTGTAAAGTTTAGTCTTTATTCAGTTATCAGAGCTTGTTTGATTTCCAACTATCTAGGATATTCAGAAAATACTTGAAGCAAGAGGTATCAAGCAAGGATGTTTGTATTTATGTATATGCAACATACCGCCTTGAAGGAAATAGATTCATCTAACGCACTGGAAGCCAGCGATTTACATACTATATCCTCGCTTGTTAGTTTAACATGCGGCATGATTTGATTCTGGAATCCCTTATGTTGTAGAGCTCAGGTAGTTGCAGATACTTTTCCCTCACAATTATTTCCTTAGTCACTCTCTACTTGGGTTTGCAGTTCAGTGTTATGAATCAACTGGAGTCAGGGCACACCGTTACAGCATGTCTTCTCATATTTCTATAGTCCAGTGCTTTTGATTGCATTGAGTACAGAAAGAGAGGAAACAGCAACAAACTGTTTGTAAGGCGATAGGCATGATTATGCACAAAGAGATGCGGCGTTTGCGGTACCGATGCCAATGTTACCTCACAGTACTACAATGGATACTGTGTACTGTTGAGAGCTGAAGTGATAGCTAAAATAACTAATCAGGAATAGTTCGCTTATGACTTTCGGATGTTTTCAGAAAGTTTGTGTGGATGTAAGTCATACATCTTCTGTTTAATCTCGTTCATATGCCTTCTTTTTTATGTATAGCTCTTTTGGTATTATTATTATTATATTATTATTATTATTATTATTATTATTATTAATTCTTTTAGTTTGAGCATTCTACCAGAGGGTTAACACTTTCACAAGCTCATCAGTCATTGCCGCTGCTTACGAATACACTCAATCCAATGTTCATTAATTTATATGACACCCTAGTTCGCCATTTCAAAAGCCTGACAAACATGTTAGATGTGGCTGCATTAAACACAATTTCAAAGTTCATTCCTGTGAGAAAGGGACACCTTGGAGGGTATTTTACTAGTTAGCTGCAACCAAATTCAATGGGACACTGTTGCTTAATCAGGCACTTTTCCAAAATAATGTTTTATTTTAGAGTGGCTTCTTTGAGATCAACCACCGGGCAAGATGGCTCCGGGTAATATGTGGGATTCACATTCTGGAGGTCAAGGTTTGATTCCCGCCACTCTTTCCTTGGATTTTTTCGTGATTTCCTCCAGTCGGTAGCTGGGTGGTTCCTGTTCTACCACAAATTTCCTGTCCGTCGTTTCATATATTTCAGGGTTTTAGGTCTAGGCGACGGCGATTCGTGTGTTGCGACAGGGGTTGGTGCGTTGGATAGAGAAAGTCATGTGAATGTGACATATCAACTTTTCATAATGCAGATCAAACAAGAGTGCCTTTTTGTTAATATAGTATGGTAAATGCCTTTAAAAGTCGGAATACAGTACTTCTTGTCATATGGAGTATCAATTAGATATGTATTCTAATTAAGGAACAATTCATCTACCTCAGCCAAGAACCGAACCCGGCAGCCCTGCCAAGCCAAAACGCTGATCATTAGCCTGCCTCATTCGTGTTTCACTGAGGTATAGTTATGAAAACACTTTCGGATCACAAACATCAAATCTGATATCGTAATTATTTACAGGAAGGTATAAATAATTAAATAAAGAAATGATAGAGAAATAATTGCAATAAATAATTTCTTTGCATTAAATCAGTGTATAATGTAATAAGCCCGAGTTTAAAGATTTATCCGGGGAAAAAGGTAATTAGCGAGTCATGGTAAGGAAATACATTAGTATAAAAGTTCCTGGAATGCAGTGAGGTTTAAGTTCAGAACGTTTGAAAAGTCACCTAGGCACCTACTCACCTAGAAATTCTTAGTAAACTAGAAAGGGAGTGAAATTCTGAGATTCGATGAGGTACCGCATAGCAACGGCTTCAATGTGCATACGTAGAGTTGTAAGATTGGTCCGTGTATGAAGGAACGTTGGTAGGTGGACTTAAGAAAAGGACATACGTACATTCTAAATCAGGGACACATTCCCGCATACATTCGTGCACATATTCGTGACATATTCCTGACTCTCCTGAGATTTTTGACTCTCGTGTGTCATTTTAAGTCGTGTAGCTCACATGAACGGTGTTAGAAAGATTTAGCGGCTATTGAGAGGGATCCTTTCGAGTAACAATTCTGATACTTACGGCAACTGACGCTTTGCTTAATTATTACCATAAAACTAATTAATTCGTAAATTCAATAGTCGGCGACTCTTCCCATACTGAACATTTTAGTCAACATTAAAATTTATCAGCTAATTAAACTGTATTATCCTTTCAAAATACACTCACGCATACCCTGAGATAAAGAACTCATAGCTATACCACTAGAGCAGCTGGCGCACGAGACAACGCAGCACGAGCTACGAGATGATATCATAAAACTCATCAACATAGCAAGTAACATTAAATGTTATAAACATTTGAAGCAGGGAGCGGCATCAAAGGTGTCGCATCACGAACGGCTTCAAGCCATAAACCAGTTTTACTATGCAGAACTCCTACCACGGCATGTGTTGCTTCTGGTATAAAATACGATGCGGCTAGTTTTTTACTTTTTCTATTTCGTACATAGTATGTAGAGAAGGTATTGCATTCCACACAAAAAATCGATACCGAGATTTCACAGGAAATACACATTTTGAGGTCCCCATAATCCAAAAACAGCATTTTTAGATAAATTTCCGCGCGCGCGTGCCTGTGAACAGCATAACTCAAAAAGAAAAGTTGGATAAATACCAAACTTGGTTTTTTTAAGTTCAGTATCTTCCAAAGATGCCACACGAAGATTTCCAAGAAAATCCTCCAACTACCCTTTATATGGAACATTTTTCGAAATAGTATATTTTCTCAAAAATGTCTCTAAGATTTTGATTAAAAAAATCACATATTAAATATGTTTGTTTATACTGTATCGGAGTCCAGGCAACTTTCACTATAGATTACAGAACTCCCATCACGTGTAACCCACCCGAGGCATGGAAGCGTTGAGAAGATTGAGGGCCCTAAGCCGCAAGGCGTAGCCAAAGGATGTTTTTTAGAAGTAGAGGAGTGGAGTGTCAACAGGGTGTAACCGTAGGATCTGTGAGGCTAAACCCCAATAATTCAATCCTTCGCGACATTTTGTCTTCGATTGGCAATCATTCGCCTCAAAATGGATTTCGTAAATACTTCACGTGCATTTCAGCCATAATCCAAAACCGTATTAGAACCATAAAATCTATATCTTGAATTTCGGGAAAAATCTGAAAAGTCCTCTTCACTCGGAAGAAATTTTGTAGAATCTTATATAACTGGTAAACGTTAATCGATAGACGAAAACGCACTACCCAAAATAGTAGATCTCTCTAAAATACACAATTTATTTTAAATAACTTTTTTGTGGCATCGCCATTTCCGAGATACGCTTTATTAATGGTTTGAATTGTTCAATTCTTTGTCATTCTTTTAAAGTACTGTCGACATTCAGTTGTTTCTCGCGATTGCATGGAAAGAGTATGGAATTTTAAGGCCAGTAAAGCGTCCAATTCTTAAACATTATGTTCTTCGCATTTATAACGAAATGTGTAATGTAGCTTTTTCTGCAAAGGGTTGCCTCGATTAAAGTGAAGCAGTTAGAAAAGTAAGCTTTCCTAAGATCGTTTTTATACACATTAATAAATGAAGATGGAGATAGTCATGTGAATGTAACACATCAGATTTTCAGTTTTATGCCCGTAGGAAAGATAAAGCTACAGAGCAATTTAACTGGGCCACTGGTATAATGTGCATGAGTTTAGCGGGCATAACCAGGCCAGGATTATAATGATGAAGAAAATAATTATTTGATATATTACCTGGTTACTCCAATCATTCTTCCTGGCATTAGTCTGACCAGTGATTGGCTGCAAGCAAAAAAGCCTGCATGTGGGCCCCCATAGCCCAATGGAACACCGAAACGTTGACTCGTTCCCACTGCAATGTCTACGTTAAACTCACTTGGAGGTCGAAGTAAAGTAAGCGCTAATAAATCTGTAGCACAACACACTAGAGTCTGAAAAGAAAAGAGTAAAATTGTAATATATGTACATTAGGCGCACACAATGAGATAATTAAAAATTACAGTTAAATTTACAATCTAATTTACTACTCCCTTTAGCTAAAGTATTAATATTCTTAAATTATCTTGTAGTAGATATATCTGCAATAGTGTTTCTTAACTTTCTAATGAATAGTAATGCCATTTGACAACATAGAGGTTTAGCAAGGTTTCAGAATATTTTAACAGTGTTTTTCTGTTATTGTTATATTATACTAGCCTAAGAACAAAAATTCAAGTACTTGTAGCTATTTTATATCGTAAAACTATTAATTTATTTCAATAGTATTGTAGTACTCCTTTAGAACAAGAAGCAAAATCCATGCAACTGCAGTCAAATGCAATCCCGTCATCATCCATGTGTGCCAATACACCGGCTAGTTCACATGGGTCCTTCCTATCTTTTATCACAGGTACATTTTCAGTTGTTAAGATTCGAACTCGTGACGTTTGGCTTTGAATGGATGGCCAGTCTATTTCGTCTTGCCTTAATGGTCACGGATATTCGAATCGTTTTCATTAAGGTGGCGTGACAGCAAAATATTTCATGCATTAGAGGGTTTACTGCTTCTGGAGGTACTTGTCCGAATTAAACTATATAGCATGTGTCCTGCAACATGTTTTTAGTAGGTGTATTTTATACTACCTCTCCAGCAAATACGAGCCAAAACTAAAGTCCGGTGAACAATATTTAACGGATCGCAGTGTTAGTGTAACGCAGTAGGCATTTGCCAGTCGATGAGAGCAGATAGCAATGGTCGCGACAATCGTAGATCCCGCCAGTTGTGAAGTACGCGGTGTGATTAGATTTTTGCTGGCAAAAAGATCGTCAGCTGCGGACATCCATCATGAGTTGTGCCTCGTGTATGGACCGGATATAATGAGTGACAAACAGGTTCGACACTGGTGTCGAGAATTTCGAAATGGCCGCACAAATGTGCACGATGAACAGCGGAGTGGTAGGCCAGAATTTGGACCGATGACGTTGAGGAAGTGAACCAAAAACTTCCAAGTGATCGGCGTTTGACGATTAGTGGTCTGGCTGATGAATTCTCAAATGTTGCTCGAACCTCACTAACAGGATTGTCACTGAACAGCTTGGATATCGGAAACTTTGCGCGAGGTGGGTGCCAAAACTGCTCACCGGTCAGTTCAAAGAGCAAGGAATGCGTAGTGCACGACAGTTTTTGAAGCGCTATAGACAAGATGGAGATAATTATATTATAATGGACAGACGTGTTGTTAATTGTGATGTTATCATATTATAAATTAAAGTGAGTCGTTACATTTTAATTCTCATCACATCGGCGCTTGGTGTTATCTGAGTAGCGCTTTCGAGAGACGTTTCTCTCATCTTCAGCGCAAGGCGATAGTCAGCTAACACCAAGCGCCGGTGTGATGAGAATTAATATGTAACGACTCACTTTAATTTATAGGATGGAGATAGTTTGTTTTCCCACATTGTTACGGGCAACGAGACATGAATAACGTACATCAACGCAGAATCGAAACAACAGTCAATGTAGTGACGCCGTTCCGGTTCACCCAAACCAAACAAGTGTAAGCAATCGCGGTGCACGAATCGAAAAATGATGGCTACCGTGTTTTGGGACAAAAAGGGCGTCCTTTTGATTGATTTCATGGACCGTGGATCAACAATTACAGCTGAGTGTACTGTGCAACATTTACCAAACTGAGACGTGCGAACCAAAATCGACACCGCGGGAAACTGTCGTCTGGCATCATCCTCCTGCACGACAACGCACGCCCGCACACCGCTGCCAAAACGAAAGAGAAGATTCAAGCGTTTCGTTGGGAAATCTTTGACCACCCTACGTACAGTCCGGACCTGGCACCAGGCGACTATTTCCCCTTTCTTGCATTTGAAACGGTGGTGGGTGGACAACTATTTGAAACCGACGATGAACTCAAGATGAGCGTTACCAGCTGGTTCAATTCCCAGGCGGCAGACTTCTATGCCGAGGATTTAAAGAAGCTAGTGCAGCGGGCAGCAAGTGTATAGATGTGAAAAATAAAGTATATATGTAAGCACATATTACTGTCAATAAAAGCTTGTCTCATGAGCGATGTTGTTATTATGAACAAACGGACCTTAGTTTTGGAATACGTACTTGGAATGTTCTAATTGCATTGTATTTAGTTAACTGAACAAAGAATCCGTAGGATGTTGCTTAGAACTGACGGAATAGTTTTATATAGAGTGAATATTAAATGCTGTCTTCGAAGACCAGGCAGTGATAGAGGCTTTTGCAGCAAGTTCCAGCAGTGGAAAAATTAGGTGTTTAAAGAACGTTAAACGGCTTAGCAAATAACACATAGAAGTTTTAGGTTATAATTATGCGTACATTCCGGAACATTCAATTGCTTCATTATTATCTCGGGATCACAGATTTTTATACACATTAATACTTACTCCATTAGAGTGAGCTCTTTCAACAACTTCAGAAAAGTCTTTTACAGAACCTTCTGTATCAGGATACTGGAACAGCACGGCAGCTATGTCTCGGTTGGAGAAGTCAGCCTGAAAAATATCCCCTTGTTCCACTGTCAGACCTAGAGAATCCGCTCTGGTTTCCACGACAGACAGAGTCTGTGGATGAAGTAAATCTGACAGAAACAGGCGCCGTCTCTTATTTTGCCTGAAAATTCAAAAATAAAATTATGGATATAATTTTACAAACACGTTGTTGTATTCTCTTCTGGTACAAGAATGAATTTGTCACAAACTACATAACCCTTTACTGCGACAAATCACATTTAATTATTTCATTCTGCCTGCATTTGCTGTCTTGTTAGTATAATAAGCTATTTAATCCTTACATTGTCAAACATTCGTGCCTGTTTAATTCATTCTGCCATTCAGTGATTCGACCGATCTAAAACATATTTGGGCACACCTTTAGCCTGAATATCTTACGGTTCAATGTTTCTAACAAAGCACGGCTTTGCTGGGTCACCTGATATATTAGCTCTTACAGTTTACATAGCATCCAGAAATACCACACGAGTATACATAGCTTTAGCTCAAGCAACCACTGAAATAAGTCTCTGAGTACCCAAAATAAAATATTTTGACCCTCCGCTGTCTATGACACCTATATGATAGAATAAAGACAATTCTCTGTCAAGAAAGAAAAATACAAATTGTTTGAGCACAAAAAATTGACATAAACCTCATTAATGGTTAATACAAAGTTTCACTTGATATTATTGTGTGTGTGTGTGTGTGTGTGTGTGTGTGCGCGCGCGCGCGTGTGTTGAGAACTGAGAAATAGCATTATGTGAGCATAATTATTTTTAGCCTTTCCTGAAAAATGTGCATTTTTTAATTAATAAGGGTATGTGTAAATAAATTTTCATTGGTGTATTTTCATAATATGCCTTTATTATATTTGTAATTTTAACGAAACGTAACCTTGTGGAGAGGGTATTGGTCGTATGCTTTAAAACAATACTTAATTGTCTATCTGCAGGAAACCGAAAGAAATTAAGTGCCGCACCACTTCCCCGTCCTTGAAGGCTGTCATTGCTTCTCGATAAAGCAAACCTTAACACCTAATTCTTCATATTTCCCACACAGCTGATATAAATTCTCCAGTCCGCTGCGCTAGAAGCGCCAATGTTCCATGTCCACGAGTTTCCTGTGTTGATACTGAATGGTATTTATGTAGATGAAATAAGTTAAAGTTGGAAAGAGGAAGCAGGGGCAAATAATGAATAGTTAAGAGCGGAGCATTGCAAAATGTTATCTCTCTACGTGTAGAAGAAAGAAAAGCCCCCCCCCCCGAATGCTGCTGATGTGCGTCTCTTGGCCTGTTGCAACGGCCGCGCTATTATTTTCTCATCAATGGCCGCATCATAGGTTGACTTTTAACGTTCCAAGGATCAATTTCTCTTTGGATAAGAGCAAGTGGCAAAATCCTCAATGTTTTATCTGCCTATAAATGACTCCCGAAATTTTATGGCTAATGGGGCATCGGAATATCTAGGCTGCGAGTTTGGAATAATCTATATTTCAGTTTCCTCTGAAAGTACTCATTTAGAAAACATGTTTGTAGCACAAAACTGAGTTTACCTGTGACAAAGACTCATTGCCTCCGCTGCAGCCGTTCCTTCATCAAGTAAGGAAGCATTAGCCACTTCCATTCCAGTTAAGTCAGTAACCATTGTCTGATAATTAAGTAATCCTTCAAGTCGGCCTTGAGCAACTTCAGGTTGATACGGGGTGTACTGTGTAGTCCTAAAGAGAAACGTGGTACAGTTTAAATCAGTAGATGCTATGTTAATCCCTACCAAGTGATACAGCAATATTTAGCTACTGTGTGAAGTTATAGCATACCATCCAGGGTTCTCAAATATATTTCTCATTATAGTATGTGGTACGCAGCAATTGTTGTAGCCCATTCCAATATAGCTTCTCCAGATTTGATTCTTCTTTGCAACTGCCCTGATACGTCTGATTAACTCATATTCTCCTGCATTAGTTTAAAGCATATATTAGCTACTTGTGTGGATATATAAAACTGTTCACTTTAGAAACAGCAATGTAATAACAGCAAAGTATTTCAACTTATTCGTATAACGATAAGGTTTCTCCATACTTACCAACTGGTTCTTCAATGTTCAAATCTTTGTTTAATCGAATTTTTGCTGGAACAGCTTTGTCTGTCATTTCATCCAATGTCTGAAATGAGAATGCAGAACTCTGTATTGGTATTGATTGTAGTAATAGCATCATCAGCAACAAGCTTCGCTTTTTCACTGAAATCTGGGGATACAAATATTCTACGTGTGGAAAGAGAATCAATCGACTATTATGTGTATATGCAGGTTGACTTGACAAATAGGAGTTGGGTTAAGATTGCCATTAACACTGAAAGCTATAAGCTTTGTTGTATTACCTCCCATCTCTATCATTTTAGTTAAATAGCCCTCTCCCTTTAATAAAGGACAGAAGGTTATTAACCAAATCTTCCTTAGGAAGATGATCATCTGGGTTTATCATTTTTTCCCTACACAGCGCTTTGCATTTGAAGATTATATGATAGGCAGTTTCGTCTTCTTCATTTCATAATTTGCATACTGGTTCTTCTGCCTTGCAAGGGTATTTGCTTTTTTATTGCCTAAAGTTCCTTTATGTCCAGGCACCCATCGAAGAGTAACCTTGTTGTGTTTCACATGCAGGTTAATACGTAACACATTTAGCTCAAGTAAAAACTTTCTGTAGATTGCTTGAATGAATCAGTTCTGAATACCACTACTTTATGCAAGGCATTCTCTAAATTCAAAGTGTTCAGAAATATTTAGATATATAATAAAATATGATGCTAACAGTCATACGATTTTCTCTACCCATGACAACCTCAAGATACGTCCATTAATACCTACATATTACAGTATTGATATACAAATGATCGTTCTATTAACGTTACGATATTCTTTTAACGCAAGAATGATTTTAAATTAAGCAATAAGTGCTTAGATTAGAGCACAAGGAAACAGCATTCAGCTATCTATAGTCGTGATGCGGAACGTTCTCTTGCTATGGAAAGGGAAAAAAAAGGTCAACCGTAAACTTTCAAGTATGACGTACACACACACACACACACACACACACGCGCGCGCACACACACAAATGAATGATTTACAAAGATGTAAACATGCAAAATGAAGTATTTCGAAAATGGTTAAAGCTAAGAAAAAATTATTTGACATAAACTGTGTATTTTGACGAGTTCTGAAGTTTACTTGCATTAAGTTTTTGTCAATCTCCTATTTTGGACGGACGGACGAGCGGATGGATGTGTGGATGGGCGTGAAAACGAAACATTCTATAAATGCCAGTTTTGGTAATACTCGAGCATATTTCGAGGATACCAGCCGAATATTTATCAGGGTCTTTCTACCACTTCAGCTACCCGTTTACTTAGGAAAACTAGCTTCTTTTTTCTAATATATATATATATATGTGTGTGTGTGATTTTGCATTCACATGAGTTTCTCTACTCACTCTTCTACAAACTATTCTTACAATTCTATCGATTTCTTGTTAATCCAGATGAACTTTAATTACACATTTCGTTGTACGATACAGTAGTAAACCTAGTCAGTTTTTAAAGAGCGAATCGCTCTTTGAAATTTATGCTCTTTGATGACCACGACAAAAAATCTGATGCATTAAATTCACATTCTTCCTACTATCGCTAATTTTTTATATAGCTTCTGCAAACTATTTTGACGAAAGCTTACTTTTCTATCTACTTCATTTTCATTGAGATAGTTCTTTGCAAAAATAGTTTCATTACACATTTCGTTGAAGCTACAAAGGGGATAGAGGAAAACAAGTCGATATTTAAAAACGGGCCACTATATACTGACCTAGATAGGAATATACTATTCTCTTTTCATCGCGAGAAACAATTGAATGGTGGCAGTACATTAGATAATGGCAAAATTATTAAAACATTCAAATCAATAGCAACGGATATCTGAAAAATAGCTGATATCACAAAAGTGTTATTTGAAACAAATTGTGTGTTTTAAAGAACTCTACATTTTTTGTGCAGTGTAATTTTGTCTATATTATGGTTTACCTGTTATATAAAATCATACAAAATTCCTTTTGAATGAGAAGGTCTTCACAGGCTATTCCCAGAAAATTCAAGATATACATTTTATTTATAATGCGAATTTGTTAAATGAGTGGTATTTAAATCAAAATCTTTAGAGTCATTTTTGAGAAAATCAAACTTTTCGGAAAATCTTCTATGCAAAGGGTAATCTGGGGTAGGGGGATTTTCTTGGAAATCTTCGTGTCGCATCCTTAAAAGACGCTGAACTTAAATACTAAGTTTGGTATTTAATAGAATTTTCGTTTTTGAGTTATGCTGTTCTCAGATGAAAAGACACACACATACCTGGACATTTAACTAAAAATGTGTTTTTTTTTATTCAGTTAGCCTCAAAACGTGTATTTCCGATGAAATCTCGGTATCGAATTTTTGGGTTGAATGCTAGTTGAATGCTTCCTCTAGTTCCTAAAGGTAAGTAGTAGGGAAATTAAAACACAATATTCAATAGCAATACTCAATGAAGTATAATAATACCTTTTAAATAATAGTATGATCAATAAAATGCATTTGTCTTAAACTTTATGTAAACGGTTCAAGTCCTTTTTAGTCTTGTAAAATATCATATAACTTAGAAGCCGCAGTTAAATGACACAAAAACGTCGCTACAGGAAACAAGTAAATTGCATCAGAATATGAAATTTTTAATTTATGGCATTAATACTTTATAATGTTTGCTGTTGTATATTTGTCCAGATTTAAGTAGTAGTTATGTTCGGAAATACTAAGTGGCAATTCTTTTGTTTTTCTTAAGAACTCGAGGAAAGTAAAATAGTGATTTCATCTATTAACATTGATATCTCAGCCTTTTGTGTGTAACAAAGCATGCAGTTATTTAACTGACATCATTTCTCCCAACAAACTGTTTCTTTTATTTTCTTAGTTCTTCTATTTAGATTTTATTATTTAGTCATTTGCAAGATCGTAGGTACGTTCTCATGGCTTTAGAGAGTATGAACACACACACACACACACACACACACACACACACACGCGCGCGCGCGCGCACACACACACACACACACACACACACACACACACACATTCTCGCTCTCTGTAAGTGAATTTTACAAATGCTATAGAAAATTAAGGGCTACGAATTTAAATAACTACGCTGTTTTGGCTGTAATATCCCGTTATTTGTCATGTGTTGCAAGAAAAATTGCTGCCTTCGTGTCTGCTAATTGCAAGGATTTTCTGAATGACTCCGCCCACTTAAAGCCGTCACAGTAGATACCAATTTGTATTCGTAATCGAATGTTTTTTTCATTATTTAACTGTTCTTTTAAAATTTTATTCGATTCTGTAAAACTCCTTTCCTGGTCTTGTCTTGTAATATGTACTACGTTGTTTACATTGTCGTATATTGCGCATATATTACTTTCTCTACTACGTATAGTAAGTAGGGGAAGTATTGTATTCCACCCAAAAATTCGATACCGAGATTTCACCGGAAATACATGTTTTGAGACCCCCTGAATAAAAAAAAGGCATTTTTGGAAACGTGTCCGTGTGTGTGTCTGTCTGTCTGTGAACAGCATAATTCGGAAACGAACAGTTGGATAAACACCAAACTTGGTATTTAGGTTTAGTATCTTCCAGAGATGCGACACGAAGGTTTTCAAGAACATCCCCCACCCCAGAGTACCCTTTCCATGGAAGATTTTTCGAAAATTTTAATTTTCTCAAAAATGGCTCTAACGATTTTGATTAAAATATCATATGTTTAAGATATTTTTATAACAAATAAAATGTATATCTTCAATTTCCTGGGAATGTCTCCAAAAGTATTCTTTATTGTGAATGACTTTTGCATAACTGGTAAACCATAAGAGATAGACAAACTTTTACTACACAAAAAATGTTGATCGCCTTAAAATACACAATTTATATCATATACATTTTTTTTGTTGAGTGAACCATTTTCGAGATATTGCTTGTTATTCCCTTAAATTTTTCAATACTTATTTTCTAAAATGGGAATTCGTTATTCATTTTTTGTCTTGGATATGCAAAGAGTTATAATATGTGGCAAAGGGAATGGTGCTGTTCCTAGCAACCAGCTATTAAGAGATATGTATGTGCTTAAAGGCTACTGTTTTTCTATATTGTCCTTGAAAATATATTTTCCCCTTACATCTACAAGAAAATTAGCAATAAGATAGAGTCTGCAAATGTTTATCTCGATTAACATGAAGCATATGGAGAATAAGCGTTTGTATAAATAGTTTGTACAAGAGTAGAGAAAGTCATGTGAGTGTAACACATCAGATTTTTTTTTTACTTTCTCTACTACGTAGAGTAAGTAGGGGAAGTATTGCATTCCACCCAAGAATTCGATACCGAGATTTAACCGGAAATACGTGTTTTGAGGCTGAATAAAAAAAAATGGAAACATGTCCGTGTGTGTGTGTGTGTGCGTGTGCGTGTGCGTGTGCGCGTGTGTGTGTGTGCGCGTGCGTGTGTGAACAGCATAAATCAAAAACGAAAAGCCGGACAAATGCCAAACTTGGTATTTAGGTTCAATGTATTCCAAAGATACGACACAAAGAGTTTCAACAAAATCATTCGACTCCAAACTACCCTTTACATGGAACATTTTTAGAAATGTTTGATTTTCTAAAAAATGGCTCTAACGATGTTTATTAAAATATCATATATTAATGATATTTACATGACAAAGAAAATGCATATCTTAAGGGGACTAGCCTATGAAGTCCTCTTTATACGGAGGGGATTTTGTATAATCTTGCATAGCTGGTAAATGTTAAGCGATAGACGAATTTTAGATCTCTTTAAAACACATAGGTAATTTATTTCAATTAAGTTTTTTTGTGGTGTAAGCCGTTTCGGATATATCTTTATTAAAATTTCGAATTGTTCATTTCTTGGTCATTCTCTTAAAGTCCTTTCGACATTCAGTTGTTTTACTCGCGATTGCATGGGAACAGCATGGAATTATAGGCCAGCATATAGCGTCCCGTTCTTATACATTTGACTGTCGCTGTTCCCTAAAAATTGAGTTTTAATTATGGACGCTCTTTGGTCCCTTAGCGTTCCATTCTATATTGGGCATGAAAGACCGGTAATTTTGCTCAGAAGCCTCTTTATCAGGCTTGAGGTTCTTTTACGTGCCTAAATCTATGACACGGGACCACCGGCTTTACTTCCCTTCCGAAGGAAGCCATGCTAAGGATTTTTACGCCCGAAAAAATCCATTACCCTCCGCCGGGTATAAACTCGCGACCTCGGAAACTAGAGACTAGCATTGTAACTACTATACCACGGAGGACGACACTGTTCTCTTGTACCTATAATGAAGTATGTAATGTAGCTATTTCTGCAAAGTTTATTCATTAAAACGTAGCAGATAGAAAAATAAGCTTGAGTAAGACTAGTTTGTGTACTCACTAATAAACAATAGATGATAGAGAAAGTCATGTGAATGTATCACATTAGATTTTTAACTTATGTGCTTCTTAGGAGAAAAATGTGGATAACAGCGCTGCCTGAGTCTATTGGTTTTTCACTTGGAGCTTTTCTTCTAGAGACATATTTTGTGTTTGTTTTAAATTACATTAGTTCACTTTCAGAGGCCGTTTCATCTTTGTTTATTCATACTTTTATTTTATTTCGGTGTTTTGCTTTTATTTCTCCACATATAGCACCTGCTTATTGCAAGTAGTGGAGATACTGCATTCCACCCAAAAATTCCATATCGATATTTCACCGGAAATATATGTTATGAAGTCCCCTCAATCCAAAAATAAAGTATTCTTAGAAAAAGATGTGCACGCACGTTTTTGTGTTTGTGTGTGTGTGCACACATTTCTGTGAACAAATAACTGAATACGAAAAGTTGGATAAACACCATACTTGGTATTTAAGTTGAGTACCTTCTAAGGAAGCGGCACGATGATGTTAAAGAATCACCCCAAACTATCCTTTACATTGGATTTTTTTTACATACATTTTTTTAAAAAAATGGTTCTAACAATTTTGATTAAAATACCATATGTGTAAGTTATATACATACTAATAAACTGTATAATTATCTTGGATTTTCTGGGAATAATCTGTGAAGTCCTTTTTATTTTGAATTAATTTTGTAAATGTAGAACTGATAAATCATAAGAGCTAGGCAAAAATAACAAAAATGGGGAGCTCTAACACATAATTCTGCAATAATACTTTCTTTATGGCATCAGCCATTTCCAAGATATTCCTGGTTATTGGTTTGAATTTTTCAAACTTTGTCATTTTTTGAAGTGGTCAGTCATCATTCAGTTGTTTCTCATGATGTCATGGAAAGGGTATGGAATTTTAATACCAGCATATAAAGATCTGACTATTGCTTCAGCCTCCTGCATATGTCTTGTAGCTACAACAAAATGTATCATAACATTTTTTGTATATAAAAATTACAATAAAGAACTCTTATGGATTGCCAAAATAATTAATAATTTGTTAAATTATGGCATGTGTTTAATAAATGTTAAAGTATGGTATAGTTTCCATAAAAGTATCATAGTAACCCTCCATAGATCAATGGCATCATAAAAAGAAATCACACATGCTCATGTCATAGTAATTTCCTAGACAATAGCGATTTTGTTTTATTTTATTCTTTTATGAAAGCTAGCATATGAAATTCATTTATAATGCCATTAAACTCACTATAATATTATAAAATGGTTTCATAATATGCTATTCTGCAAACGTTTATGCTGATTAATAAGAAGACAGAAGAATAAGCTTCTGTAAGAATAGTTTGTAAAAGAAATATAAAAATAAATGATAGTGGTTAGAAATTTGACATAGGCATTTCCTCATTCTCTTGTCATATAAATAAATGTCACATTTTATATTTTAATTGCAGGCAGCATATATGCTTGAATATGTGAATGGATTAAAATGGACACCATTTTATACATCTATTTTGTTTTTAAATATGAAAAGCAGATTATTTACTTACCCTGAATCCAAGAAGTTCCAGCATTTGAGTCTGCTCATATTCCCGAGGTCCAATATGTCTTGCTGGAAATTCCTCCTTCCGTGGAAATAACTTATGCAATTTATTATCTTCATAATTTTTTCTTGCTTCACTTTCTGTTACAATTGTTCGCTTTCCATAGCTCCAAGCTGAACTCCTTTTCAATATATTTGAAATTGTTTTGGGCTTAATGTCACTTACAAATATTCTTCTCATTTTGTATTGTTATCAGGGCAATTCCAAAAAATAAAAAGTTTTGAAGTTTAAAGTAACTGAAACATTTTAGGAGATTTTTATTATGATAATAAAAAGCACTTTTTCTAAAATTAAACTGAGAAATCTTACTGGGTATAGTTAATTGCAAATAATTAGCCTCATTTTTATTTTCAAGTTGAAAAGTTTGATGTTAGATGCTTTTGCAAGTAACTTTGAGGGATACAATGACTAAGTTAGTCATCCCACTTTTAAAAATAAAGTTAATAAACATTTTTTATTGAAATGCAATAGATTTGTTTTACATATACCTATAAATAATGACAGACCTGATAATGTACTACATGAAGGCAGCCTTTACTAACATGTAAGGCTATTTCATGCTTGCTCCAAAGTTAAGATGACACAAATTCTGTCCAAAGGTTATCTTCTTCCAAAGGTCATCAAGGCTATCATTATAAACTGAAGCAAATGCAAGAGACAATTAAAGAACATTACAGAAAGAAAACAGATGTAGAATTGAAAACATACAAATTACTACCTTCCATTCCAGGGCTTTTCTTAACTGCAGATACAGAGAGATACATACAGCATACGATTTAAAGAGAAAATAAGAAATTCCAATTTTAAATAAATAAACAAAGCTTTATTAGCTTTGACTTGGATTACCAATTTCCTAGTGTATACAATATACTACTACTGTATACAGAGAAAATAATGAAGACAATATATAATTACTTATATAGAAAAACCAGATTAATAGTAGCAATAAGAAGCAGTAGATCATTGAAGATAATGGAAGTGATTTTCATTTTGATTTTTTTAGAATGCTGCTAATGAAAAGTGCAAATTTTAGATTAAAAAATTATATTTGTTTGCTTTGGCTTAAAGGACCAATTTCCTAATGTATAAAATATAAATGCAGGCTTACAGTTATGCAGATTGATTTTATAACTTGCATATGTTATATCTTTGAGCTTAAATGCAGATGTTTTTCTTTAAAATACTTATTTTCCATTCACTATCTATTTTTGTAGTCAAAACTTCAGCTATGATGCAATGAAAATGAAATTCTATCTAGAATGAAATCTGTAATGAAACTATTTCTGCAAAGGTTTATCTCAAATAACATGAAGTAGATAGAAAAATAATCCTAGAATAATTTGTGGAAGCTATATAAGAGTAAAAGATAGCAGGTAGAGAAACTCATGTGAATGTAACACATAAGATTTTATATGAATAATTTGCAGAGTAATATGGAAATAAATTATAGTGAATAGAGGAAGCAGTATGACTGTATTACATCAGAAGTTTTTATCTGAAACTCTACTGTTTGGCAACAATCATAACGTAAATACTGCAGCTGTTTAGAGGACAGTGGTACAGATCATGGTCAACTCTCTGCAAACCTAAATTAAAAGGGACCTAAGTAATTCGAAAATAAATAATTAATCCTAAATCACAAACATTTTACAGGAAGCTTATATGAGGGCAATACTGAAAATTTTTAAAATGCATTGTTTATAACATCAATGAAATTTGTTTATATTTGACAGCTGCTTTCTAATGTTTTGTGGGTTGATGGTCATATAGTTTGTTCAATTTGCACTAATAGTTTGTTAATTATCATCATATAAGATATTGTGCTCACCCAAAAATGAATCTGACTAAAGAATATTTTCAGGCTAATATTTTATTATTTTAAATTGCCATTAATGCCTAAACAATGTGAAGATTGGCTTAGAAATACATTTGGCAAAGAAGGCCCATCTAAGGCAGCAATTTATAATTGGTACAGAGAATTCAAAAGAGATCAGGTTTTTTCTTAGTGATGAATTTTGTGAAGGATGATGAAGAACTGCTGTTACTGATGAAAATATTGCCTCTGTTCATGCAATGCTTGGATATCTTACAAACTTATTTGGGTGACATTGGTATGAGTCAAATACAAAACATTTTACATCAGCAGTTAGACATGAGGAAACTTTGTTGTCGATGGATTGCACATAAAGTGACTTCCAATCAAAAACAACAATGCATTGATTGGTGCAGAAAAACTCTGGAAAAATTCCAAGATTGCACTTAAAATTCAGTTTGGAATATTGTTACTGTGATGAATCTTGGATTTATTGTTATGATCTGAAAGGAAAGATCAATTGACTCAATACTGTTCTTTCGAACAGAACCTAAGCCTACAAAAGTCCGACGAATTCGCAGTGCTGGTAAGATGATAGTTGCTAGTTTTTTTTTCTAAAATGGGCCATATTGGTACTATAGTCTTAGAAGATAGATGTGCCATTACTGCGAATTAGTACACAGATGCGTGTTCACCGCAAATTTTTTTTAAAAAGTTCATGAAAAATGCCCAAAAGGAAAAATAATGTTACATCATGACAATGCATTGTCACATACACCAAAACTATAACTGGCGCAACAGTTCTAGACACGTGAAAATCTTAATGACAGCTATGAAGCGAGTTACATACCAGATCAAGAGGTGACCAGTCGTCTGCATGCTGCAGGAGTGCGTGGGACAGTCATTGTCAAATATTCGCACACTGGTTATGCAGTGCACTACACGATATACTTATAGTTATATACAGTATATTTAAATCCACCGCTGTAAAATGCCCTTAATATAAAAACACTGTCAACCATCTGCCTCCAGTTCTTCCACACCTGACAGCCCTTCCTCTTCTGCAGAATCACTCACGTCATTGCCGCTGTTGCTACTTTCTGCACCATTATCCTGGATGAGAATTTTTTCTAATTGATTTTCTGCAATTCCGTATTTTTTGAAATAATGATTCTCAATTTATTCAACATATCGATATACATTTTCCCATTCTGGCCTTCCAATTTCTACAAATCGCTGGCAACATAACTGCTCCACATCTTTTAGTTTAAAAGTGATATTTCTGCAGGCCACCCAGTTTTTGACATCAGCCCAGATTAATTAGATTGGGTTTAGATCTGGGTGATACGGTGGCAGTCTAAGTACATAATGGCGATGTTGTATTAATATCTGGCCAAGTATTATGAGTTATGACTTCTGAAGGGATTTCTTGGCTTTAACTAAAATATATTTGTTTTACTCATGCTTTCATCAAAAGTTATATTATGCCTAAGCAACCAGGTTTTTATTTCTTCTTTCAAGGAATTTGAGGTAGGTTGTTTGTCAATTTGAGTGTTACCACATTGTGAAGCATTGTCGATAACCAGAATAGACCCAGCAGGCATATTCGGTATCAACATGGTGTTGATCCACTTCATGTAATTTTCTGTATTCATTTCTTGATGAAAATCTCCTGTTTTTTGTTGCGACTTGTAAAAGAAGGGTATTTGGAACGAACAGCATTAATGATAATAAGTATTTGCCCTTTGGCAACAGGTGCCTGAAAACCTAATTCGCTATCATCACTTCAACTTTTAGAAGTATGACTGCTGTGTATGTATGACTCATCTTCATACACTATAGTTTGACCCTCTAATTTGTACCTCTGAGTAAGGTACTCTTCCAGCTGAGATCGTATGTCGTGCTTTTCTATTAGAACTCTATTTGGTTTCGTTTTCTTCCACTTAAACCCTAAATCTTTTATAATTTTCTGAGATTTGTAGCAGCATCTTGAAAATTTATACTGATATAAGTACATATAAAATTATAGTCATTTGGAAAGTTAGTATCAGACTGCAAAATTCAGTGACATAGCCGGGATTTGAGACTTGTAGTACCACCTTGAACATTTATGACATCTTTCAGATTGATGAGCAATCTGCTTATTGTTGGCACAGTTTTTTCTTCCACATAGAAATTGTGAATCATGCACCGAATGACGCATTTGTCGAAATCGTCTATTTCTGTAATACGTTTAGGGACCTTATGTTTCTTCACAGGTGTGTCAAATGGTACTCTTTCATCCATATGGTTTTTCTTGTCTTTGAGAAATCTGGAAACGGAACTCAGTGAAACAACAGTTGCTTTGGCTACTCTTTCTTTCACTCTCTTAAGGCTTTTGTGGAACTCGGGTAAACATATATTTTCTTCCTTCATCTCTGCTTCTTGCTTCATGAAGTCGAGGACATTTGCAATTATTTCCCTGCTTTGAATACGTAATACCTTACCATGTAACTTTGAAAACGTAGGAGCCATGGTTATAAATATCACAAATATAAAATAAGCACTATTTACGTACTGATCTCTTTGAAATTACAAGATGCAGACACTTTCTATGCAGACTGTATGTGTTACACACTGTGAGTAAGAAAAGGTATCATATCGCTTTCGTTGATTAAGCTAAACATAAACCATTCCTAGGCTCGGCAGCTGGGGTGGCAATCAAGGTCACGATTCCAGAAGTTTTGCGCCAGTAATAACAACTGAGTATCTGGATGCCCTAAAGGTCAACACCATGGACCCTCCACCATACAGTCCTGTCCAGCACCTTGTGATTTCTTTTTGTTTCCAAAAATTAAAAGATAAAATATGTGGAAACACTCTTTTGTCATCAGATGGAGCAGTGGAACATTATAAAAACCTGTTATTTGAAGTGCCTCAGGAAGACTGGCATCATTGCTTTAAAGACTGGATTCATTGAATGCAAAAATGTATTAATGTTAATGGGGAATATTTTGAAGAACAATAAAATCATTTAAATTGTTTAAAACTATTTCTTGTTTGACTTTCTAAAAATTTTCAGTGTTACCCTCGTAATTTCTTATTTATGAGCTAAAATTATTTATAATTTTTCATTATAAACATATTTGCGCTTGTAAAATTTACTATGCTATTCTTACATTTTCAGTCTGTGAGATTAATATGTTTACAAACAATATATTTAGTAGCCAAGATATAATATGCATTCACTTTGAATGTAGTTATATCATGTTTGTTAATGAGAAACATGTTTATTTATTTCAAACTAACTTATGATTATGTTCACTTTAGCACTAATTTTACCGATGAAACTTGATACCAAAATGCGCTTTCTGTAAAAAAGGCTTCCCTTGCTGTTTGTCAGATTACAGATAGGTAGTTAAAAATATTGCGTTGCTCATATACCATAGCATTTAGATGCTTGAAGATAGCAGCCTAAATCATTGGTCATAATATGACATTATTTTATTATTAACTGTAAAATCATTAAAACTTCTATCATTGCTTATACTTCTTATAGAGGCACTGCCAAAGCTAATCCTAAACAGTGGCAAAATACATTGCTTTAATGAAATGTATTTAACAATAATGTGTGTAATGGAAAATGCAATGTGATTTATGAAGCTATTAGGAGCCATCAACTTAACATATGCAGCAATTTAGAATCCACATTGTGTTAATTCTATCTGCTAACACTGATCTGTAGGAGTTTAAGTTATTCCTAATTATGACTAGAATGTGTGAATTATCCTTTATGAGGTACAAGGGTTAAAGCTTACTGGCTAGAATGTGTAGTCATAATCCTTAATGAGCTTCTTGAGGCTCATGTACCTTGTACCTTATGTAACTATCTACCTAAAATACATGTTGCATCTTTCAGGTGTATACAGGATATAACAAAAACACTGGAAAGAATTTCACAGGAAATTGTTCAAATTAAAAAAGGAGAAAACTATATAACAAATACAGTTTCTTCTCCCCCTTCTCCTCTCTCTTTGTCTTTTTCCTGTCCTCTCTTTTAAATGCTAGTTGTCTGAATGGGTAAGAGCTCCTACACATCCTTTCCTGTGTGATTCTCCCAATGGAGCAATAGCATTCATCAACTTGCTGTAATGTTGGTTCTTGTTTCTTTACTGAGATGCAAAGCTCTGATGTCATAGATATAATAATGTAAAACAAACTTCTATCATTGCTGATACCATTCTTTGTGGCGAAACTGCAGAAGTTATCCCTTGGGCTAAATTTTCTGTAGGCTGTCCCCAAAAATTGATTTGATAATGGGAAGTGACAGCCTCCACATTATACAGCTTCTTTCTCTTTGGATTGATTGTTCTAAGAAGCTTCATGGTAAGGAGTAAGGCAGGTGCACAACCAATAACTTCCCTTGTGGATGGCACTGAGTTCATTATACCACCTTGTTGATGCAGCTGATGATGTTGTAGGGCCATTTTCAAGAGCTCTGCAGTTTGAGAGATTTTTTTTGGTCTGTTTGGTGAAAAAGAGCCATAAGAGATCTCCTTCCCAAAATATAGTACTATTCACCAACCAACTGCATATTTATTTGGCCAGCTGTGAGCTTAAGGTGTTTCCTGTAAGATAATGGCTGTCTTTCAGTTTGTTGGTGAGCATCCAAAGTATTTTGAAGCTTACTGTTCTGCATTGGGGAGGAGGGTGCCAAATGGCAGATTGCAAGGAATCACAACTGTCTACTGAAGGCTATATTAGCAGGTGTCATGCAATAAGAGTTTTTCCAGAAGGAACTTTGGCACTTTCATGTGCAAGTCCCATTAGTAACTTGATGTTACCTTATGGAGATGATTCTCTATGGTCTTGATTTAAATTTTTATCATCCCTAGTGCTGGTCTCATGTATTCCAAAATGGAACAGCTTCTGCTTCAAGTTGGATTCCACATTGCTCCCTTGATTGCTGCTATGGTTCTTGAAACCCCCAAAATGGCAGAAGAAATAAATTTGTTAAAACCCTGTTTTATGGTGAAATTCTCACTGTTGATTTTTTTTTAGTTAAATATGTGTTTGTGTGTGTGAACCCACATGCATGCATTTGAGTATGGGGAGAAGTATTTACTCCCTTACATCCCTACTTCATTTATCAGAAGTTATTTTATAGGATGCTAGTTATTGAATATCCACTTATGTCCTTTAGGATCTGAAGGCCCCCTTTCTCTGGCATCAAAATATTATTCTATTGTTAGTATTACTTATTGGTTTTACAAGCCAATTAATTATTTCCCTGGATCTGACATGAAATCTCAAGCAACACAAGGGTGGCTGCTCGACCAGTGCATCATCTGATTACGAGCCTGAAATAATTAGATGATGGCATTCCTATAATAGTACAATTGCGCTCCCCTTGATTGTTATATAGCTGCTTTTAACAAAGGGAGTGTTAATTCTCCCCAAAATAGCTTTTGGTTTTGCATCCATACTTTATAAAAGACCAGCTTTGTGAGATCCTTAGTTAAAAACTTGACAAAGTTAGAGAGAGAGAGAGAGAGAGAGAGAGAGAGAGAGAGAGAGAGAGAGGGGGGGGGGGGGGGAGAGGGGGAGAGTGAGAGAGAAAATTAACTGATAAGTATCCTAACATAATCTTAGTTGAAGCCAGATTTTATACAATTTGAAAATTCATCATACCTTCCATTTTGGAGAAATTTTTTAATTAATTAGGTACAGTACTTCAAGGATTTCAAGCTGAAGAAAGTATGTAGACAGTTCAAAAAATGAAATATTTATTTACAAATTAGTTTTGTACATACTTAAGGACAACTCTATATAAACATACATATATACAAAAAATTGAACATTTATATCTACAATACATTAATGTCCTTGAAAAAGAAACAAAAATAGTATTAAAATATGGCATCACAAATGTCCATGTCTACCTAATAAAAAAGACAACTGAATAAACCTAGAAGAAAACTTTTAATGCAATTAAAAAGCATGAACATGCACTTTTTATGGCATTGTACTAACATGCCCTTGAAGATAGATATAATTTGATGTTGTTATATTAATTTTACATACAAGCTAGAACAAGCAGAAGTATGCGTATTTTATAAATGCTGACACCTGCATCATAATAACAAAAATCAGCTTATATGAAAATAAGTAGTCTATGCAGTTTACTAAACTGAATGATAGAGTAAGAGGAATATATGTAGTATGCACAGAATCAGCCAATTTAAGTACATGACAAACAACTGTCTATTTTTCTTACCAGAAATATTCTCTCTATTTACTGTGGATAATACTGCCACTTACACTGTGCACCAAATGCTTTGTTTTTCTTTTCCAGAAAATAATACAACAGCATAATGCATTAATTTAATTCCTGTTACATTCAAAGCAGTACTGATCTAAAACAGATATTCAGGTTACAATACTTACAGTTTTATATCCAAAAATATCCTAGTTGATAAAGTATCTTAGGAAAACTATATTGACTTAAATGCACTCATTATCCAATGAAACTATATTAAGTTCAGAGAAAAGTATTCTTAAACTTCAATTGATGAAAATCGATGTGCATGATTTAGATAAATTATCTGTTTAATGTTGAATCAAATATGCATGTGGAGATTTGCTACTTAGTAAAGCTGTGTATGAAAATACTTGCTATATTGAAATACTGGCCATTTCTATCCATTTCAAAGATTTTTACTTGATTTTTACTAAATAAATGAAAAGGAATATCTATGCATTACATAAATAGCAGAAGAATGCATTTTTTAACTTTATTAAACTGCAAGTAATGTGTAAAACTGCACCTGCATGCTCTTGTTGCTTATGATATTTTACAAAAATATTGAATATTTTCTTCATTGGTTTCCCCCCCCCCCTATGCTTAGGTAATGTTAAGGTGATACAATTTAATGAGAATATTTCTTCTCCATAACAATTATGTTACAACAATAAAACATAGCATGACAATATGATCTGAATAAACCAGATTTTTAAAGGATTTTAGAATGTTTTACATAGCTATTTAGACAAATTTCCATAGATCAGTATTGAATAAAATACTGTGAAATTTTGAAAATTGACTTGGCTTGATAGGATTAAATCATCATCACTTATTTATATCATAAAAAGTTGGCACATATTTGTATTTTAAATTATAGTATTAATAGGATGTTGTCAAATCTTTTAGAAAATGCTAACAATAAATGGTTTTCACTCAGATTCTCCTCCTCAGGATTTTTCTAAAATAATACTATAACCTTTTAGAGATTATGAAGGTCTGAAGTTTGAGATAAAGATTCATAGACTTCACTCATTTAATTTATTCCCTCCATGGGCCATTTGTGTTTTGAAGCTATTTTTCATCTCCTCTCAATAGTTATATACTGCTGCTCTATTCAAAGTTGTAGGTGTATTCAATTCAGTTAAACATTCTAGAATTTTCCCTAATAGAGTATAAAATGTACAAAAATTCTTTCATGGAACTGTTTACACAACCAAGATTCCAATCTTATCTTGAGTGTAATTAGAATATGGAGTTCCTCTCTATGGTCATTTATATTGACAATGGCAATGATGGCTGGCCTATTAGGGTATAAAGGCATGTGACCTCCCTCTTACTCTATCTTGTACATGTGTGATTATTGATTTTTAAATTTTTATGTTTATAACATCTTGAAATAGAACACTTTTGTTTGTTTTAAAAGAGAAATGTCAATGAAGATAAATGAAATCCATCACTCTGCAGCACCTGAATGTGCAGAGAAAAGTGAAATTTGCCACTTGATGAGGCACTGTATTCTGTGACCAAGCTGATAATGCTTTAAAATAGGGTTCCTGTCTGTCAATAACAAATAAAATATGAGGTCAGTAATGTGGATTATTTATCTATGCAAGAGATGAATTCATAGACAATTCCTTTAAAACTCAGATGAATATAATTTGATGATAAAATACTGGAAAAATATTGGGGATATCTTGAAATTGATAATCAGAATGGTCTTGGCTTAGCAGAAAATATTTTAGCTGAAGTAAAACATATCAGAGTAGATAAGTTTCACCTTATAGTAGAGTAGATAAGTTTCATCTGCAAAATGTACGATGGGCCTGCAGTTAAGAGGGGACAAAAAGGAGGTGTGCAGTGCTTGATCAGAGAAAAGTACTCCAATGCTAATTATATTCATTTTTATGCACATCAAGCTAATTTGATCCTACAAAATGCCACCTCTTCTTTCTCCCAGAACAGGATATTTTTCCAAGATATTCAAGGCATTGGTCCCTTCTTCTCAAAATCACCCAAGTGAATGGATTTTTTCAATTAGTTTGTGCAGAAAAAGATTGCTTCTACTCCTCCCACTAGATGGTATTTTCAACACAAAACTGTTAACACTATCAATGAACACAAAGATAGTTTGAGACAGTGTTTTGAGTATATAGGAAATAATGATTTTAATAATAAAAGTGCAATTTCTCAGTAAGCAGGGTTTGTGCAAACATTGAAGGACCCACAGTTTTTATTTTAGCTAAAATTTTACCATAAAATCATGCCACATATAGCCAGTTTCTTTGATTCTATCTAGTAAAGAAACACTGAAGCATTCAAAGTTAGAGATCTTTTAGACAGGAATTGCAACAATGTGTGTCATGTGCGGAAAGACTACGAATGAGAAATTATTACTGGTGAACTTAGTCACAAGTGAATATGTGGTGATGCTGTGAGTATGACAAATAATCTTATTGCTGCTCTGGAAGTCTGTGATATAATTATCATCAGCATTAAAGAAAGGTTCACATTTTCTGGTCATTGAGTGCCTCAAAATTGTTTACGGTAAACAATTTCAAAGCATATAACTTGACATTTACAGAACATGATTCCAAGCCACCCTCAAAGCATATCCTAATGTGAATGCACAAAAACTGAAAACTGAGTTATAGGTTTTGCATTCTTGAGAAGATCTATGTGCTCTGGGTGGTGTCTATCCTCTATTAAACTTCTTCTTGCAGAACAACTTGTCACATGTCTTCTCGGAATGTGTCAGTATACTGAAAATAATCATTATCCCCACCAATGACAACAGCAGAAAGTGAACAATGTTTTTAAACCTTAAAAGAAGAAAGATTTTCCTAAGAAATACAATGAGAGACTCTGGCTATGCTTTCCCTATAAAAACGGTTGGTATGCAATATTCCTAAAATTGTCATATGTGATGTATTTTACGCACTGTCCACAATTTTATGGTAAGCGAAAATACCCAGGCCAAAATGACAAAATGTTGCAATTTTTACTTTATTTGAACTGAGCTTCAACAAATGTTTTTTGGCTTAGGCCAAGGATGAAAATTTTGGGAATTTGTTGTCACATAAGAAATGGGTTGCCTTCATTCTAATTGCATTTCTACTGAGCAGGATTCAGAGTTTCTAAAAATTGTGAGATAATATTTCTTCATTCCTGGTCATAACATCAATGTGGAGAGAGTTTTTCCCTCATGAGTGCTCAGTGGACAGAAGAAAAGAATAGGTTAACAGTAAAATCGGTTAATGCAATTCTGCAAATACAATACACTATGAGAAATATAAGTTGTATGAGTTTCATAAACTTATGTGAACTACATCAAGTTCCTTTCTTCTGTTCCAGGTTCTGAGAAATACTATTTTTATAAAAAAAAACTTAATGCTGATACTGAATACATTAAGTTATACTGAATACATTTAATACATTTTTGATAATATATGCTTCCTTAAGGTAAAATACAATAAAGCAGTTCTTCAAAAAGTCTGAATTATTAATTAAATGCACATTTCTCCTATATTAGGGTTCCTTATTCCCCAAAATGCAACTTCCCTAAATTGATTAAACTAAAGGTAAAAAATGTCCTGGTTTTGGATTATCAGATTATGGCAACCCTAAATATTTCAGGCTTCAATAAGAAAGTTATAGAGACATTCTCCACAACTAAGGAGAGGAGAACAGAATCAGTGTAGAAATTAAATGATATATATCATGTATACATTTAGGTCTATTTTTTGTGCATGCATTGATAATATTAGATTCAATGTGTGACGCCCTTAACTTATAACTCATAGGCTGCAACTGGACAACAGTAAACTATAAACTCTAAACTGTTATGGTATAGACAGAAAATGAACCTCTCTAGCTTATATAAATGTGTGAATGGAAACTACAAACTCTGTGAAAGACAACAGCCCTCAAACTGCCATTTGGGAAGAGGATGGATTATGCAAGCTGATTTCTGAAGTAGCACATAATTGTTCCAGTACTACATGCTTGCATTATGTAATATCAATTGAGATATGAAATAAGATATTTACATGAACATTTATTGCAAATGAAATGGTATTAGGTAGAGAAAGTCATGTGACTTTTATAAGTAAGATTTTATTTTTTAAATCTCTTTTATGGTTTATCATTGTTTACAGTATTTGTCTAAATGAATATCAATAGCCTTTTGAAAACAAATCATTGTATATTAGATTCCTTTAAGCTTATGCAGGTGCAGTTTCTTTTTACAGACACAGTTCTTTAAATGATTCCAAAATCATTTATAATACATTAGTTAATGTTTAATTTCCACAGGAAACACAATTTACAATTGGTGAATAGCTTTATGTTGCTTTTTAATAACAGTTTTCTCTTTCATTTTTTTTTCTTTCTTTCATATAGGCAGGCATGTATAACAAATACAAAAGCATTTAATACTGTCAGTTTTTCCTGAAGTGATGTTATATGTCAATTGCAGAGGCCAGTAATTTGGACTAGATCTAACCTCTGCAAATACAATTCTTAAAAAAAACCTTTAAAACAGTTCATAAAGCCACATAAATTGCAGCAATGTTCACTGCTATGCACAGCCAAATTCTTTATATGACAATCACAGCTGATATTGATGGAACACAGAGCAGAAATAATGGTAATTTGTACACACACATATTGGTATATCCCAAAGGGTTTGTATTTTATTATTCTTGACAGTTGTCATAGAAAGCTGCTGATGATCTAGAAGCAATATCTGCATAATCATCATTTCCAGGAGTGCACAGTTTCGTCATTACCTCACTGGTTTGTCGTTTTCTGTAAGATAAATAAACAGTGCATGTGATAATTTCAAATAATATGTAAGTATCAAGTTCTTCATGTTGAAATCTACAGAAATTTCCACTAAAAGTGTTTAGTTAAAAGTATTGAAATATAAAAAGTTAGCTGTCAGCTTTAACTGCAAGGTTCTAAAATCCAGCACCAGATTACCCAGTGAAGCTAAAGACTAATAATATTTGCATTAATTGACTGGATTTGATGGCTTTGACTGCCTGCTTGAAGATTGTGTTAGGAATGATAAAGCAGATGAATAGTCTAATAGTACTCATACAGTCCTGTCTCGGTATAAGAAAAGCTGTCCATCCGCAACACACAATAAGCTTCTGCTTTAGGATTCTGAATTTAATTTCAAGATACTAAAGGTAAAACTGACAACTAACTTTTTGGAAATGCTTGTCTTATCACATATGGCCTCTCTCACAGGAATTTCATGGCAGGTTTTGGTATGAAGGGAATCCTTCCTTTATGAGAGCCTATTATTAAGAACAAATCTGCATTATTGCACTATACATTGCACCATTAGAATTGTAACACATGGAAAGATGTATTCAAATACCTTCACATTTGCAAAATGCATGCCATGAATGAAATTCGCAGGAACTAGTTTATTCACTTTTATCATGAAACTCCATCACATTCATTAAGATTAATACTAAATAGCGCATAATTTGTAGTCTCACAAATAATACATATAACACTAAGATTGTACAATTTTTTATTTATTAGTTAGGCTTATACATTGGTCATTTATATTTTAATGTGTTAACATTTTTATTAACACCATATCCTTGTCTACATATGCTTCAAAATTTTTTCTCAGCTGTTGCAGTTTTGTTACCTTAAAATATGAATCCATTATTAAGAGTCTTTTCCTCCATTCATCTGTTTGTCAGTGTTTCATCAAAACATAGATTTCATCCTCAATATCTCAATAACCTGCTGAAACATTACATCTGAAATTCCTTACTTCCAAATACTTAAACAAAATTGCCCTCATTCCTCTGTTTTCTCTTTATCACTTTTCCACATTAAGTGTACTTTCAGACAAATATTTTAAAACACTAGTGTTGAAAATGCCTGAAATTCTATTGTATAACATGTAAGCTAACCAGCAGCATAGCCAGAAAAACATTAAGGGGGGTGGGTTCTGTATAAGGATTCATTTTTAAACAATTTTTATGAAGACATGCAGCGTAAATATAGTGATGATATGATTAGGAAATATCTCATTCCCACCAACTTAGAAAGATGCTATTATTTTAATGAAGCTACTTTTGCTATTAATGTTTACATTGTTTTTAGCAAAGGAGGGTTCCACCTCCCCTAGCTATGCCTCTGAAGTTAGCTCATTGGAATAAAAATGGGTTGCATTGCTATATTGCTTGGTCAGTATATGTGGATTTCTTAAATGGCGTACTTCATCATTACTTGTATATGCACTTCAACAGTAATCATGTGGTAATTTACTACATAACCATCCACATATGTAGGATTCAGCATTTTCCAGAACTAAGAGTGTAGGGATATCTTCAGTATCACAAAATTCAACACGATATGTTACCCTAAAAGTGGTGGAATCATATACACTTGATGAAAGTGGAGTCAACCTAAATAAAGACTCTTACTAGCTTCACTCATCTATTTATAATGTGAGCTCATGCTCACAATACATGTTCTGCAAACTCAACTACATGTTCCCAGGAGCATCTACCATCATCACACAAAATGTCATACTTTTTTAAATTGTTTCAAATGGATTTAAATAAATGTGGAGTATCATAGAAAAAGTACACTCTATTATCACCCAGTTCAATAAAAGGATTATCTTCAATGACATGCAACAGAGATCTCATTTTTATATTGTTGCTTCCTTGGTCACAAACCACAGCATTAGAGTGGAATCAGTTTCCATTAAACCTTTCAACACATCCAATACAACATCTTTCAAATCCTCACCTGGCATAACATCTTTAGTTAGATAATATCCTATAACTTGCTTCCAATTTACCCTAATTCTTCATGCTAAAATACTATTGCTTGGTTGACATGGTATAGAGAATTTGTGTCACTGTATCTGCTTAAATTAACAAAACCATCAAATTCATCTGCCCTAGCATTGTATGTAATGTTGTCTTTTAGAGATGTTTCATCTATCACAACTGATATCACATGATTTGCAGCACTTAGTTTTTCAGCCTTCAGCTTCATTAGTGACAACACATTTTTATTTATACCAAAACAAATGCCAAAATTCTGAACCCATCTGCGAAGTGAACAAAATGTAGGAAGAGAAAATAAAGTCTGCAACATTTTATGTGCTTTTGAGGAAGAATAATGAATAGCCAGAGTAACAGTCTTGTCATTATCTGTGAATTGTCTGCCCTTATTCTGGTGATAAAAATTTGTTATCTGGCTTTTAAAAAATGCCTGCAAAGGGATGTTACAATTCTGGAAATAGCTCACTACATCAGACTTGGTCTGAACATGCTATTTTCCAAATGGGAAATTTGAGCTTTCAGCTTACCTACCAAAGCTTTATATATATTATATGCTGAGCCCTATGTAACTTTTGGTCAGACATTTAATTTTAAAGTCACATTTGTTTTGAGATTGTCTTGCATCACAAATAACATCGGTTAATTCGTTAACATCATCTGTTGCTAGTGCTTGTACAATGCATTCATCTACTCTCTTCTTTTGAAAGAGCTTTCTTCAACTGGTTTTGTGATGCTGCTTCTGTTGTCACATGGGAGGTTTTGTGTTGATACATTTTCAGGTTTTAACCTACAAACATGCAATTTCAAGGAATTAGTCACAAAAGTAAGGTTAGGTTCCAGTCTCTTAATCAGCAAATTCATTTGAGGTTAAGTTAGTCAATGTTTTACTTGAGGTTACATTCACTTAAGTTACCCTTGGCTGAACAGTCATGGATTTCGAAAATCAGTAATTAAGAGGTGATCTCAACATATCCTGTACTTCTTGCAGAAACATGGCGATGACCCTTCCTTCTCCGTTTGCATTTTAAAACATACTGATCACATCTGAAAAACAGTTATTACTTAGGATGTGTTAAATAATTCGACTTAGGAAGTACACTATCTGCTAATTGCATCCTTAGTTACATCACATACATTGAATAATTTTTAGCATTGATATTTGCCACACATTCAATTTTATTTCTTATACCTTTCCCCATACAAGAATTATTTAAAATATACACGCTTTGCTCAAATGTCCTATTCATTTTACATGTTAAATACAAATTAAGGATTCACAGAATGATTTGTCACCTTGCAAACATAACCAATGATTGTTCTTATTCAAAGTGTGTGTTAAATGCAATTCTGCACTTTTATGTAACCTTATTATGATCACCATTATTTTGGAGTGGTATTAGAAAACCGAATTAATTTTAATTTGTAAACTGGAAATGGAATTTACAGGTTAGGATAAGCTAGTAAGATCACTATTTTGCACTCATATTAAAAAGACTTAATTAATAGGCTCTTTGCTAACATATAAATACTTACCGGTTCTTATTACTGGAAATACGAAGAAAGAATAAGAGCTCTTTTGAATTTCATAATTATGACATCCATACATTGCACAGATTTTTTTCTGCCATGATTATTCAATATCATTTATTTCATCTTCATTTACTTCACCAGGCTCTGATGCTAGATGGTGCTGGCAGCAGTGTCCCGCAATATATCGCAAAATTTCCTGTGTTATTACTTAACTTTATTGGTGGAAGCTCCTTAACATTTATTTCACTACACCACTACATCACAAAGAAAAGTGAAGTGACAAGGAAAATTTAACTAAATCACATTAGCAATGTGACAGTGAGAACTAAATGAAGTGGCAATGAAACTTGAACCAGATCATATTAATGAAGTGACAGTGAGAACTGGACATTCATATTGTGACAGATGTTCATTGGCCTTCCATGCCTTGAGGGCTGGACATGGTCTCCAGAATAAGCCAGTATATGATTGGTTGGAGAGAGGGAGGGCAGAGATGCTCTTGACTCAAACTCTCAAGAGCTTCTATTGGAATGCCATAGAAACTTCTAGACCTCCCCTTCCCCTGGCCTGTATCAAACATTCTCGAGTTTATATGAGCACAAGTGCAATAATTACCTAGACAAGGTTGTGTTAAGTTTCAGTTCTGTCTGCTGTTCACTCAGCAAGTTCTGTCTACATGACAAGTCCTGTGTTTGACATGTTATTGAGCAATTGAAAGAGAGAGAAGAGACTAGAAGGGAAGTCCTGTATTCAACACTTTGAGCTACCAGAAGGGAGAAATGGCTAATTTGTATAGTGCTTCATTAGTTGAAGCACTACATGCAAGGAAACTTGAAGAGTGACTAGAGGAAAAGTGAACAAAGTCAAAATATTCTACCACTGAGAAATGTGCAGGTATGTCAGCTTATCCATGATTTTCCAATTGATCCTTAATTTCAATAGCTTCCTTACATAACCGATTGTGAAGAAAGATTACTATACACATAGATATTATGGACTGCATCAGCAAAATTGCTTTGTGTAAGTTTTTATATGCACTGCACAAAGTGTTCAACATTAGAGCATTATGTCAAGGCAACCAATGTTTTCCTATTTTTGACCACATATTACATGAAACTGTATCTGCAATTGTGATAGATATATTAATGTGATGTTAGTCACATTATCTTAATGGAATATCAGCAGACCCAAAATGTGTGGTTCCTCACTACCCTACTAACCAAGTCATGGCTGCTACTTGGTGGGGACAAGTGAACATGTCTCCCTCAATAACCGATATGATTTAAGCAACCCCTCCCCAATAACATGATTACTATGGGAAATTTAAGATTGATACAATTTAGGTAACTAGGTAAAATGAATTAAGTGACATAACCAGTGACATAAAAATCTGTAACTATTCCAGGGTCAAAAATGACTTAAATCAGCCAGCTCAAATCTGCGCAGTTGACATGCAGTATTTTATTTTGCTTCTATACCGAGTTATTTGCTTAGTCAGTTTTAATGAGTCATATCATGAACAGTAACAATGTAGTCAGCAGTAAAATTAAAAAGACTAATTTTTTTGGTTTGTTATACTTCAGTGGCATATAAAATTCTTTACTTAAATGATTTGAATTACATTTTAGTAATATTATTGATTGCTATAGTATGATTAAAATATGTAATATAAATGAAAACTCTACTTTTATCATGAAAATATGGCTCTTCCAGAAAATTTAGAAGCAGTAAGAGGAAACGAACTTCATGCTTTTGTTTTAAAGAAAAATTAACACTGTTTAAAATGCAAAGTTGTTTGTCTAATGCAAATGCATATACAAAACACATACCTGCAGCAGTAAAAAAGTCAAATAGGCCCAATACTGGTTGTTAACCATTGGTCAGCCCATGAGTAGTAACATGAATGACTGCATGAACTTACCCTCTTGTTGACATGTCCATCTCAGCAACCTGGATATTAGCAACATAAAGGTGATCATTGCACCAAAAGAAGCAAAGAGAGCGAGGCTGAAGTACATCCATGTCATATTCCCAGTAAAACTCCACTTTACGTATCTTTCCGAGGTCTGTGGAGTGTGTTACCACAAAACTCCTTGACTTGCCATGCTGAAGCTTGATGTAACCACTATTGGAGAAAAGAAAAAAAAAATATACCATGCAACTTTATATGCACAATATACATGTCCTGTTGCCATAATTCTTGCTCTTATAAATCAGTAAAAGCTATGAGCAAATTTTATTTTTGATAAAAACTGATGTATACCATGGAGGACAGTGGTATAAGCTAATCTTAAACCTTCCTTTATTTTGTTTTTTATTGTTGTTCTATGTCCAGAATTTTTTTTTCTAGTGATTACATTTCCATGAAATTTAGATAAATACAATTATTTAATTATTTCTCTAATATAGTATTTGCAACTTATGGTGAACTAATTAGTTTCACTTGAGAAGAAAACAGGTATAATTTTCTACTTATTTTCCTTGTGTCCAAGCTTGGTCTGTAATATCATACTCTTGTGCACAAGAGCAGCAAATGGATGGTTACACTATATCTCACTATTTGAAAATTTCTGCAGCTAACGACACCAAAAACCAGAAATATTTAGTAAGCTGAAATGAAACTTTCCAAAGCCCATTGCTCATGGTAGGTAAAATGTGATTTGTATTTCTGTTTTATGCATGAGGCAATAATAGCTATATAATTTACCTTGGTGTGAGATCTAGGTTTCTAATGATGCCAGTATCACTGTGCAGAGAAACTCTCATAAATCCCTGCACCCAGTCTTCAGCTTGTGAAGGTTTAGCCAACTCCACAGTAACCATGTAGTGATGGCCTAAACAAAGAAACACACATTCAAACAAAATTAAAAAAATATTCATACAAAATTGTTTATACTAGAGTAATCCAGAAAGTAATGACTGTTTGGCTTTAATAAATTAAAGAAAAATTAAAAAAGAATATCACTTACAAAATTGAAGCTTGTTTAATTTCTCTACATAATCACCTTCATTATTTAAGCATTTTACATATCTCTTTACAAGTTTTAGAATTCCTGTGCTGTAGTTGGCTCCTGCCAGTCCATTAAGCCAAGATGTTTGGACACAAGCAAAGAACGAGCAAAGAACAAGAAATGTTTGAGAAAGAAATCTGTAACTCATCTAGGGTTACAAGTCTGTCTTGTGCAATTTTGATGTTCACTTGATTCTTCAAATCATCTGTGGTGAGTGACAGATGCCCGAATCAAGTTTCATCACGCACATTTGTTCGTCCATTGTTGACATTTAACACCATTTTCTCACATTTCTTTCATTCATTACTGTAATACTACAGTTGCTTTAGTTGACTGTATATATTTGCAGGTTTCAACATTGAGCATTCAAAAATCCAACATCTCTCATGTCAGAGTCGGTGGGACTTTGTATCACACATTGGATTTTGAACAATCACAGAAAGCACAACAACAGCTTGTTTCATCTGAAACGCACTCAACACTGAGAAAAGGTGAGGAAACCATTCAACACTGAATAGAAGCTCAACAGCGATCTGCATAGTGGGAATCCGCAAACGGTCGTTCCTTCCTGGACTACCCTTCTTCTCTGTACAGTACTTGATGACTTAATTGACAGTTGCTAAGTAAGTTTATTTCTAAGTAAGTACATCAGAATATTTGTATCTTCATATCAATGCTTAGCATTGTTTATAATGTCTATGTATGTATATACATTTGTAAATGTTACTTACGACAGTAGGGGAAATCCTTTCCTGTAGAAATGAAATATTTTCCCCCAGGAACTATTTCACCAGAATCAATAGCATTGTACAAACTTTCATCTGCTCTTAGGCCCATAATAGCACATTCACTGCCATTACTTCCTTGGCAGATAAAACAACGACCCTGAAAAATATTACAGAATATTTTTAGATTTCAAATTATTAATGTTAATAGTTTTAGTATCATCTATTTAACCATCACAGTCCCTTTTTCAAACTGATGACAAACCAAATGCTTTCCTTGAGGTAAGAAGTTATTACTCTACATCAGATGCAGTGTGATACTCTTTCTTTCTCCTATAATGTATTTACTTAAAGCGAATGTCTGTGGTGCTGCACCAAAATTAAATGAGTTAATCTGAGGTGATTTGTTTTAACATTTTGCATGACTATATATTGCCAAATATGTTTTGGAAACAGTTAGTTTACATTGTTAACCTAAAATTGAATGCAAATTAGTTTTGGAGGAGATGCTTTATTGTTTTCTATATTTTAAGAAGATCTGTTTTCTCAGCAGCTTCATTTTATATATTTCTTTCTATATTTTGCCCATCATTTTTTATCAAGAAACAGCGTTTAGTTTAAAGTGTTTTATTTAACTAAAATGATAAACATTCTTGTAAACAAAGAAAGATTCATCTAATTCTACAAGAGAACTGATAACTTTGTTTACACCTGCATTTTAGCTAAATAAAATGTTGCTTCTTGATGGGCTCTACGGTTCCACATCTGATTTCATTAAAAGTAATCAGAATGTTTCAGGCATTCTTCCAGAAACATATTTTAATTGTTTCTGTTTATAATGAAAAAATGAACATGTTTATCCTTATTTTGTAACACAGTTTTGTAAGGATGATGGTTTGTTCCTTCTAGCATAACTATGCCCAATTATCCATGGGAATTGATTTGCTGTATACTTAAATACTGAGTTATTGCTCTACTTGAAACTATTTAAATCCAGAAACATTAACAGTTCATCTATTTCTTTTTACAAACTAAATCTGATTGTTTCTACAAAATCATAGTTGTAACCAGGCAAAAAATATGTAACACAGCAAACGCCAAAATGTGCCCTTTAGTATATGATATTTTAGTAAATCTATGCATATAAGAAAACTGTAATAAACATTTATGTAGCAGTTTTATATTTTGGATAAATAGCTATGTTAATATAAATAATGGACTATGCTGAGGCCAAAAATAACATTTAAATTTTTTTTGCATATATGTGAGTTTTTTATCTTATAACTTAAGAATGACTTAATTCATTGCTAAGACATTTGATGTAAACATCTGTTATGCACTGTTGAGATAACGGGCTCTATGGCATATTAATTACTTACCCCAAAGGTAAGATTATAATGAATACAAAAATAAAATAAAAATATACAAGTTATTACTGAATTTTGTGAAAAATGTTTTACAGCAAAACTTTGCGATAAATTTCCTTATTTAAGGAATTTTGTTAGATTGAAATTTAAAAGGTTATACTAAGTTTTCATACTATATATACAAAAACACTTTTAATGTTGTTCTCAATATATGGCTAACATGTGAGAAATGCTCTAACCATTGAGCTACCTTGACAACATTGAATTCCCCAACTGACTTGAGCTTTTTCCCATGTAAACCTACATCTAAAACAATCCCTAGGCTGGGTAGGTCTTTAAAAACTGTATTTAATTTAATTCATTATTACAAAATACTATCTAAATTTTCAGGCTGGTGGTGTTATCTCTAAGCATAGGCATAACTGGATAAGGGGAGGAGGAGAAAATTTGCCACTCCCAATTTTCCAATATAACAGCAGTTTATTTTCAGGCTTTAAGAAAACGCATACAATTGTATTTTGTATTTAAATTAATAGATTAATTTTCAACTAAAATATCTGTGCATTATGAACTTTTTATCACAATTTGTGTGTGTTTATATTCCCCATGAGTGATGTAAAGCTCATCACTGTTTGTTGTCATGTAGCAATATATTTTAACATGTTCTGAAGTGCCAATTTTGTAGTGGAAGTAAGTAGGGTTGCAGGTTAACTGTTAGGTTTATGATGTAGATTGAGTCACACTTTTTTACACTCACCTTCACTAATTAAAAGTTATATAAAACAGGGAAATGTTTTCGAGGGCATTTGTCCTCATCGTCAGTGACTGGGAGACTAAGGGTTGCTTTCTCCCGTGTCCTCTTCTTCCTCTTCGGTATACATAGAAAACCCACACATGTGGACAACTACATAAAGAAAAATCTGATGTGTTACACTCACATGACTTTCTCTACTCTTGTACAAACTATTTTTACAAACGCTTATTCTCCATATGCTTCATGTTAATGGAGATATCGAGATGTAATCTTATTGGTAATTTCCTTGTAGATGCAAGGGAAATATGGTAGCTTTTAAGCGATAGTCAAATATTTTAACGCTGGTTGCTATGTGGCGCAATCCATTCTCTTTGCATGTCCAGGACATAAAAAAAATGAATAACGCATTTGGAAAAAGTATAAGTATTGGAAAATTTAAGGAAATAGCAAGCAATATCTCGAAAACGGTTCACTCAACAAAAGAAATGTATATGACATAAGTTGTGTATTTTAACGCGATCTACATTTTTTGTGTAGTAAAATTTTGTCTATCTCTTATGGTTTACCAGTTATGCAAAAGTCGTTCACAATGAAGAATACTTTTGGAGACATTCCCAGAAAATTCGAGATATACATTTCATTTCTCATGACATTATCTTAAACATATGATATTTTCATCAAAATCGTTAGAGCCATTTTTGAGAAAATTAAAATTTTCGAAAAATCTTCCATGTAAAGGGTAGTCTGGGGTGGGGGGATTTTCTTGAAAACCTTCGTGTCGCATCCCTGGAAGATACTGAACCTAAATACCAAGTTTGGTGCTTATCCGACTGTTCGTTTTTGAGTTATGCTGTTCACAGACACACACACACACAGACACACACACACAGACACACACACAGACACACACACAGACACACACACGGACATGTTTCCAAAAATGCTTTTTTTGGATTCAGGAGGTCTCAAAACGTGTATTTCCGGCGAAATCTCGGTATCGAATTTTTGGGTGGAATGCAATACTTCCCCTACTTACTATACGTAGTAGAGAAAGTAAAAATGGTTACAACCCAACTTCGCACCAACTAGCCACCTTTAGAAGTTTAATCTACCGGTTGCATAGCGTCCCCTTAAGCAAAGAAGAATTTTTAAAAGAACAACATATAGAAAAAATAGCAATAATTAATGGATTCAACTCAGATCTCATAAGCAACATGATAAACAAGAAGAAAAAACTCAAGGCAATTTCACATTCCACCACTCTAACACCTCTTTCAAACACAAATTGGAAATACAAGAAATTCACATACCACCCTTGGGCCTTTAGAAAATTTGAACGAATCTTCAACAAACTTAACATTAGACTAGCTCCACAGAACAAATTCAGCTTGAAGAACTTACTAAACACACTTCTCAAAAATACCATCCCAAACACATTAAAATCCGGAATTTACCAAATTAGTTGTGATGAGTGTGAGAAATACTACATAGGAAAAACTAAAAGAAACTTGGAAACCAGACTTAAGGAACACCAAAGAAACATAAAACTAAAACAAATAGAGAAATCCACTGTATCACACCATTTTTGGACAGAAAACCACAACAGTGGCCAAAGTATAAAGTTGTTAAAACCCCTCACCACACCAATAGAATTGAACATCTGGGGAAAAATATAAATCATCAAAAACAGCAACAACGTCTATATTATTTGGAGACACTGTGGTGGTCATTTTAGGGTAAATTTAAATTGACCCTAATTGTAGGTTATCATTTAAAAAAAATTAAATTGACCCTAAAATGAAACAAAAAAATATCAGCATAAACAAAACATGACTGATGTCATTTACTTTCCCCCATAATATCAAGCAACTTTTATTAAAGACATTTCTGTCTACAATGCATAGTTTTGGAGATACTGTATAGTCTCAACTTAAATGGTCCACCCTGTATATATCTATAATGTTTTCTACAAAACATTATTTTGATATGAAAAGAAATAGATTATTATTGTTGTACATTTTCATTTTCAATGTTATACTTTTGTTGCAAGTTTTGAAGTTAAAACAAAAATGTTTTACTTTCCATATTACCAGTGTTTAAAACTAATGGTAATCTAATTAATTAATTCATAAAGTATTAAGTATGGCTATACATCTAACTTACTAACAGATTATTTCATTACATCTGACGAGAGTATATATTTATTTTATGGCTGAATATAGCCCTACTGCTTATAAAATGGCTAGATTATTAGATTTACAAATCCTCCATTAGTTCATGTGTCTGCACTGTACATCGCAATATAAACCTACAGTCAGCCTAAGCTGAGTACACAGCACTGCTCTCTTGCTATGGATTATGTCATTTTGTTCTGCTTCACTGTGCGCCTGCTGCTCCCCACTTGAACACAATGACCAAGCCTTCCTGCTGATCCCTGCATTAGTTTGTTCCATGACCAGGAATTCCATTCAAATTATATCTTTACTATCAAAATTACTTGCTAAGGCACCTAACTTTGTCTTCCATGGTGCAGGAGACTATTGTTCGAATTCAACCTCAGAATTGCTGCTTCTGTCTGTATGTGCATATGTGCATGCACACACATATAAGTGTGTGTGTTTGTAACAGCAGGGATAAAATAAACAAGAGAAAAAAGAAGAAAAATTTTAATGTTGTATGTTAAATAATAAAAGAGCAGTGAAAAATGTATACTTTTCTAGAACTGCAGCAAAACTCATTCTGAGTCCAGTTGAAGAGATATTAAATTCAGCAGAAAGGGCCATGCTACCCAAAAATTTGTAAATCTGATGCAGCAATATAAGGCAGTTAGTGGAGAATACAACAAACAGCTTTCTGATTCACAGAATGAAAATGGGAAGAATTAGTGCTTAATAGAAAAATTTAAAATATGCATTTTGCTATTTATGCTAATTGCTTTTGGATAAAAATGTGGTTTGAAGCAAATATGAATTTATTTACCTAAACTTGGATTTTCTGGTTTAAATAATTTTTCCAGTGCAGAGCAAGAGGCCCAATGTTTCTTGAAATAAAATTTACTTTAGAAGTACTCAAAAAGTAGAAAGATTTAGTAATTTAGGACTCACTTTGTTGTGATTGAGGAGCTAATGTCACAAAAAGGAGAATTTAGTTGAATTCATACTATGAAAGAATATGATTTTAATTATTGAATGAATGGAAGTATGTGTATTACAAACAATATGAAATTATAGCAAATTCTTTCTTATGTACGAATTCTATCGGTTCATTGGTGTCCTTCATGTGACCTTCAGGCTGCATGCTGCTCTTAATGGCATACTGTGGCTATTGATGTGTAGTTATAAAACTTACGTTGTTATTTAGATACATTCAGTTTATTGTGTAAGTTCAAAAAATGTCGAAATACTTACTTGTATTACTCCTTGTAATGGAGAATTTACTCAAAATTGTAGTAAAAAAAAGTAGTTTTATTTATTGGACACTTTTTAACTACTATGGTATTTAGCATACCATTCTATGTTGGGCGTGAAAGACCGGGAATTTTGCTCAGGGGTCTCTTTATCAGGCTTGAGGTTCTTTTACATGCCGTAAATCTACGACACGGGGTCACTGGCTTTATTTCCATTCTGAAAGAAGCCATGCTAAGGATTTTTACACCCGAAAAAAATCCATCACCCTCTACCGGGTTTGAACCCGCGACCTCGGGAACTAGAGGCTAGCATGGTAACCACTACACCACAGAGGATGACAAACATTGTGGTGGTGGTGGTGGTGGTGGTGGTGGTGATGATGATGATGATGATGATGATGATGATGACATATTAATGAACTGTTAATATCAACAATAATCATAATGTAAGTGGACAAATTACTAATTTTGAATACCTACTCCACTAAAAAATCTATTAAGGCTCACTGAGCAATATACAGCACAACCATAGGTATTTTAGGTTCAGCAACACCCTGCGCATATGTTGGAAGATAAACATGATTTGAGCTCTGAATCTACAGCAATAACAAATTAACAGTACAAAGAAGATTTACCCTTATAACATCAAACTTAGAATTTTAAAATTCCATCTGGGATCTTGTGGAATATTCACTGAACCACCAACAGATGACACCTTCCTTCAGGAACAGTCATGGAAGCAAACATAAGTAAATCCTCTTTAGAGAAGATTTTTCTTCTTGCTGTTTACCCTCCCTGTTTAGAGGACTTACAACCATCCCCCCTCAGGACTTCTGAGCCAATGCTTGGGGTCAGATGCCTCTCAGAGAACAGACAGACTATTGAAATAGATAGAAGAACTAGGATAGAAGAACTACGGTCTAATACTAAAGCTTGGTATGAGATCGAGGAATGAGATGACGAAATGGATGAAAGGAAAAATGATGGTGGAGCAATTGGTGGAATGAATGGCTGGAGAACCTGGAGAAAACCCGCCCAGATGCTAATTTGTTCATCACAAATCCTAAATATGGTTCTCTGGGATTGAACCCAGACTGTCTTGGTGAGAAGCAAGTGGTCTAACTACTTGACTATGTCACCACTCTCTTTAGAGAAGATAACAGGCAAATTCAAATTTGATAATGCTGTTTAATATTTTTTACATTTGGGACAGATTTCTTTTTAAAGTAATCTAAAACTGAAGTGAAAAATTCTCAGTACACTGAATAGCGGAATTTTTTCTTTTTTTTATTATTTTTCTCTCTTTTTCAATGTTTTACTAATCTGTTGCTTTTACATTGGCGGCAGTATACCCATAGAAAGGTAATTCTTTCCTTTTTAATTCTAACCTTGGTTAAAAGACAGCTCTCATGCTTGATTTTACTACATATAGATAATGACAGTACAATGAAAATAGCTTTGTCAAATGAGTATCAGTAAAGCTCATAAGTTCATATTTGTGTTCCCTTCATCAGCTGCATTCAAATGAAACTTTCTGATGGGTGGGGGAAATAAACATTAGCTTTAAATAAATTAAAAGTGTAGCTGTTTCTCAGATTACCAAAGATGTTTATAACAAAAATGGATAAAAATTTCCCTTCTAGAGAAAATGTTTGATGTGAGAGAGAAATTCAGTCTCTTTCCTTTCAAGTTTAATTTGCTGGTATGATCATTAATAAAAGATATATTTGGAAATTATGCATGTTTGTGTTTGTACATTTAAAATCACATGACTCACCTGTAAAAAGTGCGGATAAGAATCACAGCGATGTGCTACATATGGACATTTTGAATTGATAGAATCAATGAAGAGCTTAATAGCGCGAATGTGATTACATGCTACAAGTACTCTGCTGGCCTCCTCGATGCCTTCACGAATTAACGTCAGAGGTAATGGTGTCTCTGTAAGATCACAGCCTGGCTGCTCTTTACCATTATTTGGATAAAAATCAACATGACCACATGGTTGTCTCATTCCATAACCTGTAACACATAATGATTTAAATACAAACACAGCTTATGGCTACTGCAATAGTAGTTAGTGTGCTAGCCTCTAAACTCAAAATACTGTTCAATTCCAGGCTGAAGGAGGGAATTCTTCTTTAATTAGAATTGTTTCCTTTCTTTTCTAGAGCTTGGAAGTACAAACAAAAGTGTTAATGTGTGGGATTCAATTTTTAAAACATATAGTAATTAAAACCAACAATAACAGTGTAATGAAAATGGGTGAATATCATTGCTTCTATTGTTTCCAAAAGTCAAAGCCAATTATATAATCATCTCTGCACAGACAATAAGAAAACATGTCCATTGATAGGGCCTTCAATAAACATTGAGGTGATTAGATAATTCCTTAAAAAAAGGTGTTCAAAGGTGTCCATTTTTTTTTAACAGTCCCGATTTTTATCCTTTGTCTAAGATATTTTGCTATTCAATTTGGGATGTGGATTTGTCCTACATTTGAAAATTCTGGCAATCGGTCATAAATCTATCAGATTTCATGAAATGTATTAATTCATGGCTGACTTAAGGGAATTTTATATGGTGAATTGTCCATTTGGCAACACATCACAATGTGCTTTAAGTCATGCATCTCTTTGGCAATTTTAATAGCTTGTAGAACTTTCTGCCAAATTCATTCTTTCCGTGGTGCTTTACTAGTGTTGGAAGTTATTGTGAAATAATTACATACCTATAGTTTATTTCTGCTGCAATAAAATGAGTCTGAAGCATAAATATAGGTTCAATGAAGATTTACAGAAGAAATACCCCTTTATTAAGAAGACTAAATGTAAATCGGACTATAATGTAAGATGCAATATCTGTGCTTCAGAGTTCTTGATAAGTCATAGTTGAGGTGGCAGGGTTAGAACCCACATAAATAGTAATAAACATAAGAGAATGGTTGTTACAGTTGCATCAAGCTCATCAATGACCATTTTCTTTGGAGTTGACAAAATTGGCAACAAAAAAGAACAATTAGGTGCTACAAAGGGTGCCTTTGCATACCATACAGTACAACATAACCATACATTTAATCTGTAGTTTACATATCAAAATTAGGTACTTCAGGTTCCTTTAGAGCCAAATTATTTGCATATGCACATACAAAAACAAAGGCTTTAGTTTGAAGCATATTGACATCTTATATTTGAATAAGTTATGATGTAATCTAGATAATATATAATTTATCTTGGTACTGATAGATGCATCCATCCACATATGTTTTTTCTCTGCTTGTCAGATACTTCGATCACAGTAATGGATTAAAAGTTAAAATGTTACAGTTGAAGTCATTACCAGGTGAAACATCTGATATTGTTTGTAGTTTTATTAATGATTGACTTATTAAGAATTGTTTAGAAAGGATAGTAGTTGGATTTTGTGCACACAACACAATTCCAATTTTGGAGGTGCTGAAAGAAAAAGGCAGAGCAATGTTTTCAAGAAAACGTTGAACACAGTCTCATAGGAGTTGGGTGGCAGGTCTTATTTTCCACAGCATTGTTTGGGGAGCTGCAATATACTGCATGTTATGAACATGTGTTCTTACCCCTAAAATCATACTTTCAGTGTTAACACAGATGTACAGTTTTTAACAGAGCAATCAATTCTTTGAAAATCCTCTGCATAAGGCATGGTTAGTTTTTGTTCATAACCAAGCTTCATTTTTCCAGTGCAGGGAATAGAGAGATAAACAATTACTGTGTTTGAAGTCATTGACAGCATTGATGAGTGAAAACTTCTTTGTAGTCCAAACTGAAACATCAGTGCTTGCCATCTAGAGTTAAGCTAATCCTTGAAAACCTGGAAATGGAAGGACTTCAAAAAGAAGAGGTGAAAAAGTGAATATGTCTATATGAAGCAGTTTGTTACTCCCAAGAAAATTAGTAAGTTGACTGTCAAAACACATTTCCACCATAATGTTTGGTTGAAACGATTTCTCACTTCAGAAGCAATCTGTTTCAAATCTTCTGAAATTAGCAGAATTCTCTTTGTTTCTTCCTGGAACAAGTGCTGCTACACAAAGGATACTTTCTTTAATGAACAGCTTGTGGAAAGTGACAAAACACAGCCTAGTGTGGAAGCTTTGGAAGTTTAGATATTACTCACCAAAGGAAACTGTAAAGAAATTTCTGTTGATACTGCTTACAAGGAAGGACCTTTTGAAAAAAAATCACTGATTTGAAAAGTACAGCAAAGCTACTTAATCTTAACTAAGGACCATTTTTTTTTCTCTCCTATTAGCTTAAATGGTTTTTGTCTACTCTTTTAGATAATATAAAGTATTAACAATTCATAGTGTTCAATTTACTGAAAGTGATTAAGGGAAATTTTCAATTTTAATCTCATTAATTCTTAAAGATTAAAAACAGAAGTATTATTAACAGTGAGTCAACCAGTCGCTGACGATGAGGACGAATGCCCTCAAAAACGTTTCCTGTTTAATTAGTGAAGGTGAGTGTAAAAAAGTGTGACTCAATCTAAATCATCATTAATTCTTATTACAATTTTAAAAGATAAAATTAAAATCGTTTTTGACTAATTTTGAAGATTTAGAAGCTAGTACCAGTGATGTGTCATAATTTAAAATAAAGAGAGTTGAGGGTTGTTACACTACATCACTATAATATTCTTACTTGAACGCGTTTCGGGAGACGATTTGTTCCCATCGTCAGCATGTCCTCATCTGATTTTGCCGGTCATCATCTGGGGGATGTATGTGGTTAGTGGTGTTCTCTGGTGCTGGGCTGATGAACCTCCAAAGGCTGTTGGGTGGCGGCAGTTCGAAATTCATTAGGTGATTCCTGTGTTTGACAATATGTATTTTTTCCCAGATGTCCAATTCATTACTGCTGTTGATCGGTTTTAAGAGTTTTATGTTTGGAGTGATATCATGGTTTGAAGACCAGAAATGATGTGCTACTGCTGATTTATCTGGCTGCTTTTGGTAAATGCATCTCATATGCTCTTTAAGTCTTATTTCAAGATTTCTTTTTGTTCTTCCTATATATACCAGGTTACATTCACTACAATCAATTTGATATATACCAGCTGATTTATCGTTGGGGATAGGATCTTTTGTTCTGTTGCATAGTAGTTTCTGTATGTTGTGGTTATTCTTTGGAGACAGGGTGATGTTGTATTTTTTGAAAATCCTTTGAAATTTATGATGTGTCCAAGGGTGATAAGTGAATTTTCTATATGCTTGTGGTTTTTGTTGTCTGAGTAACGTAGTCATTTGTTGGATGTATTTCTGTCTTTCAAACCTTTTTATCTTCTTATCTATTGTTTTTTTCTGGTATCCATTCATAGTGGCTATGTTGATAATGTGTTGGTATTCTTTCTGGTATTCCTCTTTCTCCATTGGTATATGTACTAACCTGTTTGTAATACTATTTAAATTTGCATGTTTGTGGCTTGTAGGATTGTAGCTATTGTTTTTAATATAATTTTCTGTGTGCATTGGTTTTCTGTAAATGCCGAACGTTAGTTTGTTGTGTGCATTATTTCTGATGATCCTGATGTCTAGGTAAGGTAATTGGTCATTTTCTTCTTTTTCTATTGTGAATTTAATAGATCTTTTTTGTAAATTTAATAATTTCAAAGCATCTTCTGAAAGTTTTTTTGGAACAATAGCAAAAATATCATCTACATACCTATACCAGGTTTTGAATAGATGTGGGAAAGATTTAGTAATATGGCATTCAAAATGGCTCATATATAGTTCTGCTAAAAATGGTGAAAGGGGGTTTCCCATAGTTAGGCCTGAGGTTTGTTTAAAGATGCTAATTGCCAAAATTGACCGAACATACATTTTAAACTAAACTAGATTATAAAAATATAGTATTAGGTTAACTTTAAAAAATACTGACAACCATTTTATGACTGTAAATCATGAAAACAATGTAGGTACTCACTTAGATTTTCTTGTATATAAGTTTCAGTCAGCGATTTTTATTGTAAGCTTTTCTTTCAATGTTTTTAATATTTGATATTCCTTCAACACTCCATTCCTTTTCCCCCACCAAAAAGCAAACATACGAAGCAACACACTTTGTTATGAATGCAACTACCAGTTAACCAATTAAATTTACTGTATCAGGAAGTTTGAAATGTCCATTTTTGGTTCTTTTCCTGGAAGACAATGCCAAACTTAGGAATTGGTCTTTTGCTTTAAGTTCACACTTTTTCTCATAAGATAGAGTCAAAAACTGAGTTTTTAATAAGTAATCCACTAAATTGATGGAACTGTCCATATTTCTAAAATCATAAATAAAACACGCAGAATGAAAACAATACACAGATTTACATAAAATTAACACTTTACTGCATTGCACGATTGCATGCACATAAAATGAAATGAAAATTTATCAAAACAGGAATACTTTAGGGTTTTCCATCAAAACATACAGTATATAGTTAACAAAAGAGCAGCAATTAAACACTTAATCATAGAACTACAGCCAAATGTACTAATCTTTACAGAACATGAGTTAAAAAATTATGAAATGGAGGCAAATTGTTATGGAAATTATGCTTTGGCTTCAAGCTACTGCAGAGAAATGCATAAAAGTGGTGGGGTTGCAATATATGTGCAGAGGGATATTAAGTATAAGCAAATTGACTGTAATATTTATTGTGAGGAGATGTGTTGTGAACTATCGGCAATTGAAATTATATTTAAGAAAAGAAAGCTCATTGTATTAGGGGTTTACAGTCCACCTAAAGCAGATAAAAAGCAATTTTTAAGTAAATTAGAGTCATGTCTAAATAATTTGATAAAAAATAACAAAGTTATTGTAATAGGTGATTTCAATATAGATATCCTGGTAAAAAGTATGAAGAAAACTTTATTGATAGAAGTGATGAGAAGGAGTAATTTAAAGTTAATAAAAACAGGGCCAACAAGAGTGACAAATCTATCATCTACTTGCATTGATCACGTATATACAAATTTGGGAAGAGATGATCTAAAAGTATCCATAATTAAGGGGGGGCTTAGCGACCATTTTGGTCAATTAATAGAAAGTGAAGCAATAAAAACATTAAAGGTAAAAGCAAAAAGACTAACGGAAGTAAAAAGAATTGTAAATAACGAAACACTAAACTCTTTAAGATCCAATCTTGGTCTGATGGAATGGAGGGAAGTAATCGAAACAGCAAATGTACACAATAAATTTGAGCAATTTATGAACATATTAACATCATGCATAGAAAAATCACTTCCATTACGCAAAGTAGTTTGCAATAAACATAAAACTAGCAATTGGTCTACAAGAGGCATACATAAATCAAAAAAAAGAATGGAGTTCCTAAATAGCTTAAAATCTCCCAAGCTAAGCCAAAAAGCACATGTATACATTGAAAATTATAAAAAGATATTAAATAAAGTAATAAATGAAGCAAAGATGTTACATAACAGAAGGCTTCTTCAAAAAGCTGAAAATAAAATTAAAAAAAGTGGAATATCATAAAAATTGTACAGAAAGAAAATAATGCAAAATGGGGGGAAAATATTAAAATTGTGATAAAAGATTTGATATTATCAGATTCAGTAGAAGTAAGTAATGCATTTAATGACTATTATGTAAATATAATAACAAATCTGGGGATTAAGAAAGTGAGGCTTCAAGCTACAAATGATAGAAGCATTTGTAACTCTATGGTAATCAGGGAAATCACAAAAGAAGATGTACTTAAACAAATTAATACATTAAAATGTAAGAAATCCAGTAGCCTAGATGAATACTCAAATGAGATGGTAAAATATTGCAAACAGGAACTAGCTGAAACTCTCTCACATATAATAAATGAAAGCTTTAATGCAGGAATTTTCCCAAATAGGTTAAAAAAAGTGATAGTTAGGCCTATATTCAAACAAAAAGGGTGTAAACAAATGATGGAAAGTTACCGGCCAATATCTCTATGCTCTGCTATTTCCAAAGTGATGGAAGGAATTTTTCTAGAACAACTCCAGAAGTACTGTAACAAATTTCACATTGTGTCAGAGTTCCAATTTGGCTTCCAAAAAATGAAATCGACTATACATGCAATAAGTAAGGGAAATGACATAATTATTAAAGCATTAAATAGAAAAGAATTAGTGGCAGCAATTTTTCTTGACCTGTCTAAAGCTTTCGACTGTGTGGATAATGGAAAATTAATGGTAATACTTGAAAACAATGGCATTAGAGGCATTCCATTAGACTGGCTAAGATCGTATTTAATAAATAGAGAACAATGTGTAGAAGTAATGCATAACAGAGATGGACAGTTAATCAAAGTCCAATCATTGTTTAAACATATAGCTTATGGCGTACCACAAGGGTCAAAATTGGGGCCATATTTATTTATTTTATATATAAATAACCTATTCAAAAAAATTCAGGAAGCAGGTGGACAAGCCATTGGATACGCAGATGACACAACAATTATTGTTACAGGCAAAACAGGGGCAGAATTACAAGAAACTGCAAATACATTGTTGAAGACAGTCGTTACATACCTGGAAGAATTAGGAATGGCATTGAATACAAAAAAAACGGAATGGAAGCAAATCAGTATAAACAACAAAACACAAGCTAGCATATCTTTAGAAATAAAAAGTGAGCCGATTAGGCAAGTTAGAGAAATAAACTTTTTAGGGCTTGTCATAGATAACAATCTGAAATGGAACAGACATATAGAAAAACTCGCTAAGAAACTCAATAAGGGTATATATATTCTAAAACAGGTCAAGCAAATCATGGATGAAGATAGCACAACACAGGTATATTATGCATTTATGCACTCACACTTGAGTTATGGCATCATATTATGGGGATCAACAGGGAAGAAACACATATTAAAAATATTTAGGCTGCAGAAAAGAGCAATTAGAATCCTTAAAAATATCCAAAAGAGAAACACATGCAAATCCACTTTTAAAAAACTCGGTATACTAACACTGCCCTGTCTATATATATATGAATGTCTAAAATATGTTATAAAATCCTATAAAGAAGACAAAAATACAAACACTCATGAACATAATACCAGAACAAAGAAAAACTACTTTAGAAATAGATTAAGAGGCTCTCTTGAAAATAAAAGTATTGAAAGTAAGGCAAAAGATCTGTACAATCATTTACCTCACTGGATTAAAGTAACTGATGAAGAACGAACAAAAATCGAACAAATTAAGTTATATCTAATTAAGAACGCATTCTATACAGTGGAAGAGTATAAAACTGGAAGAACAAATTGTTATCTTTAAAATTTAAAATTGTAATGCTAAAATTGTACATATAGATTAGTACCTCTCCATTATTAATGGTTAATAATGTATATTTCTTTAAATTTTACTTGACGAAACCTTGTAAATTTTTACAATTGGTGAATAAATCTGAATCTGAATCTGAATCTAATGCTGGTTCACCAATGACTGAGGAATGAAATATTTATGTTACATTGCCTTGCCCTATCCTTGTCTCCAACCCCTATTGTCCTGTTTCCAGACTTTGCAGAGAGCAGGTACACAGAGACTAAACACTTCATTAACCGTGTTAAGTCTCTGCTGCTGCCTTTGTGCCCTTAATGCACAACAAAATATAGGCATGTTTTCCTACAACACGAGGTTGAAATTTAGTGGGAAAAGCTATATAAGTCCACTCTTGATGAGACTTGCATTTCTTCAGCCATCCCAGTCTCAGCTCGGCTTTGTTGCCAGATCATGTGATTTCGAAGCTGCCTAAGTACACAGCACTACAATCTGACACTTGGCAGTAGGAGTTGGGGCGTTGGGGTAAGCAGCGGTGAAGATGATTGTATTAATTAGTTTTTCATCACTTGTCTGAGGCTGTCTTTATTTGTATGTTTAAAAATTTACCTAGTTTACGGAAATTTATTTAGGTAGATTCAGTCTCAAAGTCTACCCTTGCGCTACGCCACTGGTTTATGATGCCAACATTTCTCATCGTCATTATCATTACTATTATTAAGCAGTTTTAATAAGACAAGGCATGTGCCTAAGTAAATCCAGCTGTTACAGAAATTGCACAATTTGGGAAAATGAGAGCCTGGTCTTCTTGCACTTCTGATTTCACTGCCTTACATTTCATCCTGTGGGGGCACTCAAAAGTATATTGCACAAGGCCACAAAACATTCAGGATCTGTTGTGATTATTTGCTATTGTATAATGCCACAAATACTGAAATGGATGCACCAGGTTACAAAACATCTATCACTGCATACACTTTGAAACAAGCATGATAGAAGTAGCAGATAAAGAGCCCTCATGCTGTTTAGTTTCACATGTGATATGTATTCATTTGAGTAACATTAAGACCACTAGAAATGAATAACAAATAGAAAAATAAAAAAATCATTTTAATTATGAATAAAACAAACATACTATAACAAGAATGTGTCTTTTAAATATTGTTGTTTTAACTTATTCTATTGTGAACAGAGTACAGTGAAAATTAAAAGCAAGAAAGGCACATTTTTTAATACTTCCACCTGTGAATACCCTGAAAGAATCTATCCAAAAGACATGTATACTATGAAAGTACAAGAGAGCATAACTTCAAAAAAGGAATGGTGATACTGGGATACTATTTTTAAAATATCACTATCAAGAGAATCATCCAACATACTGGACTAGTTTGAATATGAGAATAGAATAATTTTAATTAATTTTTTTCAAAATGTTTGATGGTTTAGATATTTAAATAGTTTTGCTGTTTTAATATTTAAACCCTTATTAGAAACATATCTATTTTTCCTCACATTACATACCAAGCAAAAATATGGACTTTCCATCTGTGTGAATAACATCAACTAATTTGGCATCTGAGGGGTCTAGACGGACAAATGTAGGCATTCCTTGAAAGTATGGCTCTGCTGGGTCCAGTCCTGTAATCCGCCCTAGTCCAGCTATCCTTTCTCCAGCATATCCTGCAGTATGAGCACCAAGGCTATGTCCTATCATGTGAACATCTGCTGGATCTAAACCAAAATTAGCCTGAAAATATAAAAATACATTGTAGGACTAAAGGTACATACCTGAAGCAGTGTGTCAAACTCATGTGCAAGTAAGAAATAATGTTTAATGGTGATGGGTTAAAAACAAGTTATTTTTCAAATCTTTGCAGTGATCATATATTTTTTAACATTAAATAATTTCCATGAGTTCACCATTCTTCAGTGTTTCTAGTGATCATGATATGCAATCATTATTTCATTCACTGATAGCCTTTCTTTTTCAGTTTCACTCAGAATTTTATTAACGTTAATCAATTCTATAAGCTGCATTTTTTATAATGCAAATTAAAAATGTTATCATCAGCTAAATAACATGTATATAATTTAGGGTGTAATATAATTGATATAAATAAATATAAGCTTTTAGGAATCATAATTAATAATAAGCAAATATGGGCTGAACAAATAATTATATATATATATAGAAAAATCAGCAAATTGTTGATTTTCACCAACCTTTTAGGAGAAAAGGAATTAAAAATGATATATAAAGATGACAATTCCATACAAATGCATGTTTTATAGGATCATTGGACTACTTATCCATTTCATTACTTTCTTATTCCAAATATGTGTACTTTTTCTGTGCATATTTTGACTTTTTGGAGATAAAAGATGCATAATATATATAAGGCATTTTCAGCTTAATTATGCATATAATATACATTATCTTCAGATTAAATGCATGTTTTAATGGTTTTGAGTAGACACCTCAGTTTCTTTTATTTTATGATCCTTATTTTTGCTTCAGGAATCAGATTGAAGAAAGAAAAGGGGGGATAGCAGAAATAGAAAGTTAAGATTCTCACAAGGATAACTTTCCCAGAATTTTATCGATAGCCTTCTGCAGACCGCCTGTCATAAACAGATTTATTTATTCACAACAATCACCGGCAAGCCTTTGATTTTGCGACAATGGAAATTTAGCCTTCTAAGTCAGATACTGCGACTGACGTGATAAAGACACAGCTGCAGAGGCGGTCTTGTGCCTTACTAGCAATTTCAATTCTTCTAAAACTGAAATCATTTGCTAAACTGTCTTTGCAGCGTGTTTGTGAAACTCGTAAGTGGTAAATGTCTGAGTGTCATTAAGTTTGCGTGTATTAATGTGCTTCTAATATTGCTTCAATTAAAAGTTCCAGAAGCGTACTCCTTGCACAGTGGATAAAACAAAAGGATTTTCTTAGATCAGATAGGGATGTTGTATTCTATGATTGTTAGTAAAGAGGTAAGCTATTCTTTCTCCGAAAATTTTCTATGGCACTTGTTCTTTGTAAAACATTACAAAATTCATTTTAAATAATGAATTAAATAATTCATTTTTAAAAATCACATCCATATAACCGGAAGGTTTTTTATAATTTCAGATAAAATGTACTAAACATTTCAAATCAAACAGCATGTCACATCTGCATCACACATTGCAAGTATGCAAAAACAAAAGAATCTGCAACACATCAAATAGTCATTTATTACTTCTCCCATACCTAAGGCACCGCAAAATAATTTTTACACGGATTTGTGCGATGCTTTTGTAGGAGCAAATATACCAGTCAAGAAACTCAGAATTCCAACTCTTAAGGGTTTATTTGGAGACGTATACATCAAAATATGTCCCTGATCCCTCAACATTGAAGAAAGTTTATGTTCCAAAATCTTATAATCAGGTAGGCCTATGTAATGTATTTGTCAAAATAAATTTAATTCTGTGTAAAAATAAATGAAAACTATTTTCACACATGTAAAAATACTTATTGTTTTGCTAACCAGGTATTGGATAAAATGCGCGAGGACTTGGGAACTTCAAACATATGGACATCTGTAGATGAAACAACTGATCCTATAGGGCGTTATGTTGCTAACCTAATTGTAGGAAAATTAATGAGAATGGGCCTGATCAATCCCATCTAGTGTGTTGCAAAAAGCAAATAACTCCACAATTGCTAGTTTCTTTTATGATGGTTTGCATAAGCTTTAATCATATATAGTAATTGAATAACATTTTAAATAATTATTTTATTCTCATTTAAGATTCTATTTTTATAAATCATTTTCTGAGGAAATGATTCTTATATTTTAAGTGTTCTGTGGCCAAATAATCTAAATAAAAGCAGAATTCTTTTGCCTGTTAAGTGATGCTGCTCCCTACATGCTGAAAGCTGGCAAAGCAATTAAAATATTCTACCCAAATGTAAAACCCCTCATGGGCTCCATCATGTTGCAGAAGCAAATACCCTCTAATTATGACAATGTCAATAATTTGATATGCTCAACTAAAAAGGTACGTGCAAAATTTACACTTATATCAGTTTTAATGGTCCCAAAGCTGTAGAAATAAATTAGTCACTTTGATATTTTGTTTTATACAGGTGTTTCAAAAGCCCCTGCATGTGTAGCTGCTTACAAAGAGAGTCTACCTGAGTTGCCATTACCCCGCCAGCCCATCCTTACTGGTTGGAAGCTGCAATGTTTTACTCTCACAATTTTGATGCCATTAAATTGGTATGAAATAAAATTGATACATAGTTAATTGCAATAAAATTAATACTTTAATATTTAATTCTAAAGTAAATACTTCTTTCATTTTAGGTAGTAAATAGTTTCTCACCAGATAACGCTGTATGTATGCACAAACAGCATTTGAATGCAAAACTGTGCAGCAGGATTTAATTTACCTTAAGACAAACTTTTTCTAAACTGCCCCCTACAATAACAAAATTAGAAGTTACGTGTCTGCCACTGGTAGACTCAATTCAGTTGTTGAGAAATTCCATAGATTCCTCAGTTATGCCCAAGGGAAAGTGGGAGTAGATGCAAAGAACAAACTGGACAGTGTCATAAACAGGAACCCAGACTACATTCTTTTGTTCAGTGAAAAAGGTATTTTGTGGTGAAAGCATGAATGAAGAACTTGACATGACTTTGTCACAAATATATGTGTTCAAATTTGCGCCTTTAACTTCTTGTGATGTAGAGAGATCATTTTCTGCCTACAAAAATATTTTGACTGATAAGCGCTGGAACCTCACAGAAAAAATATAGAAATGTTGTTAGTTATTAACTGTGCAAAAAGGAAAGTAAATTAATGAATTGTGAGTAAAAATGATAGTGCATATTTTAATGTATTTTTCACTTGATCGTGCATGTATTGTAGTTTGTTAGTGTATGAATGCATGCACATTTTGGGATTTTATAGTTCATAGAATTCTCGTCTTTAATGATATACTATGGTATCAAGTTTGTGCATTTGCTATATGGGCTAGAAATCTGGGGTGCATTGCAATAACCTACATAGAAATATTTTAAACTACAGAAGAAGTGATCAGAATAATCTATTTTCATTGTATGTAAATAAAGTGATCACCTATGCTCTATAAAAACAAAATTTAAGAATAATAATGTTCAACATTATAATACAAAGCACAATGATGACTTTTATAGACAAGGTTTTAGAATAAACAAAGATCCTTGTTAATGAGGTTAGTTTTGTGTAATAAGCTATCAGATACAATTTAGTATGGCATATATTTTTAAGTATAACCTTAAGATGTATGTAATAAATAAGACTTTATATATAATTTGGATGAATTGATGGCAGAATAACTACATATTTTATATATTGTAAACCATAAATATTATAAACTTCAAACATTGTAAATTGTAAACACTGAAATTTAATTAACTTAAACAATTTCAGAAACTGTGTATTGCAATCTATTGACAATAAAATGCAAATTGAAATATCTTAGAATTTTACAATGGAGTATTCTTTTCAATTACCAGCAAAGCATCTTTACAATGTATTACTTCTTATTTAATGGTAATGTGTTTTCTGATAATACATAAGCAAATCAAAGGATATCACTTATTGTACCTGGTAGACATTGTGTGAATAGAGTGCGTATCACCACTTCTTGAACCACTGACTACATTTTAAAAGTAACAGATGCATTATTCACAGGGCCAGCTCAAGGGCGGTTGAGCCATGCTATTACCCAGGGTGCAGCAAATCTTAAAACATGAACAAGATATTTGAAAATAGGACGAAATTACAAATGATACAAGCGACTTTGTGGAGATTTTTTATTGAAACTGGTGTAAATGACGTGCCAGAATTGGTCACTTTCAATGTGACCCTCTGGTGGTTATTGTCAAACAGGCAGGTGTTCAACAATAAGCATCAAACTTATAAATAGGAGTGTTTCAAGCCACTATAGCTATTCCTTTCTTCTGGGAGGATGGTAGCCATAATAGATCTCTCATAGATCACAATATGTGAGGGGTCCCTCCTCATTGTATGTCCTGTAATAAAAATGATTATTAACCAGTCCAATCAACTGTCAAATGTGCTTTCATTTTATGTGTGTTTTTAATCTCCTGATGAAGGGGTAAACCCAAAATACCATGTGATTTTGCCTGCTTTTATCTTTCGATCAGAACAATGTTGTTCTTTCACCTCAGTATCTCTTCTTGAGTTTTATTTATTGATCACCCATGCATATATATAAAATTTAGTATGTGTATAAAGAGTTCTCTTTCATACGCTAGTCTTTAATGAATAAGACTGCAATTAACATTTATTAACGTGTCTGAATGTAATTAATTTTATTATCTCCTTAAACTAAAATATGCTTATGAAATTTTGTTACATATATGATTAATCCCATTTGAATTTGCAGCCCAAGAAAATGCCTAAATTTTTTTTCATTCATACTAAATCTTAATTATCCATGTTTAATTTTAAGTTGCTAGTAAATGCTTGTTTAATTTACACTTATACATTTGTACTGAAATTGATCAGTTTAGTTTTTCAGGTATTAACCAAAACAGAACTTTTGCTGAAATAACTATATATCATGTCCAAGATGCTTTGGACTTTTGTTTGCATATTGGCCACGACTTCTTCCCCTGATTATATTGAGGCAACATCAGCATATGAACATATATGATATTTATCTAAATTTATATCATTTACATACAGAATAAAGAGCAGAGGTCCTAATATCAATTCTTGAGGCACACCAATTTTGATTTTATCAATATTTTATTGAATCAGAGCATGTATTCTTATGATAGATGACTAATTCGATATAGAGTGTTCTGCTACTTAAGTATGTAAGTCAGTTCCCCTGATTCTACATGTCTTTAGCTTAGTCAAAAAATATTGTGGTCCACCCATATCCAAAGCCTTAGAGAAGTGAAGAGAAACTCCTATACTCTTCCCGAAATAAGAAACACACATGAGGAAAACAAAGGTGACAGGCAGCCCCAAGCACATGGTTGCAGTGAATGCTCCCATTGGCTCCTGACCACAACACTCAGCATAAGAGTGGAAAATAGATTCCATTTTTCTTTATGTTATTACTTTTAAAACACATTAATGGGTATGTTTAATGAAATTTCGTTGCAATATGCTACATTTTCACTGTTATTTGGAAATATAAACCAATCAGTTTACTGAAACTGAGCAGTTATTGCATATCAATTGCATATGCTGTGTATATGTTGCGGGGAGTAATGCAAAAGTGTATTTCTTAGAGAGATCCATCATAGTGCTTCATTTAAATTCTTTACAAGAGCATTAATGGTTAATAATAATACTTTTCCTAAATCTGAGAATGGAAATACATTTTGAGACCCACTGAATCCCAAAAAAGTATTTTTAGAAAAAGGCGTGTGTGTGTGTGGGGGGGGGGGGTGGGTGGGTGTGTGCGTGCGTGTGTGCATGCATGCGTGTGTCAAAAATGAAGAGTGTGATAAAAATAAACTTGGTATTTAAGTTATGTATCTTCCGAAGATGTGAAGCAAAGATTTTCAAGAAAATCCCCTAAACCAAACTACCCTTTACATGGAAAGTTTGTTGTTATTTTTTTATTTTCTCGAAAAGGCTATTAAGATTTTGATTACAATACCATATGTTTAAGACATTTTCATGACAAATAAAATATATATATCTTGAGTTTTCTGGGAGCATCTTCTGAAGTGCTCTGAATGATCTGAATGGCTGTTGTATAATTGGAAAACCATAAGAGATAGACAAAATCTTATTAAACAAAAAATGCAAATCTCATTAAACCACACACATTTTTGTGGCATTAACCACTTACAACATATTCTTTGTTATTGGTTTGAATTTGCAAATACTTATACTTTTCTCAAGTGGAAACTGCTATTTGTTTTTTTTTTTTTCTTGTGGTCATGCAAAGAGAACAGAGTCTCAAAGCCATTACATAACGACTTGTTCTTAAATACCTGACTATCGCTTAAGCTTACTGTATTTCCCTAATCCCCTTGTACTTACTAGGAAATATGTAACAAAAGCATTTCTGCAAACATTTATCTTGATTAACATGTAGAAGATAGCAGAATAAGCTTTTGAAATAATAGTTTGTTGAAGAATGGATAAAGAAAGTAATGTGAATTTAACATATTTGATATATATTTTTTTTATTCAGCTCTTGTAATAGTACTTTTTATTCCATGTCGCCTGTATGTATTAATTACCTGCAGGTAGTTAATAAAATAAGCAAGCTCCAGCCCTACAAGTCTAGTATTTGCTGTAGCTTGTGTATATAGGGGTAGAGATCCACCAGCCCAGTCTACCACTACTATGTTCCAGTCTGCATATCTCAGAAGTTCTCTTTTCATTTCCTGGAAATCATAATATAATTATTTTTATGGTGAAGAATATAGTTCATACTGTTTACATCTAGCATGGTAAATATCAAATTGTGATATACACACTGAGCCTATAACATGTTAGAAAGATAATCTAACAATAACTGACTGAGAATGCCAGCGCAACTGCACTACATTACTTCATTGCTATGTGGGATGTAGGCTTACATTTCATAATCTTCTATTTAAGGTTGTCGTCCTCCGTGGACTAGTGGTACCGTGCTAGCCTCTAGTTCCCAAGGTCGCGGATTCAAACCCGGCGGAGGGCGATGGATTTTTTCGGGCGTAAAAATCGTTAGCACGGCTTCCTTCGGAAGGGAAGTAAAGCCGGTGGTCCCGTGTCGTAGATTTACGGCACGTAAAAGAACCTCAAGCCTGATAAAGAGGCCTCTGAGCTAAATTACCGGTCTTTCACGCCCAATATAGAATGGGACGCTAAGAACCATAGTAGTTAAAGAGCGTCCATAAATAAAACTCAATTTATTTTATTTATTTAAGGTTGATAGTTAATTTTTTTCGCATGAATTTGTTACATCTGCTCATCTGGTTCTGTAGTGAAAACCCTATTGTAGATTTTGACAAATGCTATTTGCTGGACAAATTTAAGTTTTACTGTACATATATATTGATAGAAAAATTTATTCCTGCCTTTGGCATTCACAATCTTTCTTTATTACTGTATAAAATCACTAAGAACTAGGAGCTTATTTTATAAATGTATGTTTGGTCTGTGAATATGCATTTAACTTGGTGAAGTTTTAAAAATTCAATCTTCTAAATCATTAAATATTGGCACAAGTGAGTTAACCTCACCTCTCACTAAAACCAATCAGAGTGCATTTAAAAAATTGTCTTTAATATTATCTCTTGATCATTTTAATTCATATCATTGGTCTGTAACCATCTGCATTAATCACGCCAGTCTCATTATCACATTCATTATACTCTAAAGATCATTCACTTACTGCAACAAAAGCATAGTACTGAACAACATGTAACTACGTAATCAAACAAGCTTTTGTTGCATTCAACTGCACTACAGATTTGTATGAATAACATTTTCTTCCTAAGCTGGTATTTGGTGATTTGAATGGAATCCACTGGTTAATCTTTCCAAATGCATACCCTGAAAGTGGTAGTGTGCAAGAAGAATAGGTACATAAAATATAGAATTAGCCTAAACTATAAAATCAGTATTGCAAACTTGAGTAAAAAGGACCAACATTAAGATGTCAACTTATTGAAATTTTGAAGTTTCTTAGAGAGATGGGAACCTGATGGGAAAGCTTTGGAATGATCCCAGGAAATGCATGATGAGCTACAGAATATATACCATTTGTAAAACTTTCAGCTGTAGCCTGAAGTGTATTTTTCATACTTCCAGTCTGAAGACACCTTATTGCATACAAAAGATAAGAAAAAGTAATTCTTGACATCTTAGTTATACAGCATCATTAACAAAATATATGAGTAATCAAGTTACTTCTTATAACAAATACATCTGAAATGGCTGTCATGTGTTATAGAGCATGGGAGAGGATGTATCTAAGTAGAACTCAGGTTTATGGATCTTACAGAGATAAAAGTGATGTTTACTGATACTTAAATCATGTAGAATGCTGGACAAAATTATTCACAATTGTCAAAATTCACTCTCACATTTGATAACAATGACTGCTGAGGGATCATCTTGCCTACTCTGTGAAGAGACGTAAAATAAAACAAAGTAGATATGTACATGTAATTATTCTCATAAAAGTATAACAATGAGCAATGTAGTAAATAATTTAATGAGCAAGGTCTTAGAAATATCATTATTTTAAATTTAGCATGAGACACTTTGACAGCCTTGTTAAACTCAAAACCAGGCCTCCAAAGAGTTGAGTTTCCTGACATTTGTATTTCCAGGATGAGGGAAATCTTCATAGAAATCCTTATCCAGTTATCCAGACAACTTGCCCCAACCAAATTCAAATTGGGTCCTCCAAATTACTAGACATGCTGCTATGTATCACACAGAGACTTGAACAGAGCTTCATCATTGCATTATTCAATGTTGTTGTTGTTGTTGTTCACCAATGGCACTGGGGATTAATTGATCTGCATCATTTTCCCTCTGGCTTCCCAATATAAAGTCTGTAAGCTATCACTTTTAAGGCCTTTGCATTTGGCGAGATGCTGTTTGTTCAGGATGAGATCTTCTTTACAGAGAGTGCACTTGGGTGTAGGTAGGCATTATTCAATGTTTAAGTTTCTGTTATGATCCGAAGCTTTTCCTGTCCATCTCATCTTTTCTAATGCAGTGTTTTTAATTGGAGCTTTTTTCCTCTTCCCCCATCCCTGATGTTTCATCATGTTTAGCAGTATTACACATAGGAAGCTTGCATAGCACTAAGAAAGAACAGACAATAGAAGAATTGCATCTGTGGTCAAGTGGTCAGAGTTTTGGCTTCTAACCCAGAGGTTCTGTGTTTGATTCCCAGCTGGGCTGGGCAATTTTTCTTTAACCAGAATTATAACCTAAATCCCACAGAGTCTGGAAGTATGCATGTGGAATGAATGTGAGTACGTTTAAAAGCAAAAAACTGAGAAAAACAACATTAAGAAAGCCTACAGTTCAGTGAGCAATAACACCATCAGTTGTTTCTCAAGTCAAGTCCCCAATATGACAATAGACATCAAATACGCAGACAAATATTTAAGTTTATGCACTGTGTTAATTGACCATGATTGCAAATTAACACAGTTAATTACTTTAATTATGAAGTTAAAAATTAATAGCAACACAACATGCCTAAATTGCTTGAAGATATAAAATAGATTATTGACTGCCTTTGTAGTCAAGAGGTCAGCATTCTGGCTTCTCAAATCAAATATCCCGGGTTCAATTCCTGGCTGAGGTGGGAGAATTATTCTGTAATTGGAATCACTCTCTACCCTTCCCAGGTGGAAGTGTGCATGTGGAAATGAATGTGTATGTTGGGAGTTAGAAATGACATAAAAAACGACTACAAGAAAAGAACCTACAGTCAAGGAGCTTTTTCTCTAGTCAAAGTCCACATGGAAATTAAAGGGGCTATAGAAATGAAACAATTAAAAGAAAAGAGAGAGAGAGAAAAGAAAGAAAAAAAAGAAAATAAATTGGAAAGGTAGAATTAGACGACTGAAATCGACCTGATTCTATTTTTCCAACCCTGTCCAACGCACAGCTTGCATGGAAGAACAATTAATTCCATTAATTAACCTAATAGTGGTTGAAATTATGAAGCCCTGGACTTAAAGCACTTACAACATTGTATGTCGCCATTCCGATATGTCATCTCCATAATTTTTGAGATCTCTTTGTGGTTTACCGGGAAAAATGCGAATCATTTGGGGAATTTAATGTTGTACCAGCAAGTTGCCATAGTTGCTCAGTGGTTGGAGCAATCGGACAGAGACCAGGAGATCTGTGGTTCAAATCCCGGCTATAGCATTAAATTTTTCAGTCATCTGATTCTACCTTTCCAACCCTGTCCAACACACAGCTTGTGTAGAAGAACAATTAATTCCAAGAAAATAAATTATTCACTTGATACTAGCCATGGAAGCTTTCATTTATACAATTATTATAAGTTCAGTGCATTTATGGCTCTCCTTGCTTGCAGATAACCCATGCTCTTTCTTGATAAAATTCTGGCATGATTATGTGATTGTTAGCTTCATAATCATCAGCTTCCCCTCATCCTGCCCATCTTATGGTGTGCCTTCTGCCTTCTCAGCCAGAAGGCCTGAATTTGAATCTTTGTTAGAGTGAGCTGCCTGTACAAGCTTTTTCTGTTTTTTTGTCCCCCCCCCTTTCCATGATTCTTATAAGATGAATGTCAACATGCAGTTAAGTGGAACCCAGGCTCATATGAGCATAATTCCAACAATTGATTCACCACCACTGCAAATCTGAGTTTGAATTTTTGTTGGGGTTAGTTTTTTTTTCGGGGTGGGGATCAGTGAATGTTAAGATTTAATTAAGTGGAACCCCAACTCATTTGAATAGCATCATTCCACTGAATTCATTCAGCACCATTGCAAATCTGAGTTTGAATCTTTGTAGGATTGAGTTACCTACATAAGGTTTTTCTTCACAAGTGTTTGCCTTATCCTAATAAGATGAGTGTTAACATTCAGTTCTGTGGAAATCAGCCCCATCTGAGCATCATTCCATCCTATTCATTCATCACCACTGCAGACATGAATTTTAAAAATGGACATTAAAACTTTAAAAAAGTCTTCTTTTCCTTCATGAGCTGGGTAATTTTTCTCCCAGCCTAGGTTTGACACCAAGTATATTGTCCTGATTCACACCATTACATTATCACGTACAGGGACTTAAAGTGGGAATAAAAAAAATAAGTAAATAAATCAATTACGCACAGTTCTAAATTTTATAAGTTGGAACTTCTATTTGTATATTTGTTATGTATAATTTTACTGATTAAACCTTTAGCTATTATTTTGAATTTAGTTAGGTTCTCGATACATCTCATGATAAAGTCAGAATAATATTTCTAACTCCCTTACTCATTAAATTATTTACTCATCATATTTAAAACACTTTCATGGGTAATAATTGCTTATATTCCAACTACTTAACCCATTCTTGGCTGCTGGCCGGCAACTGGTGATTCTCTGATTTTCTTCTTCCTCAAGTATCTGTAGTGTCATGTGGTAGGGGGTTGGTGAATTTAAAGATTAAGCTATCATCTGCAGGATTTCCAAAATTCATTATTCAATGCTTGAAACTTTGAATATATGCTCTTTCCTATAAGCACAGCAGCTGAAAGGAAAACTAGCCATGAAAGCTGTTAGAGTCTACTTTACAAAACACCCACACTATCAATAAATTGGCTGGAAAGACTTTATGAAGCAGTAGTCTAGTCAAAGATGCTATATGGAATAGAAAATTGGGGAGTGACAAAGGGGTGGCTTAAGACTGATGTAGTCCATTGAATGTTTTATAGAGAAGTTCTGGATTTACCCAAGAGCTCACCAAGAGGTGTGGCACTGGCAGAGCTAGGAAAAGTAGGGGAAAAAGGTATAATAGGAGAGAATTCTGAAATATTGGTACACATGTTTAAATCTAGACAACAGTAATATAATAAAAGAATGCATACAATTCCAAAAAAATGTTTTAGGAAGAGAAAGTTGGTTTGGTGAGATGGGAAATGTGTTAGAAGAAATTGCCATGAGGAATATTTGGCTATTAGATAAAAACAATAACAGTGGATTTTGGAAAGAAATAAGAATGAGGGTGGAAGACATAGAGAAACAAGAAATATGGGCTAGTTTTGAGGATAAAGTCTGTTGACTTTGTATAAATTAGTTTAGAGAAATTAGGGGAAGGGGAAGTATGTAGACACATGCAATTAATTTGAAAGAATAGGTCTTGATTGGCTGCACAAAGGAGTAATATTTCTAAAAAGGATAGGAAATAATTGCTCAGGGAGATGTATTAAATATGACAAATTGGTTAGTATTTTCCATTGACTAATAGAATGTGAAAACATTAAAAGATGGAGAGACGATATTTGGAATAAAAAATGGGATAAGCTGAACAAAGAAATAGTAGCAATCCAAATGTTGGCATGCCCAAAAGCAGAAATGATTAAAATGGTGGGAACATTTTTAGGAAATGTAAGAGATAAGCAGACAAGGAGTCTAAGAAAGGAGCAACATAATGGTTTTAGCCTGGAAAGTGAAGATCTGTTACAATAGCTTTAGGGGTTAAAGTATGGGTAAGCTAGGTTATAGATGCACTAGATTTTAAAAAAAAAGTTTATAGTTGTAAGTTTAATTTGTAACATTGTATCAAAGAAAGGTGGAAATAAATGTTCATTCATTCATTCATTATAAGCACAGTTCTAAGGGGTTATGGGGACAATAAGTTAAAACCTATCGTGCCAATAGTTTGGTAAGAGGAGCAATATCAGTGCTTAATGTGATTCACCATAGCTTTGTTATTTGCTTCACTGTATGCAAGTTCTAATGATTATAATCATACTTTGTTTTTACAATAGGCAAGAAGATCCTTTAGCATTCATTGCTTCCATACATGAAAGCAAACTTCAACAGCTGTGAATTATTTTACCCACAGATGTGCATGTTTTAAGTTTCTCTCTTTTATCCTTGTTCTTAGGAAGTTGATTTTAGCTGTCTCTATTCAATACTTTGCTTGTTTCACTTGGGACCAGCATTCTGGATAATATATACTGCCGTTTGTGAAAACTGCAACACCAAGATGGAAACGCATGAACTCTATGAATTTAATACCACAGGTTAGGTACATGACAAGTAACAAATGATAAACTTTTCAAATCTATACAGGACCTTTGAGCCATAATATTCATATTTGGTATGGCCTCCATGCACTGCAATTAGAGCTGCTATATGCCGTGGCATTGAATCAAAAAGGTTCTGAATAAGTTCCTGAGGGATTTCCCTCCATGCAGTTTGTATTCGAGCCCATAAATCCATGACACTGGTTACTGGACAACCGTGACGCACCAGGTGCCGACAACCATATCGATGGGCAACATGTCAGGCGAACTTGCAGGCCAGGGATGCAATTGTACCCGTCGCTCTTCGAAGAAGGCTTGTATATTCCTCGCAATATGTGGCAGGGCATTGTCCTGCTGAAATGTGGCCTGTAGAGATGCCTGAAGCAGGGGGAGTACCTCAGGCTCTACAACCACCGTTAGGTACCGGTTGTTGTTCAAAGTGCCCTCAATTCGTAGGAGGCGAGATCGGTTGTTGTAACCAATGGCGCCCCAAACCATCACACCTGGTGTTTGTCCGCTATGCCGCTCAACAATGCAGCCCTCAAGTTGTGCTCACCACGGTACCGCCGGACACGTATGCGGCTATCACTGTAGGACACGTTGAAGTGGGACTCGTCCGAAAAGGTTACATTTTGCCACTCAGCACCCCAGTGACGGTGTTCACGTGTCCATTGCATTTGGAGAAGCTTGTGGTTTCTGGACAATGGAAGCCGACGTAATGGCATGCATGCAACCAGTCCAAACTGCAGCAGACGGCGACGAACCATTGATGCAGATAAGTTCACACCTGTTGCAATGTTCCAGCGTCGAGCCAACAGTGTGGATGAAGCTGTACGGTCCGTTTTAGCCATGCGGACAAGATGAAGGTAATCCCGTGCTGTGGCCATGTTCCGTGGTGCAGTACCCGCTCTTCGCTGCGTACGACCTTCATCTATCCACTGCTTCCACACACGCATCACTTCGTAGCAGCATGCCCTGTACGAGCCGAAATGTCACGAAATGACAAACCCGCTTACCGGAGACCGATCATTCTGCCCCGTTCGAACTCACTCACATGCCGATATGGCTCCCTTTGACGTCGACGAGGCATACTGGTACTTACTTTATTGTTTCCACCTTGTTTGACAGCTCTGCACTGACTAAACTGGGCGCAATACTGACCTTGTCGGAACGACACGAGAGGGCTCTGCTCGGCCTACTTGTATCCCATCTCTCTGCAAACCTAATCACTCTTTGCTTGCACACTCTTCTTCACTTTCCCCAAGTTTGGAGTTATTCGGGAAATTCTTTTTTGGTGTTGTAATTTTCACAAACAGCAGTGTAACAGCTGGAACTGTAATTATCTTATATATTTCCGTAGGAGATAAATAATTAACAGCAAAAGATATGCATACACTAAGAGCATTTATTAATGTCGTAAAATTCTGCTTATTTTATCTACATACAATTACATTTCAAAGAAGAATTTCAGTGTTTCAAAGAATGTTTTGGGATGATTAGAATATGGAAGTCCATATAATCTCAAATTATTCTGTTTTGATTTTTTTAATGACTATGATGTTTTATCCAATGTTTAAGAAAAACACTAAATATTTAGATGCTATTTGTAGATGTTTAACACTCATACACTTACTTGTTAAGATTCCACTTACCTTTACCCAGTTGCTAAGTGGTGTATCAATGAAGCCATGAATAATAATCTTGGTTTGTTTCTTTGGATCAAAGTTGGATTTTCTAATTGTCTGATCATTTTGCACTCTCAAAACATGACCCTAAAATAGAATATTATTCAGGTTATACAAAATACAATACTTTAATTTGAGAACTTAATGAATATGGTACACTTGATTAACTATAGTAAATTGTGTCCATACTGACAACTTGAAAGGCAGAATTAAATATGTGGTGCAGCAATCCAAGATGGACCATGCCATACAACATGCTTGCTGCATTCTCTACTTACGTGTACTTATGGCATCATGGGAAGAATATTGGAGAGTTGATGAGTGACACCAGGCTGGGACAGCTGGTGCAATTTTTGTTGAGTTGAGTTATAGGTCTTTTATATATAATTTTGTTGTTAAAGGCAAGAGAGTCTAAGGGCATTGGATTGTTATTACTTTCTCTATTGTTTATCTCAATTGGGCATTGACATTTTACCAAATAGGTTCACTTTGAGGTTCTCAAAATCCAAAGAAAGTACAAGGATAATCCAGAAAGTAACAGCCATCTGTGCATTCCCATTGCACAGATGGCTGCCATGCTTATATCCAAGGTGGAATAGTTTTCTTGACTTCTTTTCTCCGTGTTGTGGGAGTGTCAGTGAAAATAAATTGTTATTATGCATTCTGTGATTGTTCAAAATGAACTGTGTGATACAAAGTCCTGCTGACTGTGAGGTGAGAGGTATTGGAGTTTTGAATGCTTGGAAGTTGAAACCTGCAGAAACTTACCATCAACTAAAGCAAATGTATGGTGATACAGCAATGAAAGAACGAAATGTGAGAAAGTGGTGTGAAATATTCAACAATAGATGAACAAATGTGCATTACCAAACTCAGCTCAAATGTCTGTCACTCTGAAGATGATCTGAAGAAACAAGTGATCACTAAAATTGTGCAAGACAGACGTGCAACAGTTACAGATTTCTTATTATTTGCTTGATGAAATTGTGTCTGAACATCTGGACTTAATGGACTGATGGCAGTGGATTACAACATGGAAATTCTAAAGCTCATGGATAGATATGACAAGGGCTTAAATAACGGGGTGATTATGTGAAAAACTAAGTAAGCTTCAATTTTGTAAGTGACAGATTTTTTCTTAATAAAACATTTTTTCTGAATACATTAAAGCCAAATGGTTATTACTTCATAGATTGCTCTTGTGTTTATAGAAAACTTGAGTCAGATACCATTTAAGGACACCAGGCATAGCTTTTAAAGAAAAGCCAACTGAAACAACCCTTTATATGAAAAAAATTTTATTTCTTTTTCTTCTTTGTTTTTTATTTTTGTGTTTTTCATTTTCTCCAAAAGTGTTCTAAGGATTTTGATCAAAGTATCATATATTTGAAAAACAAAACTTACACCTTGAATTTTCAGTAAATAACTTGAAAAGTGCTGCTCATTCTCACTAAGAAAATTATAAGAGGTAAGCAAAAATTTACTGCTTCAAAAATGTAAAGCTTGTTAAAACAACTAGTGCTAGCAATTTCCAGAACATTCCTTTCTGAATATTTACATTTTCCCTGTTTAAAGTGCATCATCTAATGGAAAGTTTTTGAAAATGTGCAGTTCAACCCTTCTTTTTTCCTTCACATGAGCTCATGTAACAAAACCTGACTTTAATATAAACCTTAATGTACATTTTACCTAATTTGAAACCATCTATAGTGAAATATAGTATTGTAATGGAAACTACTCTAAAGCTTCTCACCACACCATCCGTACCTTATCTCACTGTACACCCCCTATCATTATTATAATCAATATAATCTTTGGTAGCATTTGAACATTTTTGCCAAAACAGAAAAACATTAAAGTGCAAAAAAGCTAATAATTGTACTGTCAATAGCCCAGTATTAATCAACCACTTCTGTTCAAAGCATTTTTATTAGGTAGCCAGCAATTAAATTATTCATTTATGTACAGGTCAATTTTTTCATCATGACACAGCAGAAATGCAGAGGAGGAGAAGGTAGTCTAGGGTGGGGGAGAAGGGCTGGTAGTATTCCCCTTGTGTAAAACAACACTCACTCGGAACGCATGGTGATGTCACCATATCTCAGATTGTGTACGCACCTGCTGCTCTTTACTGACCCAACACACCACCCAGACGATAAGTGGACTTGTCCAGTTACTGCACATACAGATTAGTGTGTTATGACAAAAAAACCGACTTGTACACCATGCTGCATGAATAATAATTGTAAGAAGCAATTAGATCTTCAATTAATGTGAAAAGAAAGTGAAGAATGACCTAAGAAGTAGCTAACAGCAATAATACATAAAAATAAAATAGCATGATATCCATTCATGTCTATGTTAAAATTAAGAACCATGTAGCAACAAATCTTTGTCAGAAACCAACTCATGTATTTATTTTCAGAATATGACATACTGAAAACAGAAATGCCAGACTTAATTTCAATATGAACGTTACTTTAAATTAAGAAAGACATCTACTTATTTTAATAGTAAAGACGTGTTGCACCAGAATATTAATTAAGGAGGATATTGAAAAATGTAAGTGTAGGTAATATATAATGATTGTTAATAGAAACTGTATATTTCTCTTACTTCTATAGGATTTTTTCTTGAATAAAGCACAAATCTTGTGTCGATGACCTGTCTGGGTAGTGGGAAAACATTGAATGGCCTGTATATTAGATGGTACCATTCTCGAGTGACATTCAGACATCCCAACTCATCATAGCATCTTGTCTCATTTTCAACTGCAAAAGAAGGAAAGAAACAGTGAGCAAATAAATGACATGCTACAGCACAAATATAATACTAACAATGGAAACTAAGTCAATAGAAACCAATATCTACTTATGGAGATATTGCAGCACTGTAACAAATGCAGTTCAATGATTGGGCGATAAGTGGACTTATTAATCAAGTTATTTGAGCCTGTGAGACTCAAATAAATCTAATTTTTTCTTCAAAAGTTGTTTATATAAAATATTTTTGTTTTAACTTTGCTCTAGATATGAGGCAGATAAAAAGAAACAGGTTATCTGATTATAAAAAGTATACTTGAAATAGGAATTAATCAGCATAATTCCAGCATAATTCCATGCATTATATCACTAAGACACAGATCTATTCTTGATTTCTTTCATTGACAAATCTGGCCAGTAATGAGAAAATGTTACTGTGTTGCTTGAACTCAAGAGAGGCATGTTTTTCTGAATTAAAAAGCTGCGGGTAGAAACTGCAAACGATGATTATGAATTGGAACAAATTCTCAGGTTGTGCCCTCAGATTCTAATTTGCAATATATTAGAGCAGATAAACCACACAAGCACATATATTTAAATATCACAGACAATGAGAAGTCAACTGCTGCTCTTTTCATCAATCATTCATCATATAGTGGAGAATTTATTGAGAGTAGGGAGATTTAAAGACCCTTGTATTAGAAGAACTTAAAAATATTGAACTCAAAACAGACTTCTGAAAGCCTATAACAACGCAGATTAGTACTTGGTGTTGCAAGTAATTTTACCATGTTGATTAGTTTATTGAATTATATTGCTGGCCGCATTTGGGTACTTAAAATTCACTAAACTTCTATCAACAACACAACCACTTTTGCTTACAAAGGGGCAAATTTACTGTATGAATGGAGACAACTGACTGGATTATTCAGAAAGAGTCTTACATTTTAAAACTATAGTTTCATCTTCAATTAGCATTGCTGTGTGCTTTGCGAAGAACTTATTTTTCAAGAGGTCTTAATTACTAAAAGTGGGAGTCAGATATTCAGGCAAATTTTCTCTTTAAAAGGTTCACATTGTACCAGGTATAACTAAATTCAGTACTCATACTTCTAAGAGTGGTAGAAGAGACCAAAGCAAACATGGATCTGAAATTAATTATTGAATGAAACCAACAACACTAGAAATATAAAGAATAAAGACTAAAGTTTGATGTTAAATTATTGGCAGAAAGATATAAATAATTAGATTAAGAAGTAATAGCATGATAGAGAAATAATCGTAATAAATAATAGCCATATATTAAATCAATGTATAATAATGTAATAAGTTTGAACTGAAAGATTTGTCTGGAGAAAAAGGTAATTAACGAGCAGTTATTAGTCATAACTGAGGAGCGAATGCGTTCATATAAGATTCCTGAAATCCAGTTAAGGTTATAAGTTCAGTACATTTGCAGAGTCACATAGACAGAAATTTTGTAAAAGAGAAAGGGAATGAGGAGGTATGGTATAGTAACAGTTAAGAGATGCATATGAAGAGATGTTGGTAACGGAGTAATATGTAGACGGAGCTTAAGTTAATATAAGGGCATGCACTTTAATCAAGGACACATTCGTTCATGCACACATTTGTGCACACATTCACGACACTGTCTGTTGAGAATTAATCACTTAATCTGGTGATTATGTGTGTGTTATTTTAAGCGCTCATGATGCGCTTGTGTAAGTAAGATTTAGCGGCTATTGCAAGGGTTTTGCCAGAAGTGTTTTGGTGACTCATGGCAAATTACGCTCCTAGTTTGTTTTATTGAGGAAACAGTTATTTCAAATCATAAAATTGACATTGCAGAAGTTAGTAGATATAATAATTCAATTGTTATAGTTTCAAGTGCTGTGATTCATAATCAGTTTCATTTTTTAACTTCAAATGGTCAGCAACTTGCGTTTATAGCTCAAGTATTATTAGATCACATTAAACTTCTCAGACAATTTAAACTGGTGTTATCCTTTCATGCATACTCTGAGAGAAAGATTTCACAGCTAACCACTGTAGCAGCCGACAGCAGAATCAATACTGAAGCAAAGGGTACGGCTTCAAAATAAGTGACGAGCATTGCCCAGCTACAAGTTGTAACTTTACTTAAAACATTTGTGCTATAAAACCATTTCAGTTTGTAATACTTTAAAAAACTGTTCAAAAGTGTAGCTTCTTGCCTCAATACAAACTCTGCAATAATGTGACATTGTGTGTTGTACGTTTTCAAAGACCCCAGGCACTTGCTGTAGAAAGTCATCAACTGAGCATGAGCTCTCAATGAACAATAACATACTGAGGTTACTAGGCTTTTTCTGGTGTTGTCATAGCACAAACATTGCACTTTGACATCTTGTTGTGTTTACTCATTAATGCAAATATTTAAGGTTGTGAAGCATGAACATTAGAGTAATGTTAAATGGTATTCTTTATGCTTTACAGTAGTTTCTGGTTTTGTCTTCAGTAATTGATTTAAGATCTGTAGTCATTAAACAAAAAATGCTTTTGGCCTCTTCTATCATCTCTATAAGTTTGGGAATTGAATTTAATTACACTCCATATATAGAGTAAGGGAGAGGATTATTTAATTAGGGTTAGTAATGTTGACAATAGAAAAATGTAATCTGCTGTTAAACATATAACAACATTTGGAAAGTTGGACCAGGCTTGAAAATTTCAGGTTTATATCTTACCTACAAATGAGATATCGAATAGTGGAAATAGACTTTCTAGAAATGCGCAAAAAGGAAATAAGAAAGGAAATCTCCGACAGAAGACCTGTATTATCTAGGTTCCCCCTAGGATCCTTTTAGATCCCTTACTTTTCCTATTACATACAAATGATTTACCAATACACCTGAAAAATAACACTGAAATTAAGATAATATCATTTGCAGGTGGTACAAGTGTTTCCATTGTGGCAAACAATGACAGTAACCTTCAACAAAGCATTACTCACTGTTGATAAAATAATAAATTGATTCAAATGAATAAATTACTTACAAACAAAGAAAAAACTATTCTGTGGTTTCTAGTATAAAGCATGTAAAAATTGTGAATCGAATATTAGGATTGATTCCAGACTAGTAAACCATCAACATGAAACCATATTTTTTTTAATAACAATTAAACTGGAGCAAATTCATATAAAAGTTAGTAGGGAAGCTTTGGATCATCACTAGTTATGCTCAATGTGTTTAAAACATTATATTTTGTATGCTTTTAATGTGGTCTATTGTTGTGGATAAAACAGAAATTTGTAGACAACAGTTCTGCAAGTTTGACCCTATCATATATATAAAACAACTACTAATTTATGTAAAGAACAATAAAGAAACTTACACTTGCTGAAATCCATTCACACAACATACGTAATAATAACAATCTACACATCCAGAGTGACAGGCAGAACATCTTTCCAAAATATACATACTTACCTAACAAAATAGAAACCTGCCATTAAGAATTGTATCCCAGCAAATCATTATAAAGGTATCCATTCCTTAGTAGCAATGTAAGACTGGTGTGTTTTATCTTAAAAACCAAACGATTAAAGAGTTTAAAAATAATACATTTCTCTCATTTTTATCCAGAATACTGTTCTAAAGCATAAATAAAAATTATGACTCTCAAGGTAATGATTTCAGGTTAATTTTGAATACCTGTGCTTAAGACAATTGATTATTTTTACAAATTTCACGGCTATAGAAATTAGATTAGCATAAAACATGCTGTATACTTATAATGTGTAATTTTAATATTACCTATTATGAGTAACTTTAAATCATTGTCTGAAAATGTCTAACAATAATTTTATTTCTTGGTATTATTTTTTTCTTTCATCCATTCTCACACAGTTGTTAACTGAGAATGAGCAGCTGCATTATTTTGCTTATTGCTCCATAATGTTAAATAATTATGTTAAAATACATAAGTGTTTTTTTTAAAGAAAAGATGGTTATTGTTTTGCCTTTCACCCATTAATACATCACCAGTCCTCAAAACTTAACTTTTGTTGTGCCTTAAACCTTTATGGAACTAGGCCCTTCATATTAAACATTGATCATTTATTACCTCTAAACCTAATATTTCTTAATAGACAACACAGCTATAAAGATTCACATAACTGTTCAATTAGATATTATAACCCGTCTCTGGGGTTATGGAGGTGTGGAGGTAGCATGTCTGCCTTGCGTTCAAGAGCTCCCGAGTTCGAATCTCGATTAGGGCGAGTTACCCTAATAAGGTTCTTTCTGGGATTTTCCCTTATCCTGAAAAGACAAATGTTGAGGAAATTTAAGCTCTATGGACTCTGGGCTCATTTAGGATCATTTCACATATTTCACTCAATCATCATTCATTATGACCTTCCTAGTTAAAGGACACAGTTTAATAATAAAAAAAATTATACAATAACAGTTTTGAAATTATATGGCAGAACATCTTAAGCTCCAGTGCCAGGATTTTCTCAACATCTTAAAATCATAAAATAATGTATACAGACAAAGCTACTTAAGGACCTTTTCTGTGATTAAATAAGTTTTAAGGAAACACACACATTCTGCAGCACAACAATTGTTGTTGTAAAAATTAAGGAGTGGTTTAAAAGAAAGTAGCTTTATTTATTAGGCAGCGCCGTGGCCGAGTGGTTAGACCGCTCGCCTCTCACCGAGGCGGCCCGGGTTCAATCCCAGGGACCCGCACGTGGGATTTGTGGTGGGCAAAGCGCGTCTGGGCGGGTTTTCTCCGGTTTCCCCCGCCATTCATTCCACCAACTGCTCCATCATCACCTTTCCTTTCATCAATTTCACCATCATTTCGTTTCATCTACTTCCTTCCTCCCATACCAGGCATCGGGCTGATCACCCATCCTGGATATTCTATCTATTCTGATCCATTAGTGTGTGCTCCTCGACGGGCCTCTGACCCCAGGCACCCGTCTGTAAGTCCTACATAAGAGGAGGTTAAACAGATAAAGAAGAAATTTCCTGAAAATTTTAGTTAATGACGCTAAAGATATTTTTGCTTTTTATCACTGATATAATCAATCATAAAACTAAACTATTTGGTACATCCTTCAGATATAATAATTATATAATAATTTACCAAATTGTTTGAAGAATATTGCTTTGATAAATAATTATAAAGTAGAACTAGATAAATTTGTGCAATGAAACCAGTTCTGTTCTGCAAATGAATAGTTGGAAAATTGTGTTGGAAGAAAATAACCACAATTTTACATTTCTAAAGTGTTGTGTCTCTTCTAACCCATGTCAGTGTTGCTTTTCTCTTCGTTTCGTGAGACTGAAAGCTGATAATAATATGAATCATAACTAGGTGCTGAGGAAGACTGTAAGATAATTATTTTTAATGTCATTATGAGAATCATGATACACCCTGCTGCATGGGTTTGTACCACACCAATCTGAAAGCTGATAGGGTAAGCTATTTTCTTATGCATTATCCCAAAGAGGTTACAATTCAGTATGTGTTGATAGAGCAATGTTGCTGGTAATTGAAAAAAAACTGCATTGCAAGTTTCTAACAGACATATTAGCACATCAGCACATCAAACTGATTAGTATTATGAATATTTACAACAGAAAGACATGAGAAAATCAATTTTATATAGCACTGTTGTGCTGAATACATATCTTCTGTAATACGGTTTGTGTAACCATATTGTGTACTTCAAATTTCAGTAGTGGTTCTCATAATGACATTAAAAATAATGATGCAGAAATCATGGGTGACACAAAAAATCACCGCTGACAGTGGGTAAAATAATAAATACAAAACCATTATGAACAGAAAAATGAGAAAACGGAAACTGATGAAAAATGTTTTAATGTATACATGTAATAAGATACATGAGCACTGAAGGTTTGAAAAATAACATGTACTTAAACTGTCAGCAATTAAAACACAATTGTATTATTAAATAATGTTGTATTAGGTTACTGACTATATTTAAGCAATATCAGAGAGAGAGAGAGAGAGAGAGAGAGAGAGAGAGAGAGAACTCATAGTACAGTATGTGTCATTTCACATTCCCTGTCAGTCTATGGATTTGAATACCCGTGTTCCTGGCCAACTGTAGCGAAAAGGTGGTTGATTTACATTTTACTGTGTCCTTTTCTAGCTCTGAGATCCCGCAAATGAAGTCAAACCAATAAAACATAACTTTCTCTGACATCGCTGAGCTAATATCTTAATCGACGTTAGACTCAGAAAAATGAAACATTCGACTATGTGTAGCATTGTAAATCACCTATGTTTGGAGTAGCACAGTCCTTGTAGTGTCACTGTCAGTCTTGGGAGTAGGTACAATGATTAACATGTCTGCCTGTCACCAAATGAGCATGGTTCGATTACCCAACGAGAAAAAATTTGCGAATGGTTTATTCCATGTAAAGTTTACAAAGACAACCAGTTTCTAAACTCAGAGAAGAAATTTACTCAGTGCAGAATTCAATTTATATAATATATATATATATACATATATAATATAACTCTACGTTATCTGATTCTCTGTGTTTAGTAGAACGTTAGAACTTATGCTACCATGCTATCATGACCGCAACTATTCATGCTGTATCCCACAGCATAACATATAGTGTTTCCGATCTACTTCATAGTAGAATGTGTGGTCTGCTTGGTTCGCTGTAGGAGAGTTCATTTTGGTATATACGTTCGCTACACGCAACAACGCAAAGTGAAATTTACCGAATGTTGAAGGGGTTGTTGACTAACCGAGGTCTCAATTTGCCGGAATGCCGAGTGAGGACTCAGTGCATTGTGTAGGACATAAACAGCCACAGTGCATAAATATTCATTCTATGTAGTAAATGTATAGTACTGCAAAGGTCACATTTTACGGACAACGAACTTGTGGATATCTGCATATCTGAAAGTAGGGGTCTGCAGGGGTTCGGGTTAATTTCAAAATGCTTGTCGGGCTCGGATCGGACTCGGGCTTGAAAATAAAGACCAAAACGTTTATCACATTCAACATATGCATTTGTCGTGCAAATATATTTAAACGTGTGGTATATATTCGTGTGTGATAATTCTCCATTGAAGAAGTGAAAATGACGCGAGATGCTATTGTCTCGGAACCTCATAGATACTAAAGTTGTGGCACACAGTTGGGACTACAGCATATTAAAGTGCCATCGATTTATCAAACATTATCTGTATTGGCGTTCAAACAGCACGCATCTCAGCAATGTTGCCAATTGTAGATGATGAAAACGGCTAAAAGTGACTATCAGTAGGGTCAAAAATTGGCTTGTCAAAGAAAGTTCCTTCATTCAGGAATAATTCTCTGTCTTTTCATTAAAAAAAAAGGCTCATGGCCATTATATTAGAAAAACTGTTAAAGAGAAAAAAATTTGGGAGTCGGTATTCACTGCCCTTACAAATTTCATTTGAAATGCCACATATAAACATTCATCCTCACAAATTTGAACTTGTAGCTTGCAATGTCTGCGAGTTGCAACTGAATAGAAATTCTTTCCCTGGGAATCTCCGTGTCCTCGCTCCTCTGTGCATACATTAAAGTGCGGAAATTTGGAAGTGAAAGATTGTAATTTACATTTTTTACCTGATCGATCACTTTTTTATCTACTCTTTGATATTTTAGTGCTTTTAATTTAAAATTAGACAATGGAAACTGAAAATAGCTAGAAATATCTGAATATTTTGAAAAATTGCTAAAAATGCCTCAATCACTGTCAAGTGGCTGGAAATGCCCTTAATGGCTATTTGCGCAAAACTAGTGGCTAACAGTCGCTTCAACAAGGCTAAATTGACATCTTTGCATATCAGCCTCTGCAACCCATGATCATGCCCATCGTGAGGCTTTGTGCGAATGGATTGCTGAACGGGAGTGTATATTATGGTTTTATTTAAATATCCCAAATTTACCTATGTGGCGTCTCGTGTTGTTTTGATTTACTAAGTTACGCTTGATGACGTAGGGAATGATGCCTTTTTAAGATGCATCCTCTGGTCAGACAAGTGTGTATTGAGGGCGATGGATGGTATGCTTCGTAACGAGCACCACTGCGTTGATGATAATTCTCCTTGCTGTAAGGAAGTGCACATCCAAGGTCGCTCCATCATTAATGCTTGGATGGACATTTTAAGTAACCATGTCATCGGTTTCATTATCAACAGGAATCCCAACGCTCAATAGTATTAAGAATTTTTGGGCAATGAGTTGAATTAGTTGCTAGATGATGACTTGCTACGCGTCAGGCTATAATTAATTATTCAACAGGATGGTCACTAAGTGCTCGTCGGCTTTTTAACAGAAAATATTCAGGGAGACTGGATAGGTCTGCACAATACACTGCACAAATGGCCTCATAAATATCCCGATTTAACCCCCATGAATTTCTATGTATGAGGTTATTTGCACGAACAAATATACCCAAGAATGCCTTGAGCAGAGCTGACCTTGCGATTAACTTCGTACAGCAATAGCAATTATTACATCGGCAGTGAACACGAGTGGAAGAGAAAAGTAGCCTTGTGTGCGGAAGAGGAAGGACAGTATTTGTAACATATGTTGTAATAAAATTTACAACATAATTCATACATACTGTGACTTTCCTTTTCACATGAATGCGCCTCCCAAGTGCGCAACCCAACATTTAGTTGAGTTTGTAGATATCGGGAACACTTGTGCATGGATATTGAGAGATATAGATAAGACACGGGTAAGTTCCACCTAAAATGACTCGACTACAGTCATTCTCTCTCCGAAATAAACTTTTATCGTGAACATGTCCTTACAAATATGAATCCATAATAGAACGTACAGTACACTACATTAACTAAGTTGTTTTCTTTTTTGGAACTCATCTGGCAATCTTGGATTCTAGCTAACGATTACATCCTAAAGTAACCAGCAGTAGCCACTAAATAGCAAATGTTCAATTTTGCTGGTTAGCCGAAACCCTTTTTAATTCTTTGGTCATTTATGAAATGGAATTAGAAGGTGTTTTATAGCCCCATGTCCATCAGAAAACGAATTGGGGTTTTCAACGGTGAAAGAATTAACAAAATCGATTGAGTAGTTTTTCAGATTACATTATATACACAAACACACATATTTCTCTCTTTATGATATTAATATAGATTTACAAAGATATATACCTTTACGTGCATGTTTCACACAATGTAATTTACACAATGCAAAACACAATTTTAAGATAACTTACACACTGTTGCCTCTAAGTTAGCTCTAGGTAAGTGGCTTTCCGAAAATTAGGCCTTATTTACGCCATTCGAAAGCATAAATGAGAGAAGCTGCAGAGGCCTGATGAGCCAATATGAGCACCTGATCATTGAATTCAGTAGGGTTTTAGCAGTAACTTAGGTTACGAGGCTGGGCATGATCACAGTCATCATATACAGATGAACCAGAACTCCGCTGACAAATTTTCAGAGGTTGTTCAGGCATACCTTCTGAGTATTTTGGTACAAGGGATTCATGGTTTCCGGCGGCTTGTTACAGAGTAATAACATGACTATGATTTATTCGGTTTGTACCCAATCAACTTTGTTTCTGTGAAAATATAACACATATTATGCTGTATAATATGCAATAACCAAAACGTAAACACACAGCGCAGAGTAATGGAACATCCCGCAAACGAAACACGTACACTTTTATCACAGTGTGTTCAGTCTGATCTACCAGTGTACAGTACAGTACGTAACAAATGCAGAACTGTTCCCTTACAGGTATTGTTCAAAATGTCGACCACCATGATTACGGCAGAGTGTACAGCGATGCACCATCAACTGTCTACGCTCAAGCATGCCAGGAGTTTGGCGTACACTTTCGTGGCTATAATAATCCTACCAGGTCATTGCGAGTATCGGCCAGAGTCTCGTAAATCAGGCTGTTCACATGCCCCCAGAAGAAGAAGTCCATTGGTGTCATGTTTGGTGACGAGCTGGCCATGGAACAGGACCACCGCGACCAAACCACTGTCGTGCAAACTGTACTTCAATGTGATTCCTAACAAAGCGTGCAAAGTGTGCCGGCGCCCCGTCATGCTGAAACCACATAAGCCGACGAATTCTCAGCGGCACGTCTTCTAGGAACTGTGAGAGGGCATGTTGGAGGAACGTTTTGTACACGACTCCAAAATTGAAATTGAGTTTTTGGTTATGCACGCTCTTTAACTGCTGTAGTCCTTAGCGCCCCATTCTATATTGGGTGGCAAAGACCGGTAATTTTGCTCAGAGACCTCTTTATTAGGCTTGAGGTTCTTTTACGTGCCGTATATCTACGACATGGGACCACCGGTTTTACTTCGCTTCAGAAGGAAGCCACGCTAAGGATTTTTACGCACGAAAAAAATTCCATCGCCCTCCGCCGGGTTTGAATCCACGACCGCGGGAACTAGAGGCTGGCATAGAAACCACTACACCACGGAGGACGACGTAGACGACTCCGTTCATGTATCAAGCAGTACGTTAGGTCCAATCACAAAATCGTTGACAGTACCAGCCCATACATTCACAACAAACTGCTGTTGATAGATCGACACACCAGTGCATGTGGACTTTCGTAATCCCATACATGGCTATTTCTACTGTTAAACATGCTCTCTCGTAAACTTGGCCTCGTCTGTAAACAACACCAAAGCAGGAGAATTGTGGTTCTCTGCTGTAGGAACCAATTTGCAAACTCCACTCGAAATGGGAAGTTCGCTGGCTGCAAATACTGCACCTTCTGTGCGTGATACGTACAATTGTTGCTCATGTACAACTCTCAAAACAGTTGTTTGGCTTGTGTTCAGAGCCCGTGCAACGCGCCGATTACTAGCGGCAGGATTGTCACCAATCGCGTGCAACACATTCTCTTCCAGATCGGGTGTTCTGGTATACCTAGCACGGCCAGTATCTTTCATTCTAACACGGAAGGATCTAGTGTTTCGTAAGCGCCTAGTTAGAGATGCAAAAGTACTGTGACGCGGTCGTCGTCGGTGCGGGAACAGATCAGCATAGCGTCCTTGTGCCGCTCTTCCATTGCTTTCAGTGAACCCATACACGAGGTACATATCGGCCAATTGTTCATCAGTAAATTTATCCATACTGCTGTGCATCTCTGTTAACGTACAGCTAACACTGCCGAAAAAAACCCTAGACAGAACCGAGCAGTACTGAAAGCAAACTTGAGGGCAACGAATTAAAGAGGGCGTTACTGTTGTCAACAGCAGGTACCGTGAGCGAATGAAAACAATTTGTTTACAAACAAGACACATAGCGCATATTGTCGACATTTGCACTGCTGTGCAGCATTTTCAATGCAATACAGATACAAGGCTAATTGGGGAAAGAAACAAAACGAAATGCAATTATTCTGTAACGAGTCGCCGGAGACCGTGGGTCCCTTATACCAAAATACTCAGAAAGTATCGCTGCACAACCTCTTAAAGTTTATCGGTGGAATTCTGGTTCATCCTGTATATACCCAGCCGCCAGTACTTTTCAAATATTTTATATTATTGTTATATAAATGCACTCTTGCTGATTATTATTTCTGTAACTATTATTATGATTACTATTACTATTTAGCTTCGTTTCAGATAGAAGACGCATTGCACGTGGTAGTGGGCTTCATAAACAATAAAATTGGCAGATAGCATCACTAATAAAATTGACATGGTAAATCTAACATAACATGTATAGGGTCTTTCAACAAGAGTATCCCGTCTTTAACATGTGATAACTGCCGTTGTTATTGAGTTACAGCAGTCATGTTTTTCATGTGATTACAGTTGTTATTGACAAATAGCCATGGAACGTTACAGCATTCAGCAACGCGTAGAACTTATGAAAATTTATTATCAAAATGGATCATCTGTTCGGCAAACCTTCCGTGGATTGCGTGAAGTTTACGGTGTGCATAATCGTCCCTGCGAGAGAATGATTCGGCGTTTGATCGATAAATTTGAAAGAAGTGGTTCTGTCAGCGATCAAAGAACGCCTGTACGTAATCGAATTAAGCGCTCCAACGAAAACATAGGTGCCGTTCGCGAGAGTGTACGCGAGAACGGAAACAAATCGATTGCTCGTCGAGCGCATGAATTGGGGCTTTCGCCGACCTCAAGTTGGCGAATTCGCATCTGGACTTGAAGTTTCATTCTTACAAAATGGTGTTAACTCAAGAACTAAAGCCAGACGACCATAGGTTGCGCTGTGTATTCGCTGACTGGGCTATGGAGCAATTGGAAGCTGCCCTGGATTTTTGTCGAAAAATCATCTTCAGCGACGAAGTCCATTTTTGGATGGATGGTTGTGTTAACAAACAAAATTGCCGCTTTGGAGCAATCAAAATCCAATGCTGATTCAAGAACGACCACTTTATCCCCAAAAGGTTACTGTGTTGTGTGAATTTTGGTATGGTGGAATCATTGGTCCATATTTTTTCCAAGATGAAGACGGAGAAGCTCTAACTGTCAATGGAGAAAGATACCGGGCTGTTATAAGGGACCATTTTGGCCTCAATTGGATGGTATGGATCTCAGAAACATCTGGTTCAGCAAGATGGTGCCACATGTCATACTGCTCTCGAAACAATCGATCTTTTGAAGGAGAAGTTCACAGGTTTCATCATTTCCCGCGGTGGTGATGTTAACTGACCCCCGATGTCATGTGATTTAACGCCGTTGAATTACTTCTTGTGGGGTTATGTTAAATCTCGGGTTTATGTTAGCAAGCGAGAAACAGTAAATGATCTTATGAATAACATCACGCGCGTTATTCGTGAAGTTGCACCTAATTTACGTTCTTCTGTCATTGAAAATTGGGTCAACCATATACGCGCAACCCAACGAAGTCGCGGCGGTCACTTAACTGATGTCCTCTTCCACACGTAATGTCATTAATTATGTTCCAAAATAAAAAAAGAAATAAACCTCTATCATTTATAGAACGTGTTTTATTTAATTTTAAAGATAGGACACTCTTGTTGAAAGACCCTATACCTATACATTGTAACATGCATATGTGATGGCCTCATTAATAATAATAATAATAATAATAATAATAATAATAATAATAATAATAATAATAATAATAATGCCGAAAAGTTACCTGCATGCGTTACGTGGTTAAAAATATTCAGGGATTTTTCCCTAGTAAAATTCTGGTCTAATGAAGTAGTCAGTGTTCTTTGAAGTGTTGCGTTAACTCTCAATTAGCTTACATTCATGTTTCTAACAATGAGATGGCCAACATAAATCTACCTGGCGTATAATTTATTTGAATTTCTTTCCAAATGTTTTATCGAAAACCATGTAGTTATTTTCTGTTCACAAATCAGTAGTAGAAGATATGAATTTTTATGTGTCAATTCCAATAATTTTATCCTGACATTATTTCCTCCCACACTACTGAAACTCGGATCTTAATGTACGTAGGGTCACTTAGCAGCACCAAAATGTCTATATTCAGCTACAAAATCAACAGCTATTTGAATTATGGAAGTGGTATATGGCCTGCAAATATAATTTCTTAGGTTACATGAGCTTTACCGGTGCGAGAATTAGCCTAGGAGCTCTCTTGTGTTGCAAGAACAGAGTGCCCAGCGGTCTTTTTAAAAAATTTCCATGGTAACGTTTTCAGAACCACTGCATAAACTTGTATATATAAGCACGTTCTTGTCTCTAGTCCAGACAGGGTTAATAACTGATTTTCTTTTCTTGTCGAGCAATAAACGCTCCAAGTTTTAATTTTCTTTGCTGTATCTACATTAATAATGCACATTGGAACCTCTTAGCACATGTGATTCGGTGCCTGTGCTTCTGCTTGAGGTAGACGCAGCTGAATCTCCAACATGCATGTTTACATAAAAAAAAGACTGCTACTTCGGGCACACGCCGCCAACTCACCGAACACCACATGCAGCAAGAGTGATCGAAATCGCCGAACGCATATTATCTGCTTACTTCGTCATTCATCGGGAAGACTCGTATCCACACAGCCGATCTTCACTGCTGCCGACTAGAGATGTTATGATCTGTTGCGCTCTCACATTTGCAAGCCTCTACTCTAGGCACGGTACACAAAAGATCACAGTAGATTGATCGCAAGATCACCCAAACAACAAACAATTTGATGATTCCAAAACAGGAGGAGCTAGATGCAAATTTGCTTCAAAGCTTACAATAGATTTCCAAGAAGAAGACTATAAAACCCTACAGAAGTTTATCACGATAAGAATCCTAAATACTAATATGTGCAAAATCTTCCGGAAAATTATAATGAAGTTCAGGAGGAACAGTGAGTGCAAATCCTGTTTATTTGTTTTTGTTATAGTAGGGAGGATGTCACACTTTTACCTGTTTCTCCATCCGCATTTACTTTGTTTTAAAAATAACGAACGGATTAAACCTTACGATTGCTGTGGAACAATTATTGTCTGCTGTATTGTTTCATGTCCCCACTAGCATCACAGGGAATAGCGCGGATAGAATTTGAGAGATTTCAAAACAGTGATAGCCCATAGTTTCATTAGTGTTTTAACTGTATGTGAGAATTTATAAATATACTAAAAAGCTGACTTGTTTTCATTAAGCTATCATCATGGAGGAGTTAAGTGCACACTTGCAAACCAAACCTTCCCTAGTACTGTCGTCAAGGAGGTGAAAGCGCGCATATTATATTTCCATTGCCTATTCCTCATTACTATACTTATAATACCTCTTACTTTCTGCGCATTAACTTTATAATGGAAAATCATAAGGGGCTTTGTCATTTTGTTAAAAAAAAAGAATATTTTTGACGTGAAACGTTTTAGAAAGAGGGGTCAGGGCTATGGTATGCGAAAAGTGAAACGACAGAAATACCTGTAGGTCAGAGAGTACGAAATCTGTAGGAATAGCTTATATACCATTCGACATTGCAAGGATTAAAGTACCTAACGCATTCGGTTCGACTCGCGCCGCACTGACATCATCGCAGCGGTGTGGGGTGAATCAGCGATATTTTAATGATCCAAGTCTGTTATCGCCACTTGCTGCTTAGTGTGTTATAATATGCTCCTTATCCCTGGCGAGAGAAGTATTATTTGATTCGTATCGAGATTCTGCCGTTTAATACTAGATAAATTGAGAATGTGTGCAAGATTCAAAGGTTATAGACGATTAAGTGTGTGGGAAACAGTGAAATTTTGGGAACATTACACAAATGTTAAAATATATGACAAATAAGCAGCTAAGCACCTATAGAGAACTTATACTACTTGAAAGAAAATTTAATAAGGAATGAAAAGGCTCAAAATCTCTTCGCTAGAGCGAGTAAAGCTGGCGGCAGCGGCGGTATTTACCGGTCTTTTCAAATAAATTCTCAAACTTGAGACACAACCAGATTGCCTAGCAACATTGTTTAAAAATAAATAAAGAGTGTTTTAAAAACTTCAGCTTGTTAATTCACGACCTCATAACACAAAATACTTTTCGGGTGAAACACTTGCGGTCGTGCTGAATGCGCCCTATCATGTGCTTGTTTTCGTTTCCATAGGGGCTACATATCATGGTCAGTAATTGCATAAACGCTGTGTTCTAATTATATTACAGATTCCAAAAGAGTTAAACTCCAACGGATAAATAGGTTATAAATTCAACTTGTATCCACAGGAGATGATCTACCTTTCAGCACTTTGCAATATTTGTTGAATAAAATGGCAGATGGACCGTTAATGTGTTACTTAAGGAAATAATCAATCCGGATCTTCTTATACACAACCAGGAAGCTAAAGTGACAGAAAGGGAGCGGTATCTGTTGGAATGAAGTTTATGAAAGGTACATCACACATAACCTGAAGAAGACTGTCTGCAAGACAATCACATCAATTTAAGATCTGACTTCTTATTCTTCGAACAAATAGTGGATATGGTCATCACCTTGACCAAACTAAATATAATCCCAGGTAATGTGACATTAGGAGATTGGGGTATGTTACTTATAAAGAAGGCATATTCTGATATAAAATTTGGAGATATCTCTGTTTCTAAGAAAGGAGTGAATATTAATGACATTCTGTAGTTGCATGTTCAGAGTCTGTGAATGAAGTCAGTGGAGAGGGCGAGAAGTGGAGAGAGGGGGAAAGGGACTTATTACCATGTTTATGACCATTTTCAAATCCTTCACTTGCTACTGCTACCATTAATATTGAACATCTGATGAGAGATCCTGATGTCATCTTGACCCTTGCTTCTGAGGTAAAGCAGTATGCCTTGAATATGCCTACAAAGTATTTTGTAGAAATATGTTCCTGGTATCATATGCCGAAATCTACACACAGGTTCTTCCGCATGGGAGACTCCATCGATTCTGCAACTTTCTCGTTAGGGCAAACGTTAGAAGTAGCACAAGAAGCATGCTAAATTCGTCTACAGACTCCAATGGAGAACTCAAAGAAATCATATTGTACATAACTGATTTAGTATTCCGCAAATATGCAGAAAAAGAAACACCAAGAAAAATAAAATATTGTGAAATCAGAGAATATTTGATGTTTCCTGAGCAAAATATAGATAAAGCTTTAGGGAAGTAACTAGTAAATCTCTTGAAACCAAAAACATCGCAATTTGCGCGTGGTAATCTTGAAAGCCACCCAATCGATTTCGATAATTCTTTCACCGGTGAAAACGCTGTTCTTTTAGATAGACAAGACATTTCCAAGCAAAATTACATGTTTAGGGATTTTTATATTTGTCAGAAAATTACATAACTTTTTGAGCGGAACCCTATCGTTTATCAATTCAACTCCTAAATGACTAAGAGCCTAAAAAAAGACCCAGTAAGCCTGGATATTAAGAGTATGAACACAATTGAGAATATACTTATGAAGATCGTTTTGATTTTACATTAAGAACGCGCGAAAAATGAAACCAAGGCCGTCTATAGTCATTAAGGTAAAAGGTACAATAAACAAATCTGAATCTAACACGGTGGGGCCTCCGGATCCGGTGTCTATAGTCATACTATCACAAACATTGTAGAATGGCCATTATGCTACAGCTAAGCAAAGCCATAAAACAGATAAATGAAATGCTGGTCCTATTCATGAGGATACGCTAGGCATTTCTTTATTACGTGCATTTGCTTTTGTTACCTTGGTGCATGGAAGAGTAAATTTACTTATAGTAAAGCTTATAAACAACCTAAATATAATTAACGTCTGCTGTGAGACTGCAAACATATTTAGAGGTGTTCCTGGGCGCCGAAACAGCTTAATAGTTATTTTAAGTGTATCATTTTCCTTTATTTTCTTTATTTGGTGCAACCAAGTCCATTACAGATGTAATATTCCGCACTTGATACATAAAGATAAAAAAATCTGTCGGATGATTTCATCATTGAGAAGGTTATTAATCCTTTTTCCTATTTATAGTTTACATGCCAAGCCCCACATTTAAAAACTACTGGATTACAAGGATAGGGATTTATGACCGTTTTCTTAGTTACTATTTCGTTGAATATTGATTTCAGGAGGTTCCCTTCTCCCTCAAACTAAACATTTTTGGACTTTCACGTTTTGAAATAACTATAGGGCTAAAATGCTTTAACATTTAATAAGAGCGCTAATGACCTAGTAGTTGAGCGCCCTTAAACAAAAATCATCATCATTTAACATTTAACCTACTAAGTGTAAAATATTGTTGAATCATTTGGATGGTTCCTTAATCAATGAAAGAGATTTATTAAATGCACGGCATTTATAAAGCCCAAAAAGGGGGATTAAGGAGGTCAAGAATGCAATGTCCGCTGATTTTCCTCATATTTCCTGAGTTTTTGAAGCAAGGATATTTGGTCCACCTCGTATACACGAATATTACTGAGCTTAACATAATTTGCAGTTTTAAGGGGCAGAGTATGAAGGCCTCAAAAATAATATTTTAGAACATTTCGAAATAGTACAATGCCTAAAGAGTACAGGCGTTTAAACGAACTTTGAAAACATTCATTCGAAATATAAAGAAAGTCACACATGCGGAGAAGACTTTCCATTCAACATTGGATTATTTGTTCATTTTAACTTTGTAGCATCCACATTCAAACTTTCTAAACTCTATGGAGGGTAGAGAGAGAACACTATTAAAAACATTCCTCCCGGTTACGATTGGGAAACGTAGTTGGTAGATCCTGGTTTTCTTTGCCCAAGTTTGTAGGTTCGGCTTCGTCCCAGAAATATGTATTTAAGTTTGATTAAAAGACGCGTATGCCATTAGACTTACAGACACATAAAAGAACACCTACGCGACAAAATTCCGGCACATAGGTTTAGATTTTAATTTTAGGTTATACAACGGAGCGGGGTACCTCGCACATTGCGACCGTCATAGATCTATTGTGGCAACAACTCCCAGGAAGAAGGGATGAAACAAAGGAACCTCATGAGGCTACAGGTCGCATGCAGACAGATCATAGAGACGCGCGGAAGTTCCTAACAGTTCCAGAGAAGACCCGTCCCACTGCTGGAGCTGCCTAGAGAGGGCGATGAACGACCCGTCGACAAAGCAGTCCTATAGTGTCCACGGGGACCAAGCATCCGCGCCATGTGCTCGGCACCGCCATACGCCACGAAACCTAGAAGCAGTTCTGAAACATGAGAAGGAAACGAAATGAAAGGGAAACGATGGAAAAAATCGAAATGAAAAAATACCCCAGCATTCACATACCCAACAGGGAAAACCACAAAAGAGCCCAAGGTTAGAATGAGTGATAGGCGGGAATCGAACCCGGGACCTCTGGAATGCGAGCCTCGCACGTTACCGCGGAGCCATCTCCTCGATTCCGGCACATAAACTCAATAATAATAATAATAACAACAATAATAATAATAATAATAATAATAATAATCCGTGGCGCTACAGCCCTTGAAGGCCCTCGACTCCGCCACACGAATGCCGGCCTCACATCCACATACGCACAGCAGAGGTGGGCGATCATCCAACCGATATATGGATGTGTGATATGGCCAGTATCACGCATCCCCCAATCAGAATGTTGGCCTCCGTGACCGGGATCGCTGCCTATTGCAGCTCCTCACTTTCCTCACGATCTGAGGGCACTGGATCTATACCCGGGACTGAAAGTCTGCGTCCCCATGGGTGAGATCGAACCCGGGCGCATTCCGTGGCTTGGAACCAGAGCTCGAGTCCACAGCGTCACGACACCTAAGCTTAACAAACATTATTACAGCTTCACGGTTTAAATTACGGCACGCCGACCAGTAAACTACGGTCTATTTACTGTCTTACTTTGCTTTATTTCACGTTGATTTGTTACTATTTGCTTTTATTGCGTTCAAGTAAATCGTCGGTCGAAATGGGTACATGTTCTGAGTTATTTACGTAACAGAAAATGCCTCATAAACCTCATTTAAAAAAGAAAGTAAAAGAAAGCATGTTAAGGGTTTCGAACCAACCTAAGCTTATGGCTTCAAAGAAGCGAGGGGCAATAATAAGCCCGGATGAACTTGGTTTACTCGCATTTAAAGAAACGTAGGTGCTTTCACTGCTCGTCTTGTGGTAACAGAGCCTTTTGATTTGGGACGTGCTTCTATTCTAGGACTCTCTCCAAAGCGATAGGAACCAGTTTCCATCACCGAAACAAGAGGAGAAACGGTTTGAAGATTTCTACATCTTTGATAGCATAAATTACCACTCTTATGTTTGCAGCAAAGGAATGAAAAGCAGGTATACAACCTGAATAGGTTATATTGTTTATAAGTTACTTCGCTAATACGGTAAATTGTATTTTCCTCCATGGTTACTTATAACATTTAAGTGCTTATTTCAGAAGTAACGGAGGAATAAATTCAGAAGTTGCAGCAACGAGCTCTTGCGAGGGAAAATGCAAAACTAAGAAAAGAAAAGAATCGCAAACTTTCAATTCTCCAGTTTTAGATGACACTTGGGAAAATGCAAATATACAACACGGAACACCTCGAAAACGAAGCTACGAAAAAGTTATTTGACAGAAATTGTATATAATAAATTAATGAGCTCTACATTTTTCCTGAAGTTGGTTTTTTATCTATTTCTCATGGCTTCGTAATTATACAAAATTACACAAAATTCAACTGAATGAAGGGGACTTCATAAGCTATTCACAGAAAGTTAAGTTATACCCTTTGTTCCTCATCTGTTAAACACGTAACCTTTTAACCAAATTATTAGAACCATTTTTTGAGAAAATAAAATATGGTTTTACCTGCAAAAGTTGGTTTTCGTGGAGGAAACCCGTGGAAATTTTCGCGTTGTATCTTTGAAATATGCTGGAATTAAACGCTAAGGACGGTTACTTGTCATACTTTTCGGTTATGAGTTATACTTGTTCACAAATATACAAACGCAAGCGCGCATGCGTGCGCACACACAACGTGGACAGCTTTTTAAAATGTTTATGGAGGTCAGGGACTTCAAAATATATGTATTTTGTGAAATCTAGATATCGAATGTCTGCTTGGAATACAATACTTCCTCTACCTACTTCAGTTAGGCGATAGAGAAAGTAAAAAGAAATTAGCTGTCAGGAATAGTAAAATACAAATGCTCTAAAATAGAATGGAAGGAGAAAGGTAAAAGTTGGGTGTACGTCATAGAATATTAAAACAACCAATGATATTTACTTTCTTAGCTCTCTTTTTTGTTTCTTTTGCAGTGAACATATGCTTTGTTTCAGCCGTATTTTTATTTCTGTCTAGTGAAGCTGAAATTAATTCTTGGAATACAAAGCAAAGGTGGGAAAATGAAGATCTGCAAATAAGTTTGATAGCGAGGCGTGGCTTTTCATGTGTTCGCCATTGTACAAATTGTTTCCCGAGCGAATAATAATTAGCTGAAATGGCCATTTAGGACGAAACATGACTTAAATGTTCATTGTAAGCCCCTAAACGAAATTTGCAGATACTGCCAAGGAAGACATATTTAAAATGCTGAACGAAAATGACAGTCCCTAGGGCACTGTATCTTTCAAAATTAAAAGTAAACGAAACTCTGAAAGATTTGTTCCTTAACAACAATTTTATGATGTAACAAAAAAAACTACCTATAATTCCAATCTACGTTAGTTCTGAGCATCTTATCACAGTTCTTCTTCTTCTTCTTCTTCTTCTTCTTCTTATTATTTATTTATTAATCTAATACACATAAGCATCACTGTAACTTCAACTGGAGATGTACTTAACTGTAGGTACAGATTTCTAAAAGCTGGCTTGCCCCTTAGTACGAGTACTTTGCAAGAAGCAAAGAGCTGAGCTTGCTCTCCCGCAACCGAACGAGATGGCTTCGCGGTAGCGTGTAAGGCTTGCATTCGGGAGATTCGGGGGTGCCGACTCTGACCGTGGGTTTTTCTGGTTTTCCCTGGTTGGCAAAGGCGAATGCCGGAGCAGTGGTTTCTACCACGGATTTCCCCTCTCCTACATTTCCCCCCGTAAGGGGGGTTCCGACCCCTTCAGCTGTCGTGATGGGGGCGCTGCGGACCCTGAGCACTTGTGGTAATTCTGCCGTTACTAGAAGTACGCTGAGCCAAACGTCCGAGCTCCACCCGTAGGGGTGTTGTTTGGATTGGGTTGGACTCGGCGGGGCTGTGGTTCCCGATACCCACGGGAGAGTGGGAACGTCTGGTCGGTTTTCCGTCCAGGCGGGGTTGTGAGACGCCTAGATGCCTAGATTACTGTCGGCCCCACTGAGGTTATTCCGTAGTCTTCCTCTTTTTGGGGTTGACGCGCGTAAGTGGTGTATTTTCAGGTGCCGGCCCAAGGCTTTCAGGGTGGGAGTGTCACTCGGATGACGCACTCCTCTCAGGGTCACGTGGGGGCATAATCCCCTGGTGTCTCCATCATTTCCATTCATTTCTTTTCCCTCTTTCATGTTTCAGGTTGACTCCGGGATTGTGGTTCGGTCGGTGTCGGGCAGATGGAGCAGAGTTTTGCGAATTGGAACTTCTTTTCGACCCTGCTAGAGGGAAGCCTGTCGAGCCTCCACGGCTGGGTCGTGTTTCCCCGGTTCCGCTAGAGGGACGTCTCCGAGCGACCCTCCCGCAGCCGAGTGGTCAAGTTTGGAACTATTATGGAACTCTGCGCATCTTTGGCGATTTACGCCGGCCTGCTCTGCAGTCCATACGTCTCCAGAGGTTCCCTCACCTCATCCATTCCTCCTGGTATGTGTGCATAAAAGAATCCATTGGGGTCGAGGTGCGAAGTGTCCCCTCCGTCAACTGGTTATTGTCATTGCTCTCCCGCACAGGTACTGAACACACAATTCATAGTGATTAAACCCGGGCTTCCTAAAACCTGCATCAACTTTCCCGAGATCCGTTCTGACTACCACGCCTTACTGAAGTGTTTAATGAAGTACAATGGGAATAGTACGAACTGCATGAAGATGATCCCTAATAAACACTGAGGAGAAAATAAAATGAGGCGTAAAAATTTGTAACAAAATAGGGCTCAAAACCACCGTGGGAAAATATTTTACAGTTTATGAGCAAATAGCAAATAAACTGAAATACTTCACACAATTTGTGTAGTGTTTTTCCAAAGTGTGGATTTTTAAAATGTGAAATCTTCTAAAAATTGAACTACTCAACGTAATTTTAGTTTAAAACCTTTATCACTCATAGTAAACCCGGAGATCCGTGGTTCAAATCCCGGCGATGGCTTTGAATTTTTGGGGAGTTTAATGTCGTACCAACATGTTGCCATGGTAGCTCAGTGGTTAGAGCAGAGATGGGGAGTGGAGATCCGTGGTTCAAATTCCGGCATGGCAATGGATTTTCAGTCGCCTGATTCTATCTCTCCAACATTGTCCAACATATGGCTTTTGTGGAAGAACAATTAATTCCATTAATTGGCCTAATAGCCGAAAGTTAGAAGCCCGGGACTTAAAGTACTTACAGCATTGCAAGTCGGCATTTGGGTTTGTCATCTCAATACAATTTGAGATATCCTTGTGGTTTACCGGGAAAAATGCGAATCAGTTGGTGAATTTAGTGTCTTACTGGCATGTTGCTATGGTGGCTTAGTACACTGGTGTGTAAAACCTAAGAACGAAAGTAATATTCGCGCATGCTGTGACACTGCCAAGTAACATAGTAGCTCAATGAAACTTGAATCATACATAGAGGGAACTACGGTATGGTATGCTACAGTAGGCAACTAAACGAAATATTCAATGAGACGAACAGAAATGCCACTTTTATTCATAGACCATAAGCTACACTAAAGTCAATACGACATATGATGGCTCTCTAGATTTACAGAAACAGATGCATAGTACTTAAAAGGGTGTATGTTCACCACGGACAGCAATGCATGCTCTGCATCGTGCTCCCATGCTGGCCATAAGGTTGGTAAGCAGTTCTTGTGTAGGGCGTTCCATTCCTCCACCAGTGCTGTTGACAACTGTTGGATGTTCGTTGGTGCATGTGGATGTGCTGCAATGCGTCTCCCAAAAGCATTCCACGCGTGTTCGATGGGATTTAAATCGGAGGAACGGACAGGCCAGACCATTCGCCGAATATCCTCTTTCCAAGGGATCTTCCACCTGCGGTGTTCGATGCGGTCCCGCATTGTCATCCATAAAAATGAAGCCAGGGCCGATTGCACCCCTGAAAAGACGAACATGGGGATGGAGTACAGTATCACAATAACGTTGACCAGTGAGCGTACCGTGTTCAAGGATTTGGAAGTCGGTGCGCCAATGCAACATTGTGCCTCCCCAAACCATAACACCCGGACCACCAAAATGATAATGTTCAAGGATGTTCCAGGATTCATTACGTGTTCCCACCTCTCGCCAGATGAGGGTACGTCGAGAATCGCTACTTAGACTGAATCTGCTCTCATCCGAGAAGAGCACGCGACCCCATTCCTCGTTGGTCCAATTTTGATGCTCTTGGGGCCACCGCAAACGGTGCCGCCGATGTGCGGATGTCATTGGAACACAAAGTACTGGCCGTCGGGCAAAGAGAGCACCACTGTGTAGTCGCCGTGCCACTGTGTATCGTGAGATTGCGTGCATATCTGTCCTGTTAAATGTGATTACAATTGCACCTGCTGTTGGTCGCGGTCATCTGCTGCTGTACTTGAGCATGGTCGACCACCACCTCTCCTTGGGACAGCAGTGCCTGTGGTTTGGAAGGTTCCCCATGCACATGAAACAATGCTGTGAGCAATTCTAAACTGCTGAGCAACACTCGTCACACTTCGCCCTTCTTCCAGTTTCCCGATGATTCTTCCCTGTGTGTTCTACGGGCCATGTTGCAATGCACACCACTACAGTGCACCGTAACAGCTTGCTAATTGCCACACACGTCTTGTCCTGTTTCGTCAACTTCCCCGTGTTGCGGGACCAGACCCATTTGGCACTATAGGCTCGCTACACTCGCGCCATGTGACGTCCAGTTTCTATGTACGTGTGAGAACCTCTGGCAACATGCTCCCGCACCTTCATCTACTTCCACCAAGTAGTTAATTTGTTATGTTACTTTACCTATCTCGTCCTTAGGTTTTGCACACCAGTGTAGTTAGAGCAACCGGACGGAAACCGGGAGATCCGGGGTTCAAATCCCGACGATGGCATTGAGTTTTGAGTTTTTTAGTCGTCTAATTCTACCTCTTTCCAACTTTGTCCTACACACAGCTTTTGTGGAAGAACAATTAGTTCCATAGTAACCACATCCCCTTGTCTCTAATCCTCTGGAATGATTTCATTGTGCATTACATAACATCTTTATTGGAATTATATTTAAAAAAATACTGAAATATCTTGATAACAGGATTTGATTTTTATTTAGATAACTATTTTGATGGAGTTGAAGCTTTCCTTGTGACGACGAATTGCCAGTTGTCATCTTCCGATGTCGTCTCCAATATCTGCTGTTGATTCTGCTACCGGCTGCTACAGTGGTTGACTATGAGATCTTTCTCAGGGTATGCGTAGGCGTAATGTGAAAGGATAACACCAGTTTAAATTGGCGTAATGTGAAAGGATAACACCAGTTTAAATTGACTGAGAAATTTAATGTGATCTAATACTTGAGCTATTGAAGTGATTTGTCGACTATTTAAAGGTAAAGAATGCAACTGATTATGAGTCGTAGCACTAGAAACTATAACAACGGAATTATTATACCTGCTAAATTATGCCGTATCAATTTTACGGCTTGAAATAACTTTCTGCAACAAAAGAAACTAGAGGCGTAACTTGCCGTGAGTCGCTAAAATGCTTACCGGCAAAACCCCTCGCGGCTACCGCTAAGTAACTGATACCCAACGCGGTCTTAGGAGCTACGAACTGCCAATCACCGTAAAAGACTAAGTCCTAAGACTGCATACGAAAGAAAAGAAAGAAAGGCGCTAATTTTATCAATACACGCTCTTTTATTAACTTAAGTCCCGACTAATTTAGAACTATCCCACCAAAGCTCCTACATTAAACGTTGCCAAATCTTACGCATCTGAAATACAACTTTAATATTTTGACTACCAAATTCTAAGAATTCTTCCTCTTTCTCATTTTTCTGGCCTATGTGCAGCTTCACACACCTCTGATTAAGTAACTCATAAATTCTAGCTACCTGGACTGTGAGCTAATGGGTTTCTTGTTGATTTTAAGTTCACCGGAGCGCTTAATTACGTTAGCTGCTCTACAATTTAACTAATTACCTTTCCTGAACCCGTAATCTGCCTGGTACTGACTTCCTTATTCGCTTACAAAGTTGTAACCCTTTCTTCTTCCATTAAGCATTGATTTAATATGCGGAAATTATTTGATGCAATTATTTATCTTGCTTTCATTTCTTTATTTAATTATTTATATCTTCCTAACAATAATTACAGCATCAATGTGAAATACTTGTTTAAAACGTCTGCCTTACGTAGGGAAAAATGAATCGCTAAGAATAATACTAAATACTCATGTCTTAAAAAAAAACCAAATAATTTATGACGAAGAATCCTAAATAAACTCGGGCAAGTTTCCTACCTGTATTAATGCTAGTTTTATAAAAACTTGATAAACAGATACAACCAGACTGCTAAGCGATGTAACACAGTATGAAGTATATTAGAGTGGGACTTCATCTGGAGGGCAGCAACCTGTCCTGACTAATGTTCACGTACGACGCACTGTTTACCTGCCTCCGCTACAGGCCCATGAGTTAAAAGCAGCATTCGTACACCTCTAGCTATAGCACTCAATTGCAGTCAACGACGATTTGAGTAGCTAGTTGTTAAAATTCCTATTGTGATTTACTGTAGCAGAGACGCTGTGTGTACTTTATATATTGCAATAAAATAAAATAATAATAATAATCTTATCTTCCTTAACGGAGGGGACTCGGCACCGATACAGAGGAGATCTTACACCTATGCCACACGAGGGGCGTCCCCGGGAGGAAGGATGAGGCGAGAGGAGACACAGGGCGGCCTCCAGGAGCGACGGTACAGCAATGACAGGATCCCTAAATTTCCAGAAGTAGACACCCCGGCAGACAGACAGGCAGACCAGTGACTCCGCCCCACACAGGGGGTCCAACGCCCCTCAAGGGGGTTCGGATACCCCGGCAACCAGCCCAAAGCGAGGGATGGAGAAATTTCACAGAGAGCATCCTTTTCTCCTGCTACGCTGCACCGAAACACCATCGCCAGCACTTCCGACCCTGAAAGAGATCAACGGGATGAAGGATGAATAAAATGAGGAATGGAACGAAATAGAGGGACAGGAAATTCGGGAGCTGAAAGAAACCACTCCCGCATTCACCTGACGACCCGGAAAAACCCCCGAAAATGCATCGGTCGGAGGAGCGATCGCCAAGGATCGAAATAATAATAATAATACTAACAATAATAATAATAATAATAATAATAATAATAATAATAAACTCAGTAGTAAAACAGGCATGCTCATAAAAACTGCGTTGTACAAGTTATTTGAGAAACTTACAAGGTAACCAAGGGATGTTTACTTGAAGACGATCTGAGCGTCCCCAGTCCAGGAGTCCGGTGGTGCCCAAGTGGACTACTGCAAAGATGAGCACCACCTCCAGCCAAATTCGACATGCTTCCATTCTTTTATATGCTGTAACATAAAGAAAAATTAACGTTTAACTGTTGAACAAGTTGCATTCATATGACTTCCTCTAGCCACTCTCGTTGTTATTATTATATCTGTTTTACAGACCATGCATACGAAAGCTTATTTTTCTATCTGATAGACATTTGCAGAAATATTTCGTTAAGCATTTCGCTGTAGGTATCAAAGGGAATATAGGAGGCTGAAGCGATAATAGGACGCAAATGCGAGTCGCTATATGCTGGATTTGTAATTCCTTTTTTGTATGATCACGAGAAGCAAAAGAATACTGACTGAGCACTTAAATACGCCAAATATTAGAAAATTCAGATCAAGAGCAACGGATATCTCGGAAATGGTTGATGCCTAAAAAAATGTATCTTTTTTATATAAATCGTGTTTTTTTAACCAGATCTACATTTTTTTAATATTAAGCTTTTGACCCTCTCTTGGCTAAAGTACTACTACTGTAGTTATATAAAATTACACAAAGGTCAGTCAGAATGAAGAGGATTTCACATCATATTCACCGAAAATTCAAGTTATCCATGCAAATATCTTAAAACAAATGGTATTTTCAGATCACTAGACATTTTTGAGTAAATCTAAAACAGGGAACATTTTCCATTTAAAGGGTAGCGAAATGGAAAAAAATTTCTTGAAAATGTTCGTGTCACATCTTTGGAAGATGCTGAACTTAAGTACCAAGTTTTATATTTACCTGACACGAACGTTTGTGCCTTTTTTAAGGGGACTTGAAAACAAAATATTCATGTCGAAACTCGATACCGAATTTTTTTGGACTGAATAAAGTGCTTCCTTTACGTACCATAGGTATTTGGTAGAGAATGTAAAATGTGCAAAAGGCATTAAACGTGCATCTATGCATTTATAATAAAACTGTAACTGACAGTTTGAGGCAGTATTTTTAACACTTAAATGGTTTCAGTCTAATTATATAATATATAAATTCAATAACAGCCTGCCTTAAAGCAATATGTGTATGTAGCAATGTATAAAAAGTGTATATTACAGTCATTGTATATGTTTATACTATTGTATACATGTTTAATAATGTTATGTGATTGTATTACGTAATTTAATAATGTAGGAGCTGTGGGAATAATAGGTTAAAAGTTGCTAACAATGAGGTAACCTTGAGGCAATAATGAATTCTACTGGTAATTCTTGGAGCAACAATAATGTAACTTTTGTGACAGTTCATAAAATAGCAATCAACAACCAGAAAAAAGCTTTAGCTAAATGAAGGTATTCTATTGGACTAGGATTAGCCAATCAGAAACTAAAATGGAGCAAAATTTACAAATTCAGAAGCCAGTTGCTTGTAGACAGTGTTCCTAACCGCTAGAGATGCGTCCTCGAGAAATTTAATACGTATTTTGTGTGAGACAAAAATAGTTTATATGTTAAAAAGTGCAAGTAATTAATAAAAAAATCTCACATCTCTCTCTCTCTCTCTCTCTCTCTCTCTATATATATATATATATATATATATATATATATATATATATATCAGTGAAGTGTTATTTAAATCGTGTCAAGCATTAATAAAAGGGGTGAAGTAAAATTATAATCTGTGTAAGCCTACATTCTTCAGACGCACCGCTCCCTGCTAAGACATTCATGTCTCTAAAAAAAATATAAATACTGACGCAGCCGAGGCAAACATAAATATATAATATTTAAAGAAACAGTAAAAATACAAGGTTAATATTTATAAACTTGGGGCGAAGGCTGCCGGGTACCATACGTGCGGTTGCAACTACTTCAAGTTCCGCTCCCCAACAGTCGAAATATAATACACCTTCTTCAAACTGGCTTCCCATACGTAGCAGAAACTACACCTTCTTCAAGTTTTCTGTTAATTGCATTTTGCATTCATGTACGTAAGGCATTAACCGCGGGAAACGATGTAGTTTCGATCGCAAAAGAAAATTTGTAGTGTTGAACCTTTTACTTATGATTTAATATTCCAGTAAAAGCAGTTTTATTGCTTGTTTCCATACGCACCTAACATGATACATTATGAAGAGAGAGTGAGAGGGAAGAGGAGGATCGAGGGAGAGGAACGAGAAAAATAAAATAGAATGAGAGAGAGAGAGACAGTGGGGCGAGAGGGAGGGAAAGCAATCTGTGCAATAAAGCAAGCAGAGCTGCGGATTCTGCTGATGTGAAAAACTTCCTTTATTTTGCAATTTCTTCTCCTTTTCTTTCCCGATGTCAATGAATATAATGGGTTACCCTTAGACAAAGATCACACCTTTAACATTTTTATTTGTATGGATATGTTACCAATGTTTTCACTCAAGAGCGGCTGACCGATGACTACGAAACTTGATAAATAACATACTTAATAACCAGTTAGGGTTTAGATTATATGGCATATTATTTGCCTCGAGGGGAGAGGTTTTAATGCAGTACGAAGTAAGAAAAAATTAAATATCTTGCTTGTTATTATTTTTAGAAAAAATGTGGCGTAATAAAGGTTTATAACCAACGTTTTCCATCAGTTTTTATATTTACAATATTTCGATATGAAGATAAAGGAGCCTGCTTTTCATTGTTGTTGACGTTCTGACTTTTCACGCCCAGGGAAAGAGAGAGAGTATAAAGGAGAAGGGAAGAAAGGGAATGAGAAAAGCGATAGGTGGTAGTGAAGGTACAAAGGAGGAGAGGCGAGAAGAGAGAGGGGAAAGAGAGGAAATGAATTTATGCAGCTAAGGTAAGCGGAACTGCAGATTTTGAAAGTCGAGTAACATTTATATTCGCCTTGTGCCACTTTTCGGCCTTTTGAATTCAAAGTGGACTTTATTTTCATCAGCAAGTTGACTTTATAGTTAACTTTGCGGCACATATCTTGATGCCATGTTGTGTGCTCATTATGATGATAAACATGTCATATAAACACACGTGTGAAACATGCATTCAGGCACCTGCCCACCTATCCACTCCAGATATAGATTAACTGGTTACTGAATAACCGAGCCTACATGCAAACAAGTTCACATTCACACGTCAAGCTCTGGACATATCTTCTTCATTATAGAAAAATTTCTCGAGACCAGCCATCAATGGAACCCGGGACCCTTAGAACAACAGATGCTCTACCAAATGAGCCACAAGGTCAATCAAGAATTCCTGCGTCAGGAATCCGCATTTATATGGAAACTACATCTAACTTTGCCGGAACTTCTATCTGATGCCAACAACAGTTCATGTCTTGCATATTTAGTTGTCACCGTAGGTAGAGAACAAGGTATTTCATGAAGACAAACGCGATGGGGTCAGTGTCAGTATGTCAGAAGGGTTTGCTCCAAGATAAAGTACACAATTCCGTTTTACCAAAATTGACCAACTGTGCAGCAGATCTTAGAGTAAACATTCTGAATGTAGGCTATCGCAAGTTGAATTTTGAAAGAACTTTGGCTATCGGGCTACAGAAGTTGCTAGATACGTGTTTTGTTCGGCACAGTGTGGAGTATTGCATACCTACCCCATAGCTTTGCAGAAAAACGCTTTGGAACATAGAAACATTTGAAAAATGCGTGCTTTCCCTTCCGGAAAGTATAAAGTTTGTGCTTGAAGGGCAGTGTTAAGCTGCATTTACGTAGAATGCGCGTTGGATTTCCGTAGTGGAGCGAATGCGTTACGACATTACAGGTGTGTCAGTCCTTCAGGTCATTGTTGCAGTGTCTTAACTCTAGGGCAAATTGTGATTTATCTATACTAATATTATAAAGAGAGACAAATTCTCTCTCTCTCTCTCTCTCTCTCTCTCTCTCTCTGTATGTGTATGTGTGTGCGCGCGCAGGGGGTAATCTCAAAAACAACTCAACCGAGTTTGATAATTCTTGACTATTGAAAGTCCTATTCTTTCAGACGGAGATAGGCTATATACCTATAGCGCAAATTGTAATTTTTAATTTATTTATTGTCATTTAGCTGCAAATGGTTATATTGCGATTTGCATTTACTAATTTATATAAACGAATTCTACATGTGGGAAGCACAACTCAATCCATTTTGATAATTCTTGCACAATGAAATCCCTATTCGTTCATTTATATATATATATATATAAATGCTTTAAAACCAGAGAGGTGTAGTTGTGTTTCATATCCATGAAACATCCATTTTAATCCCGTTTCGTTGAATATGAATATTAAAGGATATATTTTGGCACATTATTGTGAAAATTGTTAATGAATTCCAGCCCAAAGGGGTAAATGAGAGCCTTAAATCTTGCATATCTGTGCTCATATCACCAAATTTCCCTCCAATTTCGCTGAAATTTGTTGTCAAGGACAATTTTTGTACAGTTTTGACAAAATATGGCACACTTGGGTTTTAGAACGTTATAAAAGTAATAAGATACCTACCTTTCAGTATCATTATTTTCAATTCCTCTTTTTCAACCCTTAGCATATAAATCAACATTCTCTGGCGCATCTAGACAAAACCTTGTACCCTTGTATTGAACCACCCAACACAAATTATAGGCTGTTCTACAAATTTAAAAAACTACCCTAATCATATTCTCAACCCTTATGTAGGAAACTAAATACATTGTTTAACCCATTTGTCAAAATATTATGACTATGTCCAGTTTTTCCACTGTCACTCTTCACTGTTTTTATTGTCACTGATTTGTTCACTTCGTTCACACTATCAATTCACTAAGGTGAACTAGTTCAATCTCCATCCCTTCTCTTCCTTCATGGCGTAGCTTCACGTTATGGCTCACTTCACTCAGAAGTCGAATTCAAGACCTCCACAATCCGTTGCTCCGCAGTAGCACTCGCTGCACGTCACAACAGCCATCCAACTCGCTCGGAGAATCGCTCTTGATGTCACACGGAAAACTCATCCGCCAGCTCGATCGCTCACTAACTGACCGACGCAACTCAACTCACACTTGATTCGCACAAACTCAACAACCTAACAGCTTACTGCTCTCGCGAGAACGCTCGCTTATATTGTCAGTGAAAACTTTCCATAGGGTTCTCGAACGTTGTAGAACTGTTTCACATACTTTCTGGAGGAGGGGAAGAAGAAGCTTCAAGAAGTTAACGACAGATAACTAGAACCCGTGTTTACGCTGGCGAGCAGCCGTTATCGTTTACTCCGACCGCCCGCGCCGACCTCCCGACAACTTTGGGACATAGCCCTGCGTCACAGTTATACAGTGATACTATATGATCTGGCAAAAAAAAAGTACATGGGTTACCTGAAGCTTCCAAAACTAACAATTATATAGTACAGCGAGGCTTATAAAACTATTATCCTTTAGTTTCAACTCTTTATAGACAAAACTATACTGCTTGGCCAATTAGGTCACAAATTTGTGCACTTGAGCAGTAGGACTGGGAGAAGATTATTGGATACTGTGTGCAACCTACTCACATTTTCAACACCTGATGTACAAATTTACAGCATTTGAGCAACTTGAGAAAACTTTGGATACTCATGTTTTAGATACGAGCGAAAATTGTAGGGTACTCACGAATTTAGAAACTCCTTTTTATAAAATGAATCCGTGCAAAGTCGGGTAAGATAGCTAGTATAAAATAAAGATGCTAAATTATGGCCAAGGAAAGCAGTTAGAGAAGAAAGTACAAATAATAACATATTTATCATCTGTTTTATGATTTTATATTTTAAAAAACTTGCCTTAATCGCTGCGTATATTATGAGTTATAATCACAGATCGAAACTTTGGCAGAATATCTTTTTTAAACATGTTAATTGTATCTGAAATTTGAAAGTGAGTTTGTACTACTCGTATTTACATCTTTGTAATTGAAACGCCGCAGTTTTATGTTGCCTTTTCCGTAACGCTACAATGAACGTGACTGCACCGAAACTATGTTATTTATTGTCTTCCAATCAGTTCATATTCCCTTTACAAGCAACAATGAGTGTCCTCGTAAAAGGGGTAAAGTAGGTAAGTTTTTTTTACAGAATATAAATAGCATAATAAAAGAAAAACAACATATTCGTGTGCACTCCCGAAGAGCACAAAAATAGTTGACGAGGAGTGCTCTCAGAGCGCACGAAAGTCCTGGAAATGCTCCACTAAACAAAACAAAACTATGGATTCTCGAGACTTGTTGAAATACGGAGACACAAGTAGGCGATACAAAACCCTGTTGAGAAGAAAAAAAAGAAGAAATGTTTACAGAGGAAGAAGCCAACAAGCTGATAAAGGCTGCAAAAGAAACCCCTTATGCAGTGGTGAAACCAAGAAAACCAACTTTCACATCGGCAATATAAATGCAAGTCTGGGGAACGCGTTTCAACCGGGTACTCAACTGGAGAGACATAGATGAGTATCTACAGCCAGAATCAACAGACAGCATGATTGATGGCTTCCCAAGAATCACCCTTTCAGGAGGTAGAAGGAGTAATAAACGAGTTGAAGAATAGGAAAGCGGCAGGCCCAGACACCATCTACAATGAACACCTAAAGGACTCAAGAATGGTCTTAGGGGAAACTTGGGTAAATTTGTTCAACAGGTGCCTAGAACTGGGAGAAGTACCACAAAAATAGAGAACCTCAAACATGAAGATGATGTACAAAGCAAAGGGCGACACAGCAGCACCAGACTCATACGGATATATAGCTCTGGAGAATAAAATCTTCAAAATTTTTACAAAACTCCTGACGACCAGGCTGACTCGGTTGACTAAAGAGGAAATACCTGAGGAGCAATTTAGATTTCGGACAAGTAGATCCACCCTGCAGGCAGTCGCCAACCTACTAAGAGACACAAAGGAAGCCTTACAAGAGCAGAAGGACAAACTGTACGCCATTTTTGTGGATTATCAGAAATTTTTGATCTGCTTGACAGGAATAAGATTATGACAAACCTGGAAGACATGGTCGGAATTTATAATACCTGACGCGAATTATAAGATCGATGCTGCTTGTACAATCTCGTAGCAATACAGGATGGCAGATCACAATGCAGACCCATCAAGCAAACAAATGGGGTTTTGCAAGGGGATCCGTTAAGCCCCCTGCTATTCAACCTAGCGACAGCAGATGTAACGAAGGCAGTGAACAACACCCCTACAAATACATACATTTATGCTGATGGTATAGTCATGACGGCAAGGCTCGCCCTCCGTGGTATAGTGGTTACCATGCTAGCCTCCAGTTCCTGAGGTTGCAGGTTCAAACCCGGCGGAGGGCGTAAAACTCCTTAGCATGGCTTCCTTTGGAAGGAAAGTAAAGCCGGTGGTCCCGTGTCGTAGATTTACGGCGCGTAAAAGAATCTCAAGCCTGATAAAGAGGCCTCTGAGCAGAATTTCCGATCTTTCACGATCAATATAGAACGGGACGCTAAAGACCATAGTAGTTAAAGAGCGTCCATAAATAAAGCTCAATTTATTTCTAATGACGGCAAGGAAGATCGAGGACCTGCAACAGAGTTACAACCAACTAACAAAATGGGGAGATGAAAATGATCTAAAAATAAATAGAAAGAAGACCGTTCAAATGACTTTTAGGAAAGAGGAAAAACGCAGAAACAATCACACTGAGAGGAGGAGATCTACCAGTGAAGAACTTGTACAAATAGTTAGGAGTAAGCCTATAAACAACTGGGATCACGTTCGGGGTACACGTAAAACCGCCATCAGGGCAAGGTGACCAGACGTCCCGTATCAGCCGGGACAATCCCTTTTTTGAATCTCTGTCACGTATTTTTTTTGGGAGGGGGTAGAAACGGGACGCCAAAATGCCCATATTTTGTGGCAATAACTTATCGGCATAAAACGCCGTTAATTATCGTCTTCAAAAATTCAAAATGTCCTGTTTTGCATCAGTTTGGTGAAAAATTTAAAGATACTGACAACTGACAAAGCAAAGCGCTGTTTATATTATGGGTCTACAATACATATACACTTGAATCCGTGTGGAGACTTCGCTTGGAAAAGTACAGTTGCGGACGACAATTGAACTGTGCTGGTCTGTGCTATCAACAAACAAATAGTAATCACTCGTGTTTGATGTGAATGCCGCCAACAATAACAAAAACTGTAAACGCATATACTTGAGTCAAAAGAAATTCATTACAGTTGTGGCTGTGGCAGAAGACAGTACTAAGTTCTGCATTTGTGAAATAATAAAATACAATGAACTTTTGTAAACTGCGAGTGCTAAAACACTGGAAATTAATAATATGCCACCGCCGAAAAGGAAGTGTGTGTTTTAATAGTGACCTAAAAAAGGGCCATAAACGACATAGATCATATACAGCGAATCTCCCTTGAGGTGGAAATGAAACTTTTCAGAGCAGAAATTCTCCCAATTATGACATAAGGCATACATCAAATGAGAAAAACCCCAAAAAGGACCTAAAAGAATGTGAGAAAGTGAAGGCTACTTTCCTCAAGCGAGTGATTGTGGTGTCGAAATACACCTCTCGATATGTATACATTCTGACGAGAGAGAGAGCCCTTTCTGATGGAAGAACTTTACTACGAAATGCTACCCCCTGTAACAGATGCCTATAGAAAACTGATGGTAAAAACCCTGAGGAAAAGAAATGAGATCGAGGAGGACTTCTATCCAACAAGCGCCATGACAGACAGGAGTTGGACAGGACAGGACCGAATCAAAACATGAGGAACGTTGTAACGAGGTTGGCCGTGTATAGTTTCCACCATAAGGTATGCTACAAAACAATTCTCATGCACGGATAAGTGTGTTTGCAAATTCTGTGAACTAAAATGTGATAAATACCATAAGCTGAACCGCAACAAATATCCAAAAAATAGTGGCAGGACTTAGTGCTGAAAACTAAAGTTATCTTTATTCTGTACACTTGTGCGTACTTCACCTATTATTATAGGTAAAGGTTTTCATTACTGTCTCTACTACGTACAGTAAGTAGGGGAAGTATTGTATTCCACCCAAAAATTTGATATTGAGATTTCACCGGAAATATATGTTTTGAGACCCCCTGAATCCAAAAAAAAAGCATTTTCGGAAACATGTCCGTGTGTGTCTGTTTGTGTATGTGTCTGTGAACAGCATAACTCAGAAACGAACAGTCGGATAAACACCAAACTTGTTATTTAGATTCAGTATCTTCCAGAGATGCGACACAAAGGTTTTCAAGAAAATCCCTCCACCCCAGATTACCCTTTACATTGAACAGTTTTCGAAAATTGTAATTTTCTTAAAAATTGCTCTAACGATTTTGATTAAAATATCACATGTTTAAGATATTTTCATGAAAAATGAAACGTATATCTCGAATTTTCTGGGAATGTCTCCAAAAGTATTCTTCATTCGGAAGGACTTTTGTATAACTGGTAAACCATAAGAGATAGACAAAATTTTACTATACAAAAATGTAGATCGCGTTAAAATACACAATGTATGTCATATAACCTACATTTTTTGTTGTTGAGTGAACCATTTTCGAGGTATTGCTTGCTATTCCCTTAAATTTTCCAATATTTATACTCTTTCTCAAATGAGAATTAGTTATTTATTTCTTTTATGTCGTGGAAATTCAAAGAGAATGGAATACTCCACATAGCAACCAGCTCTTAAAAGATTTCACTATCGCTTAAAACCTACCAATTCCCTTTGCATCTACAAGAAAATTAGCAATAAGATTAACATCTCGATTAACATGAAGCACATGGGGAATAAGCGTTTGTAAAAATAGTTTGTACAAGAGTAGAGAAAGTCATGTGAGTGTAGTACATCAGAATTTTTTTTGTCCTGGTAATGCAAAGAGAATGGAATACTCCACAATAGCAACCACCTCTTAAAATATTTGACTATCGCTTAAAGCCTAGCAATTCCCCTTGCATCTACAAGGAAATTAGCAATAAGAGTAACATCTCGATTAACATGAAGCATATGGAGAATAAGCGTTTGTAAAAGTAGTTTGTACAAGAGTAGTGTAACACATCAGATTTTATTTACTTGTGTTTACTTTACTTCCTATCGGATCACACCTCCTTCAAAAGCATCAATGAGTGCAGGAGCTAAAACATTTCATTATTGTTCTAAATTTATCTTTCTTTCAGTTTTCATTGCGACGTTGCTGTTCAGGGTAGCTAGTACATGCCGAATTTCAGTGTTCTTTTACGCAATAAATTGCAGTTACATTAATAGTTTCGGATCCGACGTTTTTTATACTGACGTGAAATACTTCTGTGCAAAATATATGAGCAGACAAATGAACTGCGAAAAGAAATATTTCATTTCTTAACACATCAGTACAATCAAACACAAAAATGCACTTTCCAAGGCTACTGGGAAGAATATTTCTTTGCTTCCAACGGCAATTGCAACACCAAGTCGAATATCGCAATTTGCATTCGACTTATGTAAAGCTTCTATTGATGCCGGAATCCCCTTTGTGGAAACTACAGAATCCTACATTATTTAGAGAAGTATACGGACGAATCTGTGCCCAGTGATTCAAGTTTGCGAAAATGTTACTTAAATGAATGTTACGATGATTTAATGAAAGTCCCTAAAGGTGAACTAAAAATAAAAGGATCTCAATTTCAATCGGCGGGTCAACTGACACTACGGGTGGTTTTATTGTCAATGTCATTGTTGGACCATTATTTCCTTCAAAAGGTGAATCAATAAAAGCATTCCTGCTTACAATTTACCAATCCATATAGTTACTGTGGCCTGAAGAAATTCAATACCACAATGTATTGAATTCACTTTTTATCTCAGACGTTGCACTCTATATGAAAAAGGCTGGGACAACTTTAAGTGCTATTCCAAACATGCTTCACGTGACCTGCGTAGACATGGTTTTCACAAAGTGTCAGAAGAGATACGAAGATTGTTTCCGGATGTTGACAAATTGATTTCCATTATTAAGAAAACCTTTATGAAATCCCCGTCAAGTATTCAGACATTTAGACATTGCACCAGATATACCTCTGCCCCCTGAACCTATCATAACGAGATGGGTGACATGGATTTCAGCATCAGTTTACCGCGTTTCAAATTTCCCAAGTATAACTAAAACTCCAGGTCGCCACTCTGGAGGATGAAGCATCTTCAACTGCAGCAGCAAAGAAATTTCTCGAATCTTCGGAAGTGAGTAATGTCTTAACTTTCGTTGCGGCCGAGTTCGGTTTCCTGCCACAAGTGATCTGTCAGCTTCAAGAAAGAGGGCAGTCTTTGACGAAGTCAGTGAAAATTGTGGATGACGCAGTGCAAAGATTGGAGAGTGTATCAGGGAAATCGGGTTCATTAGTTAGGGAAAAGTGTTAAATGGTGTTTTCGTTTGTTGCACTGGAAATTGACCCTTCAACAGTTCAATGTTTTAGATTTGCTCCAATTAACTCTGTAGATGTTGAGAGGTAATTTTCTCAGATGGGAAATGTATTATCTGACAGGAGACTCCAGAAAATTTTAAAAAGCATTTGGTTGTCATGTGTAACCAATAAGCGGATAAGGCATTGTAATGCATAGGCTCTCAAGAAACATTTTAATTCTTCTGTCAAGTACATTTAACATGTTGTTTAAAACTTTAAAGTTACTTTAAAAATATAATACAACACGATGTTAGCATAAATATGCTGATTGTGCGATTGTCTGAATAGTGCAATCTAGTAAATAAATAGGCATAATGTAAAGTTTTTCTATATTTCCTATTTTAATTATTTATAATGCTATTTTACTCCTATTTTGATGATTTATAATGCCGAAACTTCCGGTCTCCGGTTATAATATCAGGAAGAATGCTATTTTTTGCAGAATACTAAAATAGTATACTTTTTATTCATGTCTTTATACAGTCATCTCCCAAACGGATGGCATCTATACCTCTTCCAACCAGTGTATTAGGATGAACATGTGAACACGGTTATGACCTTATTTGTGAAGTAGGTTATGAAATATGTTGCTCTAGCTATATTATTCACTGACCTTTTTGTGTACTGTTTCGTTAACATGCCTTCAACTGAAATTTTCCCAAAAATCGAAACAATTTGAACTTTAGTTAAGGTTATATTATGTTTATACATTCTAGCTTTTACTTTTTTCCAAATTATTCTCTTATCTGCGGTGTAATGAGATGTTCTGAAGAACAATAATGGTGTAGTACTTGGCCCCTTACTTTGAATTTAAATGTTACATTTGTCTAATATTTTTTCAGCAGTTTGTAAGATTCACATTTCTCGACTAAAAGGTATTGTGCACTTCTATTATAATTTTCGGTATTGACCTATAGACAGTGACTCAGTACATTGTTTTGGAATTTATATAAATAGATTAGAAACCAAAGAAGTGCAGCATATCAATATTTTATAATATTAAGTAAAAATCTAATAATCCTGTTTCAGAAGATGGAAATTTGTATTTCTATTTCGTGAGACAAACATTCTGAGGTATTGGAATTCGGTTACAATATAAATTAAAACATTAGTGGCACACTGGAGAGCAATGAAAGTTTGAATTTGGATTTCAAATTGTATTATCCTAGTCTTAGTTAATAGATTAAGAAATACGTGTTTTAAAAATT